>WBNO01007547.1:221009-266473 GCA_013400575.1 Peucedramus taeniatus | reverse complement strand
ATTACTATTTTTGGTTTGATTTAAATGTATTAGCTAAACAGCCTCTGGTTTACTTCCTGTAGGAGAAGGAAACATTCAAAGTTACCAAATATTTTACTTCCAGTGACTGGCTTACCACTTATTGCTGGCTTCAGAAAGGGTCACTGCCAGCACTGTTTTTCCCAAAGGCAAGATAGTAGTTCTCTCATTGAGTAGAGCCAGCTTTTTTCCCCTCTCTCTCTTTTTCACTGCCAATTCCACTACTGATCTTGTGCAATAAAATGTGCTTGTCAACGAAAATGTCAACTAAGTTTAAAAAGAATAGTCTGAGTAAAACTAAAAAGTAAATTATTTAAGTAGAGTTGTAGTTGAAACTTGAAAGAATTTTGTTTGGTGGTTTTCTTTACATCATTCTGCCAATGGAGGAGGAACTCTGAATTCCTAACTAGTGAAGCCCTGTCATAAGTGGGGCTGACAGTTCACATTGAAAATTCTGTTTTCTTCTTTCCCAGGAAAGCAAGTCAAAGTTAAACCAACAAACTATTGTTGGCAAGTGCCTTACCTTTGTTCTGTGCTTCCTTATAAATTAACCACTTCTGTTTTCTAGGCTGCCAGTAAATGGAATTCCTAGAATTTAGGGTATTTTATTAGTTATATTATTTTAAAATGCTGCTGCATCCTTTTAGACAGTGACTGGATTTAGAACATGTAAGAATCACAAATGGTAATGAATAAAAATGAAATAGACTGTAAATTTTGGTTAGTACATTATGAAAGCAGTTAGAAATTGGACCATGAGCTCCCAAAGTTTGTAACAGTAAAATATCAGTGAAATTAAGACATTTCTGTGAAAACATCAACACTGTGCCTGATCTATCAGTATGATGACATACTGAGTTTTGTACTTGCTTGCATACAAAATTTCACTGAAACGGCCAAGACTAGACATTTGCACATTAGAGTTGGAATGTATCTAAATGTAAAAAAGAGCTGAATTTACTGTAGAATTGCTCTTAATAGCATTGTATGCTTGGAACTCTCTATAACCATACATTTTTTTCTATATATCTATATATACATAACCTCTATTCTCTACTAATTGACTTATCAGTATATACTACAGTATATACATGACCAGTTCATTAAGGTTAATTTGTTCAAAAATATTAGAAGCATTAATTTCTGGCTTATAGCTAATGTCTGCTCCCAGCCAGTGTCTTGTTTCATCATTAGTGTCAGCTAAATTATAACTCACACCCAACTGTTTTTACACTATCTAATAGAATCAATTGATGCAATGGTTGACAAGATGCTGTTTTGCATTTTGTCATCTCACTAATGCACATGGCTTAAAGGCATTGGCATCCATAATGTGGGGCAGTTTTGTAGGAGGCACAGAATAGGCTGAAGCTGCAAGGGCCATTTTCATAAAATATTAATGAAATTGAAAAATACACTGGGGTTGAAGGCTTGTCTGCTAAATGTAAGGTAAAATCTATTCTGTTCTGCTTTCTGATGACTGTAATTAGCAGCCCTAATTAAAAATTCAAACCTTGTGTATATTTGAAAGCATGAATCTTAGCTCTCATAGTGTTTATTTCCTTTACAAAGTATTTTATTTTACAACACTAATTGAACAGGATCCTTCCTAGCCTGACAGCCGCAGCTGGCTGGAGCCAGTTTATGTATCCAGTCTCTCTAGACTACTTCCTTTTGTAAGCAATAAAACATCTTTAAAAAACATGTATATGCTCTCTATGAGCCATTAACTCTGTGTCACCCAGTGTGGAACTGGCCATCCGCACACATGCATTGTTGTTTCCTTCACTTAAAAGTGACCTCTTTGAAAAGGCAGCTTTTTTCTGATCTTCAATATTTAATGTGGATTTACTTACATTAAATGACCACCTTTCTTAAGGGGACTTGGCCCAATTCTGACATTATTTATGAACAGCATATGCTGTGCAAAACAACGGAAGGAATCACTATTAGTTCCAGTAGAAAAATCTACTTTTTATCATCACTTTGTGTAGTTATTTTGAAATTCATGGTCAAGATACTGGGGCCCCACTAGGGAATATATGACTGCAAACTAAGTCCAAATTGATTATATGAATGTTACACTCTGAAATCCAATGTACAGTGAAGAAGAAAGTGTGAATGGGTTAAATTTTCACTCTTGTATTTCCTCTTTTCACTGTTTTCCACAGTAATGGCTCTGAACTGTACCATTTCCTATTTCCTTTCCATACTCTGTAAAGAAGACAACACCAGAATTTTAATGTCTCATATAATGCCCATAATCATAAGGAATATTTTTCCTCAGAACCTTGTATTTTTGAATGGGTGCAGTTCTTAACTCTTTGTGTCAGACCAATGAGGCCATAAGAGAAGGGAACAAAATTAATTTACAGAAAAGGGTAGTGGAAGACATTCAGCAGCATTGTTAACTTAGTTCTTCACTGATTTATGCGAGAAAACGAAATTTGATGATCCACCCTCTCTGTGACAACGGGTCTGATCTTACAATTCCTGCTCAGGCAAAATTGATTCAGTGGGAGTTTAGCCTGAGTAAGGAATGCTGGATCAAGTTCAGAGATCAGCAGGAAAATAAAAATAGTCAGGAGAAACCCAAAATAACTCAGTTCTGAATTACTGGGATCCGCATGCCAATAATTAAGGTTGTAAACCGGTAAATGTAATCCTTGATTGTGTCATACTTAGCACTAATTTGTGGTGAAGAAATGAGAGTTTAACCTGAAGTATATGTCTGCTTCTAAGTGTTAGAAAATAATTTAGATACTGTCAGCACAGTCAGTGTTTAAATTTCTGAAGACTGTTTCCACTCTGCATTGTAATACAGCTGAAAATTTCTAAACAATTTTCACAAAATGCTTTGAATTTTTTAAATTAAATTCTGTTTCTGAAAGTTACATTTGGATAATTTATTTTTGTCTTTTATGTTCATGCTTCCACAATCTGTAGCCAATGAGCATGCCATCAAGGAGTCTTTTAAACATCTCATTCCCACAGAGCAATCTCCATGAATGTTTCAGCTCAGGAAAAGCAGCACATGTCCATGAAACTTCTTTTTACTAAGAAACATTCAGACAAGTTCTGTTAGGTTATTCTAAAAATCATTGTGAGATACGGAAGGGGCTAGAAGGATGACACAAGCCATGTTTATTACCATCTGTTCCTCCCCATGGCAGGATGTCTTCTCCTTTCAAGCATTCATAGTTTTGGGCTGGGAGGCACATCCATTATTGGTCCTGGGATGTCATCCAGGCATTTGAATAAACGATTCAGACATATCACCTCTTTATCAGAATGAGAATAGGATTTGCAGTCTCTCCTTCCTTCCATGCCCTATTTCCCACAAGCAAAGCCAGAGAGAAAATGCAACCTGCCCTACCTGTCTGACAGAGCATGGTCTGAGGCATGCCACAGGTAGATCTGGAGGCGTCCAGACACCTCTTCAGCACGCTTGTCCTTAGCACTCTTGTTTATTGCTCCCTCTCCTTTCTTTCACTTACCTGTCTCGAATTGAAAAACACATACAGGAACTAATGAAACAAACCACACTGTGAGTTTTCACTGAAGTTTCACAGGGAGGTTCCCTCCATCCTTTCCAAGATTCTTAGTGAAAAACCCATATTTGGGTATTTGGTATCCCCTCGCCTCTTAAAAGCCTAATCCGGGTGCAGAGATCTGGAGATCCTCTCAACCCCTCACCTCATAGAGCCAAACCTGAAGTTTCTAGATCACCTTTCATCTAATCATGGGCATCTAGTTCAAAGTAGTCGGCAAGGGGAGTGTCCTAGGGAGCCTCCCTTTACTGAGCACATAGCATGGCTGAGCTGAACAATCCTTCCAAGGGAGTGTTTGCTCTTCCTACCAACATACACCACAACTTCTAGATGATCACAGGTAGGTGTGATGTATCCGCCCTAATGCCATTTCTCTGGATGATAGCCACAGCTTTCTCCTCATGACAGCTGAAAATCTAAAGTATTTAGTTTATTAAAAAGTATTTAGTTTAGTATTAGTAATCCTAATTAGGATTACTAAAGTAATCCTTTAGATGACACTTCATCTGTAGAGGGCCTGTTCCTTTAAACATTCCCATGACTTCTCATCTTGTAGGATCTGAAAATCACAAAAAAAATGAACAGTCCAAGATCAAGAACAGACTAGCAGGTAGATAAACAGGGTAAACTGTGAGGTTTTTACTAGTTTATTAAATTTGAAAATTATGAATTGTTAACGGGACTTGAGCACAGAATTATCTTGAGTTTTTTGAAACCATTTCAAACAGGAGAATATCTATAATTTGTGTGTGGCGCTTGGACCGGGGGTTACTCCAGTACAGAAAATAATTAAATGTATATAAGCACCCAAGAAAAATGCATTCATTAGTTTAAAGAAAGTACAGAGCTGTATAAGTTAAAGGATGTGGCAGTATTATTGGTTAGGTGATATGTTTATTATTTGTTTAGTAAGTTGGATTGGGAAACCATTGGCTGGGTTTGACATACCACTCTTGACAGGTAGAGTAAAAAGATTATTGTCCAAGTCACATAGAGTGTGATATCTGTGGTCTTTAGATGATTATTTACTGATTTTTGAAGAGGTGGCTGCCTCTGCAGAATTCAGCTCCAACATTTTTATACAGAATTTTCTTAAAAATGTTATTTTGCACTTCGTTATTAAATTTTAGTTTAAGGTATATACTACAGTGTTTTTTTAAGAACTATTAGTGGACTAAAAAAATCCCATAGTACTCTTTTTCCTACAGAGATTTTTTTGAATTACATTAATAGTACAGCTGTTTGTGTTAAAAACTGTAGTAAATACAGAACACATTTCTCAGTTTAAGTCAAAATAAGTGATATACTGAAAAGCACTGATGCAGGACACCCAAGGATAAACTGGTTAAATGCTGTAGTCCAAAGTGAAGAAGCATAACATTTTCAACACAAATACCTCTTGGTATTATGACTTAGTGTTGCTCACCTGTGCTATTGGCAGTAGAGTGTCCTAATACTTCCTTTGGTGGAACTCACATAAGTTTAGTTTAGAAGAGTGTTGGTTTTTTTTGTGTTTTTTTTTTTTTTTTTGTTTGTTTGTTNCCATAAGGGAAAACTAGAGCAGAAGACAGTAAAACTTAGTAGGTTTCAAATTGTGGTTCAGGGATTAAAGCAATTACTTTTAAAGAGTCATAAACGGATATGTTGCTGAATTTGTCTCTTTCCTCCCTCAAGCTGTCATACCCCAGGCAATTGCCTTCACATCATGTATATCACTACTTCTCATCTCTCCAACCAATGAGAGCATCTCCCAGGCAGGGATACACTCAAAATAAGCAAAGACTTGCAGGGCATTTCCAGTCCATCGTCTTTTTCTGTTCTTTCTCCTAACAGGATTGTGGCTCATAACGCTGTTTCACAACCAGCAGGTACACATTACCCTTGTTAACATGTTTTGCACTCACTCACATAGAGAAATAGCTCTAAGGATGAGCAAAAGGGAGGAGAACTTGACCTGTTGGCCTAAGCAACTTAGCAAGGTCATCAATTCAGTCCTGACATCTGCCTCCAATCCACAGATGGTGTTGCTCTAAGGATTTTTCAGAACCTATTAAAGCAGGGGGAGGAGGGAAGCAAGCTCTCATTACCCACTGGTAAAAAGGGAAATAGTCATATATACTCTTGTTATAATTCATACTCATGTCAGAGAGGTGAATAGATCATTTTCTCCTATACAAACCATAGATATGGAAATGTTAGGACAAGCAGAAAGACTTTATTGCTCTGTTCTGAGTCACACACACACTGTTTTCTTATATTGTTTCTGTACAGACGGGTCTACTCACATATGCACATACAGAAACAAACAGAGAGCATTACAGAAACTAGACTAATTCTGTGACATAACAAAAATCCCTGGGAAAGTTTTATTGTCTAGTCAAGTAATGTGATCATACAGAGTGCTGTCTACAGCACTGGCTTACAGTGCAGTATGTGAGGGAAGGGGAGGGGCCTGTGGGAAAGGTTTTCATATTTCAGGTAGAGAGGAAGCATTTATCAGGTTTTTTTTTTGTTTGTTTGGTGTTTTTTTTTTTTTTTTTTTTTTTTTTTTTTTTTTTTTAAGATAACGACGCCTGCTTTGGGCTTTGTTTGATAGCTGAAGGAACTTTTCAGAAGTGGTTCTGGTCAGCCTAATGTGATGATAACTCACTGTGCTCCATGTGTACACAAGTTCTGTGCTTATACTAGGAGAAATGGGCAGATGAAAACTCACCACATAGGTGAGGAAAGCATAATCTCTATCTTTAATGTTTTGTAATGAGCCATTCTTGATGTATCTTTTCCATTGCTTACATGTTTTCTGATTGTAGGTTATGTTTTCAGACTCTAACATTTACAGTTTCAGGGCATATTCAAACAGATATCTTATTTAAACTTAAAAATAAATTATATTTACCAAATCTTTTTTTCCTCCTCTCCTCTCCTCTCCTCTCCTCTCCTCTCCTCTCCTCTCCATTCAAAACCCCTGTACCTCTTCAAAATCACAATTTCTTACAGGACTATTTGTGTCCATAGACATGAGGGATGTGAGATCCTCAGAGATCTGATTATGAGCGTGGAGTTCAAATAAAAGATCCTTTTCATGCTTTTGAAAAAGCATCAAAATTATATCTGTTACATTCACTCAGCTCAAGCACAAAAAAAAAAAAAAAAAAAAAAAAAAGAAGCAGATTAAGAGCAACAAAAGTAAAAATGACCAGCCCACACTGCTTTGGAGTGCATATAGCATGGATAAGAATTTTAAACAAAGCCTAATGCAAGGCTAGAGAGGCTCTGGGTGGTATATTAGCCTTTTCACATTCACTCTGTATGGCATATATTTCTACAGATCTCTGCTTCCCTCCCTCCAGGGTTTACTCTTTTTCCCACTACCCTTTTCTTTCTCTTCTTCACCTCCTTCTGCCATTTATGGATTTTGATTGACGAGAGTTAAATGGCATGCAGCCAGCCTCTAAAGCAGCAGCTGGGGCTGGCAGTCCTTCCACTTAGACATATAGGGATCTCTTCAAATACTCCATTCTGTGATAAATCAGCATCCCAGCCATCAGATATATGAGTGATTGGATAATTCCATGTGTCTGTTTTGACCCAAACCTGCTTTTGCTAAGACTATATCTTTCCTTCTACTGCCCCCAGCTTCCTATTTACTTTCAAGATGTCTCTCTGTCATTTACATAGGTGCAGGTCAGTCGGGGTGGCCTTTTCTCCTCCTGGTATGTTGGCCCTGGTTCCTGTGGGCAGAAGCAGCTGTGGCACAGAGGAGCTGTCCACATCTGGGACTGCAGCTCTCTGAGTGACCAGCACAGCCCGTACCCCCTGCTCTAGGTTATGAATAACCCTTCAACTCTCGTTGAAGTCCACAAGAGTTATTTGCATCCCACAAGGAGGAAACAGGGTCAAACCTTTCTAAAACGACCGGATGCAGACCTGTGAATTTCCTGACACTGCAGGCAGACAGGCACAGCAGGGATGAACGGTGTTGTGCGTGTGCACCCGGGCTGGTACAAACAGAGCACTGCTCTGCTCTTCCTAGGTCATAACCAACAGTGCACTGTTGGTTCTAATAAAAAAAAAAAAAAAAGGAAAAAGCCCCATTAGCCAAACAACAACCCCCTCAAATTAGAAGTTCCTCTTTTGTTTTAGCAAAGGACAGAGTTAGTCTTACAGAAGATCTGGACTCATCATCAGGATTTCTGAGATTTATGACTGGGCTTTGGAGGTAGCCCAAACAGTGTTGTTGAAACTTAGAAGAAAAGCAAGAATCGTAATTGTGCTACTCCTTTTTTTTACTAACAAAACACATTGATTTAATATATTTTATCTGCTTTTTCCATCTCTCATACAATAACTAGATGTCTATGAAGTAATAAAATGCAAAATACTATCTAGTTATTTCAAATCCACTCATGCTTGATGAGAATGGGAAATGGCATAAGTGTACAGACTGTTTTCTCCCAGATGTTTAAAAGGTGTCTTTGATTTTCCAGAGAAACATACACACCTTTCATAACACATAGGCATGTCAGTATATCTGCAACTTTAAAAATTTTTGTAAGTTAAAATTTTGCTTACAGGTATTTTTAAAAAATCATCTGTCTTGCAAAAGTGCTAAATAAGATCAGTTTGGTAGATAGCCAGACCAGGAATTCTTTGTAAAAGCTCACCTAGTAAATATTTTGGGTTAAATAATTGAAGCATTCTGCTATCGATTTTTAAGACGTCCTGTATCCACTGAGTTGTGCAGTCTGATAGTCTACTGCACCTTCAGGAAACAAACCTCTGGTGAATGGGCACTGGCTGTCAGGATAGTCCAGCTCCATCCACATCCATGGAAAATCTCCTCCACACATTAGGGAGGCTGTATCTTTGATATTTTTGCAGAAGAATTCACTTTGTGGAAGTGGTCCAACTCAAAGTGTCTAGGAGTGCAGTAAGAAAATCCCGTTGTACTAGTAGCCAGGGTATCCCAGCCAAGTTTAGCTATAACCTTCAGATTGGTGAGGGTGCTGCCCTACATGTCTTGACTGCACTCAGGGGCACTCTGTAAATTACTGCCCATCTTTTTTAAAAGACCAAAGGTGTGTATATTTTTGTCTTAGTTTTGTAAAGTGCTGGAGAACCTGTGGCTCCTGACTCACCGCATGTATCTAACACATCCATCAAAAGCAGCACCAGGGTTTAAATGATCAGGAAGAAAACCAAATCTGTTGCCAGAGCCTGGAGGTCCTTGCAAGAGCTTATGGAAATCAATTGAATGTTATTGAACACCCAGTCCAAATAATATATTTATTTTGCAACTTTCAATTTTAAAACCAAGACCCATCTGGAGGGCCAGATTCACTGGTCTGCCTTGGCTGCACTGCACTGTTTGGGTGATGTAAAACATCTGTAAACTTGAATTGACTGGGTTTGTTGGGGTTGGCTCCCTGTCAGGTTTACAGCTGCTTCACACTGCCAGAGCAGTGCAGAAAGTCTAAGCAGACAGGTCTATCTCTTCTTGCTGCTGTGAGGCACAGGGCAGTTGAGAATCAGAGCCACTGGCAGGAAGCAAACATTATTTCAAGTGGGAAAGGATAATTATGTAACGGTGGTGAAAGAAAAAATTATCATTGTTGTGTGCAATTTTAGGGAACGGAAAGCAAGTCAGTAAAACTTCTCTGGAGAATTTTTCCAGTTTTAAATAAAAACACAGATCATAGTTTCTGGTACACTGGTATGTTCTCTGCTGTCACATGGATAGTTAAAAGGAAATGGATGGATCACTTTCGGAATTAGCACCAGAATCTGTCAATGGCATTATGTTTTGACTCTTGACTGCATCCAAGAGCAGTTCCTAAGGAATTTTAATATCTTTGTTGCTCCCAGGAATGTCTTGTTAGTAGGTCCCTATGTTTTATGAATGGAGACATGCAGACCAAATGTCTGCTGACAGGCAAGGACAGAAGGTGAATGTGGGGAAAAGTCACGTGCCATTTCATGGCAAAGGAAAAACATGTTAGTACATGCATTAAAAATGAAGTAGCAGTGCACTGTGTCAGTATATATATTTTAGTTTTAGTGTGAGTGCATGTTTCAAACTGCGTCATTCTCTTCTTGGCTTTCTTTCCACATCCGGTAGCTGCTGCTCCATAAATAGCTCCCAACCTTACCAAAATTTACTTGCAGTCTTCTCGCTGCAGGCATTAGGTCACTCATTGTTAATGAGTGTATTAGATAATAGATGTTAACTCCAGCACACTGCAGTGTTTCAGCAGAGTGCATTCCCCAGCAATGAACACAAAGTGTCACTGTGACCACACACTAATAATTCCAAGAAATATAGAAACTTTTGCCTAATTTTAAATTTATTTACTTGTCATATGTGTGCTCATTTGGAAGTTCTAGAATTAATTATCTTTACTCCAAGTTGGGCCAGTCTAGAATTCTAATTATCTTAATTTTTACAATTCATGTCTCTGAGGTCTTGGTGTACTTTGGAACTGAAGTCTTGGCTGTACATAATCAAGGCAGAAAAGAGACAGGTGGCAATATTGTACATTTCAATTGCCTTGTCTGATGTGCCCCTTTTGTAGAATAATGAACATTGGAGAAACAAATTGGTCTGTCAGAGTCAATAACAACCCAATGCCCTGAGCTGCTGGTCACTAATGCTTCCTGTACTTAATCAATGTGCTGCAGGAGATGTTCTGTTCAAAACAGTTAAAGATCAGCAGCAGCAGCAGATTTGGCAGCAGGACTGGGAGAGTGTGTGAAAACATCCACAGTGCTGGAGTTTCCTTATGCTAGAGAAGAGACAAGCCAAATACAAACAAAGTGCTTAAAGGAAAACCTGCAAAGAAGCAAAGACTCACTGTCCTGTTGGTAGAGGAGGAAGAGGAGGTCAGTTCTTTTCTCCAAAATGAGTAAACAGAAGATTTCTACAAGAAAACATAGCAGGAAAAGACCACACTATACATGTCCACAATTAAACCTTTAAAACAATCAACGTGAGAAGTAAGAAGCTGAGAAGACTCAAATTTTTTTTCCACCAGTCATGATCAGAAAGCCTGAGTTACCAATGTAATTGGTGCTGGTAGTAATGTTCAAGACAACAAATCATTATTTGAAGCAACCTGTCAAGAAAGCAAAACAAATAGGGAAAATCTTGTGATGACATATCTTTTAAATAATTTCCATAAGTAGCTTCTGAAACAAGTAAGAAAACAGAAAACAACTTCTGTGCAGGAAAAGGATAAAACGTGATTTATGCCTAACACACTAGATCAGCAATTTTTTCAATGGGTCTTATGACATAAATCTGGACAGATGAAAGGTGCTTATGATTGTGCACTCAGGAAAAAACAGAAGATAATAATAGATAAAACCTCCTTTTCTTACTGAAAAATAAAGCTCAAAAGCAGCAACTTACACCTGCAAGTTATTTTCCAGAAATATTGTCTTAGAGGTCGGAGCAGACCATTAAGGAAGTTCTTTTCCTCTCTGCATCTTGCCTGGACAGCATGTTGGGGGCTTCCATATCTCTTAAAAAAGAACAATAAATAAGTCTAAATCAACTTATTCCTAGGAGTTTGAAAGCATATATGTGCGAGCTACACTTTGCCTTGCTTGACCGTGGGAAATAAAAAGCTATCACAGAACTGAGATGGACCAGTCCTTGTCCTGAAAACCTGACAACAATGGGAAATAAAAACAAGGAACAGGGGAACAAGGGAAGCTAGACAGGATTTAACAGTCACAGAGAATCTCATAAAGATTTTCAGGATAGGACTGTGATAATTTTATCAGTCTGAAGTAAATAGTTTCTAGTCTAAGGTAGACACTTATGCACTCAAAATTGACTGAAATAAGTAGACATTTTCAAAGGTTAGTACATCCCCAGTAATTTTTACAGATTTTGTAGGATGAAACGTACTTATCTTTCTCCAGTGAGAGCCTAATGTCATCTTTTCTGAATACTCAGGAAGTTTTTCTCTGACTTTTTTCCTGTTTTACTTTAAACTGGAGGTTTTGCTTTCATTCGTATCAGACAGATTTTATGGATAAGGATGACATTTGATGAAAATTTGCAGAAATAGTCTAGTGTTTCCCAAAGAAAAGAATAAAGATAATGAGAATTGGGTAAATTATTCTTCATATGATGATAATTTTTAAAACTTGCAAATAATTCCCGTGAATATTTTTTTTATTGGAGCAGGATTGGAAGAGTAGATGAGAGAGGATCCCAGAGAAAATATTTGTCCTGTTAAAAAACAAAATTGGGATAAGATCAGTTTTTAAAATTACTCACTCAAGATAGGCTTGTCTTCCAACAAATTTAAAGCACAGGAGTAAGGAAGCTCTTGTGAAAGATCTACAGATTTAGGTCTAGATGTATTTCTATCCCTTTATAAAAGCCTGAGGAAAAAAATGTTTATTTTTAGTAGCCATTCTTGAAGTATGATCATTGTTAGTTGATTTGATAAATAAAGAAGAAATTATCCAAACTAACCCTGTAAATTGGAAAATACTGAGGCCAAACTCCTCTTCACCCTGGAGAATCCCAGTTATTCGCAGTTATTATCCCAACTTACGTACCTCTGAACAAACATTTAAATCCAATTCTTTCATCAGTGCTGGAATAGCAGCAGTTACAACTGACACAAGAGCAGAAAGAACTGTTGCAGATTCCCAGGACAGAGAATGAAATTAAGGAAACAGTATTTGTGTTGAAAGCGGGAAAGCCTATGCCCCCGATGGATTTGCTGTAGAATTTTTAAATACATTTGAAAGTGAAATCATATCAGGCTTACAGGACTATGTCACCAAGCTTTGGAGAGGATCGCTCCCAGACTCCCATAGGGAAGTAACCGCCTTTCTGCTTCTCAAACCGGATTATGATCCTCTGGAGGGGAGATCCTTTCTGTAATTAAGTTTACAACCACAGTTCCATTTTATGGCTGATTTTGATATTCATTATGAAACTTTCTAGATGAGTCCTTGATAAAGTCCAGCAAAATAACCAGAGAATCTGCTCCAATCTTACAGAAATATACATTAGAATCTCCTATTTCTAGCTGTGATCATAAAAACACACAGATGTGCAATTTTTTGTCCACAAATGATTAACATGAATTTCTCTTAAACTATTTAAAAGCCCTATTTTCAAGGAACAACTATATTTAATTGCCAGATAGCATCCCACAAAAAGAAGGAGCAAGGACATTTTGTCTGGGTTCTAATAGGTTTAAACTTTAGCAAATATCCTCCAATGGGAAAGCAAGAACAAAGAAAAGCAGAAAACTTACATTTAGCCAGGCAAAATGTTTTCCCACTAATGTGAGTAATGATGATGGGAAGATGGAATTTACACTCTATATTAACTCAGGTGAAATAAACAGTGAGCAAAACTCTTACGCTCTCCAGTAATTCTTATTAGCAATTTCAAAAATTAAGCAGAGCAATATGCTCTCTTACCCAGCCTCAAAACATTTATGGTGGTTTTGGGGTTTTTTTATAAAAGGACAAGATTTAGAAGTTTCTTTCCAATAATTATGGCATGCACCTCAGCCTCATTTACAGATGCCTCTCCATGTAAGTCAAAGGATTTACCTCCTATTTTTGGTGGCTGTAAGAAAATAGTACAGGACCTCACATCTTCATGTCATTGATAAGAATTTTCTGGTGCCATAGAAACACATTTGTGAGCAGGAAAGATTTTTGGGAATTTACCAAAGCCTAACCTGCCAACATGTACATAATGTCCTGAAGCATTTTAAAGCCGGCCAGAGAGTATCTCCTATTTGTCCACTTATTAACAGCCCTCTCCTCCCCGAGGCCCTTGGAGGCAACCTCTATTAATTGTGGAATGATTTTAACATGATGACTCTCAAGGATATTTGTAATGAAAGAATATTTAGGCCCTTTGAGAGATTAGTGAAATATAAGCCATACAGCAAAACAACACGTTTATAGATATTTACAAATAAGACATTATCTGTGGGAGATAAATTGAGGAATTTTTGTACCCCTGAGTTCATTCCCTTCAAATGCTAGCTTTTAATTATGGATAAAGATCGTGAAAAGAATCTGCACTTGATATCCTTTTAGGATGAATAAATTCAGGGGAGATAAAAGCTAAGATCAAGTGCAAAAGCAATCTGGATCAAGAATTCTCTGATGAAGAATGGATTGAGATATGTAATCAAACAAAAACAATCTCCATTAGTGTAAGATACCAAATGTTTATATTTAATGTTATTCATAGAATATGTATGACTACAGAAGTATGTGCTAAGTAAATAGTGACAATGATGATATATATATAAAATGCAATTTTGAAAAGCAGTCTCAGCATGTGTGTTAGGACTCAAAGCGTTCAGTAACTCTTACACAAGGTTGCAGAATTTTTTCATCTGGAAAAAAATAACTAGTGAAGAAGCCAGAATCCCTAAAATATGTTGATAAAATATGGAATGTTAGAATAATTAGACTGGAATTAAAACAGAGAAGATGATCTATAGACTACATTACCACCCATGTTTATAATAAAAAAAGAAAAATATCTGTTAAATAAAACAAACATTTTAAGTTAGCTTAGTTGAGGAAATACTTTCTACAGCCAGCTAAAGCCCTATAGCTTTCCTATATACTAAACTCAATTTTCTGTATTTGCGTCTCAGTCCTCATTGTTCCAGACATGCAGAAATAATGACAAGATGTGAGGGATGTGGTTTAATTTGTCTGCGACTTTATTAACCAAAATCACCTGGGAATCATTCAGCAATAACATACTCAGTGCAGGTCATCATTTCTTCTTCACTTGTTTCCATACATTTGGGGAGAGCTGTCACTCATAACAGGGACCCCACTGCCCTCCCCCGCAAGGAAGGTAAAGGGCTGCAAAGAGGGTGCTGCCTATTTGCTGCAAGAGCCTCTCTTCTTCAGCCTCTTTAGCAACCAGCTGCTCTTTCATTTGCTCCTAACCCTGGTTTATCAAGGAAGGTGATGCCCTGGGGACAAAACAGAGGCATTGGTCACCTGCCACCTGGAAACACCAGCAATTATCTGGGCTGCCCTGTCCAGGTTCCCAGACATCTAATCATTCTCATGACAACCAGAAAAACAAGTGAGGAGGTGGAGCCCCCTTCCCTGGATGGCTTGTGTATCCCAATGATTGTTGTTTCCTTGCAAGAGTTCATAAGAGGTGATCCCATCCCTGAACACACACATCTAGCTTCTTCATAGTTCATGGGCCTTCGAGGTCTTGCTCACCTGTTGTGACCTTTTGGTCTGATGGCACACATCCCCCACCACTTGTAAAAACATTGTCATTCACAGCACTACCTTTCAACTCCTTTCTCCCTTTCCCAAAGTGCACTGGAAATACCTTCTGGCATACAAACCTCCTTTCAGGTCAATCCTATTGAACTGGTTAAAGTATTATCCAAGACCCACCTCCCATCAGTTAATTTTTCTTTAATAATAAGTATGTTCTGGAAAGAAATAAGGAGTTTGCTTTATCACCAACTTTCCTAGTCAGTGCCTGAAATCTCGCCAGTTTATAAAGAATGAGCAGAGATACCTCCTCTGTCTTTAAACTGAACATGCTATTTGAAGAGTGGAGTGAAGGACTATTTCTTTCACTGACAGGTCTGCCTACTGGCAGGTATGTTGTACATGTTGGGTTGTATATATTCTCAAAACTACCTTTCTTGGAAAAATAAATAGTCTAAAGTACCTCACAGAAAGATTGGCATCTACAAAAGAGTAAGTCCCAGATCACATTTACTCAATATCTCATGGGGAAAGGATTAACAGCACCTCTTTAAACACCAGGTCATGGATGGCATGGAATATTTATGGAAAATTTTTGACCTCTGCTGCATGTCTACAAGTCCTTCAGTTTACCAGCAGCTGCCTGAGACTGTAATCCCAGCTGCTCTGGCACTCCCCTTTTTTCAGTTTTAGTGCTCAGCATTGAGAGCTTAGCTGGACCATTTTTATTTTCCCAGGACTCAGCTAATGCCTTTCACCATAGATGTCTCTTACTATCTGAGATGTTGAGATTTTCTGTGGCATTCTGCTCCTCCAGAAAGGCAAAGGACTTCTTGTGCCACATCCATGAACGCTAAGAGGATTCATGCAATTCTATAGGGTGTCCCAAATGTACTAGGTGACTCTATAGGCAGCTGTCAGCAAGCCCCTAAACTTCAGCAGTTGCATTATCTTCTACTCTGCTGCATGAATCTTTATTATTGCTTTGTACAACCATAGTTTGGTTTGTCCAAGAGTGGATATCTAATTATTGTGGTCTCAGCAATACACTTATCCAATAACATTGCTTGCAAAAACCAACTTTTGCTCAACCCCCAGCCTGGAAAATACAATCATTTATCTATGGGGATGTATATCCTGCCACATGAATGTTCCATGTAAGAAAAGATGGCTCAGCGGTCTCTTTTCCCTCTCTCTCCTTTTCCCCACAATGGGAGATCTCCCCACAATAGATATTGAAACTGTAACATTTTTCTGCCTAAGCTGACTTTTGCTCTCTTTCCATCACCTTCACAGCTGCCACGGGGCTACTATTCAGAAGCTGTGTACAGTTCCAGAGTGGACACTATAAGGGCTGGAACACTTCTTCCTTTTCCAACCCACACAGGGAAAGGGAACAAAGAGTCCCATTATACTGTGAATTTAGCTTCCTTTTGTCTGTGCATGTGGAAAGCTTTTTCGTGATCTGCTCAAGACCTGCTGCCTTTTCTTCACCCAATTTTCTGTACAGATACCGTCTGACCCTGAGACAGAAGAAAAACAAAAAAAAATGTTCGGCTGAAGTGCCAGCCATGCTGCTTCTGTTCCTACTTGCCTACCCTCTAAGGAAAGTTTAAATTTAATTTTTCTTTGAGCCCTACTGCCTTTGTGCAGCAGCCATCAATTCCCTCACTGCAAACCCACAGAGGGCTTCAGCCAGGTCCACAATTTATTTTCTAGGGGACCTTGAAGCCTGATGTAAGAAGCATTTGGATCTGATACAGTTAGTAAGTTCCTCTGCTGCCTTGTAGGTAGTTGCTGTATTTACTTTCTCCCAGGTACAATGAGCACACCATTTGTTTACCAACTTCTCCTCTTCCCTTCACCTATTCCTCAGTGAGACAGCTCAGGCACTATATCCCTTTCTTATAATTTTTCAGATAAACCCACTTCCTCCACTACACTTCTGCTCCCACTGAAGCTAACTGGAGATTGGCCATTTGTCCAAGCCAACAGGGAATGTGAAAACTAAGAGCAAAGCCTAATGAAGCTTGGAGAGAACAACCATGTTGTGCCTAATTGCATTCAGGATTTTTCAAGCATTTGCCTTCCTAACTCACACTGCAAGAGCAAATTCATTGGAGGCATGCTCTGCTGACTGATGCACCAGTTAGAGCTTACACACAGGTTTTCATCTAGGGCTGCCTTCTGACCTGGACATTTGTGACAGAGAGAGCACATACACGCTGGCTTAACAGCAGCCCACTTGCAAAGCTCACAGAAATGGGAAACCTTCTTCTGCTGCCTCTGCAGTTTGGATGAAGTCCCAGAGCAGACATTTACAATTGGCATAGCATTGCTCACAATTTACTCTACTCCTTGGTAGGGCTCTGAGATCTCTTTTCCCCCTAGAAGATTGTAGGGGAACATGGCTTTCTTCCTCCTCTGAGATCTTTAAGTCTATTTAATGAAGAGATTGGCTAGAAATCTGCCAGCACAAAAATATGAGTAAAATGCTGCACTTGTCTAACAAGGATACCAGAGAGCTCTGAAGAAATGCTTGGGGTCTGCCAGTATCTATTTATGTTGAAGGTGCTCATGGCATTCATAATGCACAATAAATAAGAACAGTCATTCCAAAACACTATAATAAAATGTTCACAACTTAAAAGTAAATATTAGTCAAAATTATTTGCTGCGTTATTACTTTCACGCAAAGGTATTTTTAATTGGTGCCATAATCAAAATTCTTTATTAAATATATAATGTTTTTTTGTAAGATGACCCTCCAAATAGAAAAGGTTTGTGTTGATCTACTTGAATTGTTTTGCTGTGAAATAAAAATGTTAAGAACTCATTTCGAAAGGATGAGAAATGAGAGGCTTTTTTTTTTTTTTTAATAATGCTTAATTCCTGCTACAGGAGTTAAATAGATAAGGCTGCAAGCAGCTGCTCCCCACCAAAACACTTCACTTTTACATGATAAAATGTAGGTGATAACATTGCAGTGCTGTAAAACAAGGTTGTAGAAATGTGGGCATGTACTGACAAATTTCCCTTTAAATCTTCTTTGCTAATATTTATAGGCATGAAATCTTAAAGCACCTTTAATGTTCCTATAATCCTGTCCATTTGACAGCTTTTACATAATTTTATAGGGAAAGGTGACCTGATCATCCCAGGCTGTTGACAGTGCAGCTGAAATGGCCCTCCAATAAATGAAGCAGGATTATCCAGACACTATGGCAAACAACAGCTCATAATATGCATCAAGAAATTTCCATAGCACATCGGATCTTTGTCTTCAATGACACATGGATCATGACGGGATTTCAAGAACACATTTCCCTAGACACTTGATAAGTTTAAACGTAAAAGTATAGCATAAAAGGCTCTCTTCAGATAGGTTCTGTTTTCCATATTAGAAAGAAATGTCTTTCAATCTGGAAAACTAGAGGCATAGTTTTAAGCTGAATTATCATGTTAACTTATACTGCGTAGTGTAGCTGTGTTCCCTGACACTTTGAATACATTTATGAGTTTATTCAGTTAAAATTATGAAACATTACAAAAAATTTTTTTTTGCTGTGGTAAAAGTCACTATTGACAAAAAACAAATCTTGATGAAGGCTGTGATTAAACTATGCAGAAGTTTTTCTGCAGCTCTCATGCTTCTCTATAAAAAACCTTGCACAAAAAGCTAGCTATATGCCTCCTAGGTTTACGTGATAATGTCAAGAAAAGGTTTTGATGCCTGCTGCCTATTCCTACCAAAGGTACCATGTGCTATAAATTTAGTTTATATTGGGGTAATTAACAGTGACATGGCCAGATTGTATTAATACCTCTGCTCCTATTGCTTAGCCTAGGTACTTTACAATTTGAATGCCACAAAATATCAATACTGATGCTTTATGGCATCATGCCAGAGCAGCCTGAGGACAAGCAAAGTAGAATTGGTTGACAGTTTTTGTTCGAGCATAGAGTTTGTTTGGTCTCATAAGACATTTATGAGGTCAATTGGATGTCATTTAGAATATCAGGAGAGAAACATATTTAAACTACACACCATGTCCCACTAGGAACACAGAACTCTGTGAGCAAATACTAAAAAGGCACTGTGAGCGCTGCAGAGATAAGAAAGAAAAAAAGACTGGGCTAAGGGTGAAAAAAAGGGATCTTCCCCAGAGTAATAACTGTCCCTTTGACAATCCACAGAAAGAAATTAGGCAAAAAGAAAAACAAAACCACATGCAAACACAAAAAGCTTTGAAAACAGCAAACATTAATTTTCCCTTAAAATAAAGTTTGTACTGATGATATAGATGCTTACTCAAGACTTAACAGGGGACTAAGACCTGAAATACCTAGGGAAAAACTCTCAGTATGTGTTTCCCAGAATTTTCCTTGGTATTGGAATAGCAATGAATTCTGATAAAATGGAAAGAATAAAACAACACCCAGTTACTACACTTGGAATTTTCTGTCATTAATCTGACATATGTCCTCCCGCAAAAGTATTGTATTGTTCTGTGTCTTTGTTTTTTCTTCTGTTAAAAATTAAGGTGAGTGGTATTTAAGTACATTGTGAGTACTTTGACAATTCCATTTTCATAAGAGACAAATATAATAACATGAAAAAATTATTAGCATTCATTGTTATAAAAAGACATCAGTCAAATTCTATTGCTGATTTTTAAAGATCATCTAGTTCCAAGGCTTCTGCCTTTGGCAGGGACATCTGCTTGTGGTCCCATCCATCCTGACCTCAAACATTTTCAGTAATGAGGCATCCACAACTTCTCTGGGCAACCTGTTCCAGTGCCTTACTATGCTTATAAAATGTATCCAAGATTTTTGTGGGTTTTTTTTTTTTTTTCATTTTATTTTATTTTGTTTTTTAAATAAATATGTTTAAGAGCTGACTACCTCCCTTAGTAGCTCTTAAAATCAGTGCCAACAGAAAAAAAAAGTCACTACTTACCAATTGCATGTCTTCACGTAAGAGTTAGGAGATTTTCAGCTGTCCTGAAAAAAAAGAGCAATGCACTATGGCTGATGAACTAGTGGCCACCTTATCCAGCTACTTTCTCTGTTGTCATGTCTATTGATGAATCACAACCAATACTTCTTTATATTTCTTAAAATGTGATTCTGTGGCTTTCTGCAGTATTTTATACAGTGCATAAAATGTGCTAAACAGGTTCCAGCAGAGAACCTGCAATTTTACTACCCATGGGTGAAATTCACCCCATCTACCAAGGGTAAAAGACAGGTACTTCCAGGCTGTGACTTTCTCCAACCACCTAAGGCGGGTGTTCTGGAAGTGCCAAGCATTGGCTACAAGTGACCCCATAAAAAGTGCACCCCCTGACTGTGGAGAGGACTTCAGTAAATGTGTTTACAGAATTTGCTGTAGTATTTTTCTGGGATATAGAAAAATACAGAGATTTGAGGTCAGGTGTTTAACTTCATCGTCCTAACCTGCTGTACATTAGACTCTGTCTATTGCCCAGTGATCTTCACCAAAAGAGATGACCCACTGAAATAAAATATTTTTATGGGATATAGATTCATATTTTTGCTCTTCCTTTTTTGAACAACATACTTCAACACAGGTCTTCCTCTTATCCAATGACTGAAAAAATAAAAAACCATCAGGTTCCCAAAACGAGTTTCAGAAAATCAGAATTATCCTAACGATGAAAAGGGAAAACAATTTACATTTTCAAAAAATTACACAATGAAAACTGCTTTCCCTTACAGTTCTGTTCAACACTCTACAGCAATATACAAGGTATTTCAGTGTTCAGATGCCAGGGGAATATGTCTTCTTAGCTGACCTAGCTGCTGGCAATTCTGGTACTAATTAAATAAGCTACACTGATTTAGCAACACAAAGGTAATCCTACAAGATATGGTGAAACCTTAATACCAATGACTTTGCTGACAGAATGGAAGTCTCAAAATCACTATGAAAACTGACTTTTCATAATCAATCATAATTTTATGACTTTTCTTCTTGTTCATTCATGTTTTGTATTTAGAAAAAAATAATGATGCTTTATAATAGATTCAGAAGATCTAAGAGTTTTTATAGACTGGTAATCTGCTCTTTATTTATCTGTGGGTGTGCATAGTGTTAAAAGTTCACAGGGAGGTCCCAAAATATACTGAAAATAATTATTGTAATTGTCTTCAGATGCTGAGATATTCATGTTGGTAGCATATTTAGTTATGGTTTGGGGGAAACAGTGTGCATGATCATTTCCATGAAGTCCACCAGAAATGAAGACTTTGCAGATGTAATTCTTATCCATATTCATATGTCACAGAACTACCTCATATATTGCCTTTAATGTTCTCAGAACTTAAAGCAGTTTTAATATTATTATAATGACAAACTAAGATGTATTTAAGGGTATTTTCAATCATTTACCCTTCCTAAAAATTCTTTGGCTCTCTCTTACGTGTTCATTATTGATGCATAATAGTCATTAATTTAGTGAAGCAGTACAGAAAAGAGGGACTATGTTCTATTATATAAGAAAATAGATGGGGGTGGGGATGGTACTTTTTTTTCTTTTAGTAATGGGTGTAGTGATGAAAATATTCAAGCAAGTGGATGGGTAAGCATTCTCTCCTTTTGCATGGAGAATAAGGAGTGAAGCCAGTTAGCGAAATCATTGTCATTTTAGATACTGTTATTCTTTGGTAGAGAAAGCACTTTGGACATTACTTCAGAAGATCTGGGACTTTGACAAGACAAATCCAGAATGCTTCAAGTATTGAAATGGTTAAGGGAAAAGAGTCTATCATCACCAGAAGGTGGGGACTCAGAGTTCAGACCACAGGACTATCTTTCTGATCTCTGTTGCACAGTGCCAGAAGAATGTGTCCTTTGACTGCATTTATCTGCCCTAAAAGACATATCTTTACATGTAGGACCACCTGTGTAAGATCACCACTCCAGGCTTCTTCTACAATCCACAAAAGGAAACAAACACCTCTGGAGAATACTTCATTACACCCATTTTTGATGCTTATGTTATGGAAAGATGAATTCCTCTCTGAACATGATACACAGGCTGTCACTACTCTGAGGCACAGGCTGCTCCTCTGACGGTGCCTGGAACAAGAGAGCTCTGGTCTCTGACTATCCCTAGCAGAGCAAGATGCTGCTGCAGTGGAAACATTACAGTTCTCAAAGTGCTAAGATCAGATTCCAGTGCCTTGGTCAGTTTTGTAGAAGCAAGTCCTCTGAGAGACTGGGGTATGATAATTTTGGATTGTTTTAATAAAGGCACGCAATTCTTTGAAGCTAAGAAATTTTGGTAGGGCAAAATGGAATTTACCAAGACTCCATGATTAACATCCCTAATCTTGAAAATACAGAAGATACCACATATTTATTTAACAGCCTTTTCATCACTTTAGTGATGATAGTGTGAAACAAAAAGGCTGGAGAAGATGTCACAGTGCAAAAATAATTATAATTAGGAACTGAGGGGTAGTAAATAAATCATCTTCTATATTGCTTTCTTCTTTTCTCTTTCATTTTGGGTATGTTTTCACACACTGGTTCCAGGATTCATTTGCATTCCAAGTGTTCTTATTAAAGCAGCACCATTTATTCTACAATATATACAAGATTTTCTATTTTTAAAATCCTATTTCAAGGCATGAGCTTGGCATATAAAGTCAAATCCCAGGAGTGAGTTCCTTCTTTTTTCTTTAAAAAATAATCATAATTTTTTTTTTTTTTATCTGAACAGTTTTAGGTTACATAGTGGGAAAAACAGAAGATGGTACTTTCATCCACTTGCTCCTGTTTTCTTCCCCATTCTGTAACACAGCATCTACAAAAATGAAAATGAAAAAAGAGAAAATGTGATAGTTGCCTCTTTTTTTCCCTCTGTTTTAGGCATTTAAAGTACATGTAAATATATCAATGAACATAAGAAAATTCAGTATCCAATATCCAATATAATAATTACTTTCACTTTCTAAACCCGGTGCATATATGCAACACAGCACTGATCTGACATATTGTAGGGTCCCAGTTAAACTGTGACAGTCTTTTTGGTGAAAAAGAAATGCTGAAAAGAAATTTTAACCATTAATGTTCAGAAAGTTGTAACAGTAAGGTATATAACAACACAGATATACTTCCTACCAAAGAGGAACTTCATTTAGAAAAGCGCATGCAGATTTACTTGTTAGAACTTGACTCCATTGCAAGTTAAGCTCCATCTGGATTTAAATGCCTATGCTTTTCAAGGATTGAAATGAATGTTAACTTTTACTTACAGTCTGGAGTAATTTTACTACAAACAGATTACATGAATTTTCTTGGAATGTAGCAATTTAATCAGGCGTATAACCTCCCACACAACCAGGAAAGAAGGAACACGCGAGCAGAAGTTGTCGCTATTTGTCCTACGAATCGCAAGAGAAAGTCCCAGAGTGCCCATACAGATTCAGCTGTCCCTGATAGCTGCTACCACTATTCCACCTTTAGAGACAGATAACTCCACGTGCGAGAGCTAACTTCATTAGCAGCTGCAGAACAGTAACACATTTGTGTCCATTGGGCTTCCATTACCACAGTATCCAAGCACTTCATGAATAAGAAGAAACACATTTTCTAAAAAACTGCAAAACTGGGAAGTATTCTCTTTTTTTTTTTNTTTTTTTTTTTTTAAAAAGAAAAGTGGTCAACTGGAGTTCACAGGAATTAAACACCTGCATTTATGAGGTAGCAGCTATTTTCTATTCACATCAACTTCACCTTGGATTTTTGTTCCTTTACAGTTCTTCAAGTTAGACACTATCAAACGAGTTATCCCTGATTGCTGTGAAGGTCTGTAGCAAAGTTTGAATGATAAGCCAGATTTACACAGGTCTAGCACAATGAATTCATAGAAGAGCATTTAAGAGAATGCAGAGAATGAAAAAAAGTGTTGTGTTATTTGCAGGAAGAACCATATGTGTTACCATGAAGCACCATATATATTGGCATATGTGGGAGTGAAAAATTATATTTTATTATTGACATTTTTTCTTTAAATTTTTATTGGGTAGCTTGCTAAAAAAAATAAACTTGCTGACACAGTATTTTGGGTTACTTGGGGAGGAAAAGGATGAACTTGAACTCTGCTTTCAGTCAAATGCCTAAATCTCTATTCAATTGAAGAAACTATGAACCAGGGCCAGGGTTCAACTATGTGACTATTTTCTTTTATCAATGGAAATGTTCCAACATCTGTGTGATATTGTTTTCATATTTCAAAGGTTTTGACAGTGAAAAAGGTGAAACCTTCAGTTTTAACTCATACTCAGTTGATAATCTGGATTTAATTTTATTTCACTTAAACTAAACTTATAAAATTCTACTTCAAAGCAAGTGCCTGGATGAAAATTAAATGCAAATAACAGTCTATATTGGTTTATAGTGTGCAAAGTTTTCCTGGGGTTTTGGTAAAATTTTTATTGAAGCAAGTATCCCAAGCCACAGAGGAGTCTAAGTGCTTTTAACAAAGCTGAGTGTCAAATGCAATGAACAGACAAGAATTAAAAGTTCTTTTAGCTGTGAGCTTATGAACAATCATACGATCTTATCCTGTACTTGATTTGATCCTAAGTACTGAAAAGACTGAGCACTCAATTTTCCCCCTTAGTTTTTTCTTGATGCCCAAATAACACAGGCAAAGACTCAATTCAGAATCCTGATCTATAGGTTTGTAAAATTGCCTCTTCCAGTTTCTTGTTCTGAAAAATTAGTAGTGTGGCCAACAGCAAAGTACTGCTGAGCAGTTGGAGATGTTGTTAAATCAAATCAAAGGATATTGCTAATTTTAAACATGTGTCATAGCCTTGCTGTAAAATAGTTAGAACAGAATTCACTTCAGATAGCGGAAAATGTAGGAAACTGTTTAAACAAATCCCTTTGGAAATGTGGTACCAGGCTGAATGGCAGCGGGAACAGCAGTGGGAAACTCCTTGTACCAAATACTGTGTTCAAAATGCTGGATTCTTATTCTTCTTACATCCCTTTTCACACACTGTGAAGTTACATTCCTGAGGGATATCATAACCCATTCTTTCAGGAGTTACTTAAAATTAAGTGAACAATTTAAATTTACAATTGAACCTTCCTTTACAGTCAGTAGAAATGGAAAACACCAACTCATCTCCCCACCTTCAATACCCATCCTGGGATGGGTTGAATTGCACTCCGGTTATGCCTCTCCCTCTGCTGATTAGAAAGCAAGCCTTGGAGAGCACTTGAAGTGAGAGCCATGACTTTTACTTAGCTAATTTTCAGTAAATTAAATCCCACTCTTGCGTTAATTATACTCTTAGCTGCAGGGAAAATGGAAAGGAAAGGGAAAAGGTAGTTCTAATGTAAACAGGATCAAGTCTACATCCTATAAAGTTAATAACCATATACAGCAAGGGCAGCAAAAGTTTTTGGAGCTCTTCAGCTGAATATGTTAACTCTCTATTTAGTCCTAGAAGTTTTAGTCTTAATTTGTTAAAAGAATGCGAGGCTGATTATAATGGCAATGAAGCTGAGAGGCATGGGAGCATTTTCTTTTCAAGAAGTACATTTTTTTTTTTTCTTTTACTACAATCTCATTCACTTCAATTACATGAAAACATCTGAGGCTATCTGTTTTTCACTAGCTTCAAAATGAAGATGAAAGTCAATGCAGCCATCACTATAAAAAAAAAAATCCACAAAAGAGAAATTTTAATAATTTTAATGCCAACCTGAAGGAGATATCTTTGTTTCTTTCTTTTTCCTTCTAATGTATACATTTTCCTATAGATTGCAATAATATTTTTTTCCTACTAACTGAATTATATCCTCCAGTTTCTTTAGATCCTTTCGTAAAGCCCACAAGTCAAGTGTGCAACTGAGCATGAATTTACTCTCTGGTGTTCTCTCTTTTGCTGGAACCTAATCTTTTCTGGCTATTGTATTTGCCTGATTTAAACTCTAGCTTTTTCAAGAGCAGTGAGTGTCTGTGATGCCCTTGCAAAGCATGTGTGGATTTGGCCAACTACACAATTCTGTATCCTGGGTTCAATAATATGTTGTTTGGTACGTTTTTTTTAATGAAGCATGAAACATTAGTTTTAGGAAACGTCTTTCAGGAAAATAAGATTAAATTGCCATTGAATATGTTTGGTACCAGGATTAAAGTCTCCACAAAAAAAATATTACCTGCATTTGTCTGTAAGAAGCAGAAGTGGCTGTGGTTATAGGAACAAAACACAGGACCCAAATATTTTCTTGGCCTCTTGCCAGCTCTCTGGGATTTTGGCAGTAGGAGACTTCAAAGGGATAAGTGGCTTATATAATCAAAGATAAGAATACAAAAGGAAGGACTGTGAAATGCCCAATCATCTCCTTAAGAATGCATTATCATCAAGTGAAATCAAGGACCAAAATTAATAGGAATAAATATGGTCAGCAAGAAATCTTAGATAAATAATAATAATGCAGTTAGGAGGGACAATTAGACATAATTGCTGTATTAGTGCATTGCTAATGAAGCTGGAATGAAACCAGGTGGAAGAGATATATTTGTTGCCCACTGGCTCCTGCAGGCTGGAGATAGTAATATGGAAAGACACTGAACACAGAGGAAAATTTAATGAAAGTAGACTGACCTGCCAAATCAGCAGTAATATGATCTTTTTTGTATAAGAAAGTGTAGGTAATATGATAGTACCCTAAGAGACACTTTTGCATATTTAAATGTTTTTTTTTTCTGTGTGTGTGTGTGTGTGTGCATGTGTGTGTTTGGTTGGTTTGGTTTGCTTGTTTGTTTTAATTAAGAATGTTTTCTTGGATAAGAAGCATGAACAAAAATAATAGTAATCAATACTCTGGTAATGACAGAATTATTATTTTCTTCTGCAACTTATTAAGAAAAATCCTTCAGTTCATTATCTATAAACTGATGATTCATCATCTATAAACTTTTATTTACAGCTATGAAATGGACTGAGTAATTTGACCAAACATACTGTGGGTTGGGTATTTTCTTGTTTGTTATCAAACTATCTTTTTAGCCCCTCTCTTTATTTGTTTCCTTGTCCCCTTTTTTCTAAAAAAATCTTTTTCCCATTGCTGCTAAGCGTGTGGTTACAGGGGGAAAAAATCCTATTCCCTAACTGATTTTCATTTAGTGCACCAGGAGCCTTAAACCACTTTGTGTGCAGATTTCCAGTTTCAATTAGAATGGGTTTGCAGACATCAGATGATGTGAAAAATTATCTCATTTGAATCACATGAAACCAAACCACTATGACACTGCTGATGAGGAAAACAGTGGTCTTATCTTTCCTGTGGTGTGCCATCTCTATTAGACTTTGTAAACTGCGGCAGTTTGAAATCTTTAACCAGCCATTACTAATAAGCATATGTTAATTGTAGCAGAGATCATAAGCAGGTCAATTAGGAGGCAAAGACTGGAACAGAATGAAACATTCAGCTGGAGGGAGAATTCAGGGCAGGTGTCGGCCAGCATGCGCTGCCCTGGCAGGAGCTCTAAGCATCTTGGGTAGAGCTCATTTAACGTTTTGATTTGCTGAATTTGCATTTCAGATTTCCATTCCTAATAGACAATATAGTCAGTCTTTGTTAATGAGGACTCTGATTACATGTGCCATTATAATTGGGAATTAGCAGGCCAGCCTTGTTTTGGAGATTAAATCCAAAGTAAATTGGATTAAAGACAATCCTGCTGAAATCCCTTTATTTTCTGTTTTCTCAAGCCAAAGGTGAGGAAGACTCCATTTATTTTGTACATATGGCTCTTACCTTGATTAGCAGGTCTTATGGTTTGTTTATGCTTTTTGAACATAGCATCTATTAGTGGTTCCAATATTAAAAGCAAGTATGACATTACTATGTTTGCTTATATGATCCTGACTAAGTGCCTAGCATTATAGCTCTGCACCAATAAATGGAATGCCAGGAGAGAATTAAGAGCATTATCAAACATCATTTCTTAGTATAGAGTGAATGTCTCTAAATGTTCACCTGCCAAGGACATATCCTAAACTTACCACTGACTTTAACTCTTTGTGCATGAGTTTATCCCCTCTTCATTTACACCAGTTTGAATCCATTGACTTCAGATGAGTTACTCCACTCTTAAAATGACTAGAATAATATGTTATATAGTTCCATTGGTAGATATTTTGATATTTTTTTCAGTAAATTTGGAAGCAGAAGAGCGGGGGGGGGGGGTTTGTNNNNCTTTCTATTTGATCTCAGGTATTAGCAGAGAGCAAGACAAGTTCTGTCCTTGACTAGTGTCAATATTAGGTACGATACATTTTTAGTAGCTGGTGAGATATCCAGTTGTAGTTCATCTTTCATTAATATTATTCTGTTGTTCATTCATTTAAGTAAAATATAGTTCATATTCCCTCAAAATTCCAAAATGCTTTAACTGCATAAGCTAATCATACTCCATTTTTGATTAATAAGTTTGCAGAGCAAACTTTTACTTTCAACTGAAACAGTAGGTATGCCTATTTTTTTGCAAAAATGGAATTGCAGGAAAATCAGTCCTGTAATTAGAGGACAGCTGATTCCTTGTCATTACATTTAGCACCAGACAAGAAGAAGTAGCTCTTCACATCTAGGTCATCAAAGGTAGAAAGCAGAAAAAACTACCACTAACAGTAAGTCTACAGATTCAGCAATGTTCTTGCTCTTTCAGGAAACTAAGGAATTTCAGCCCAATGTTTTTGGGGTTTCATACTTGCTGAATACATAAATCTCTTAAAATATCTTTATTACTTCCTTTGGATCACTAATTAGTTAGTCAGGTGTTGCCCTGTTAGCAAGTCCTTGGACATCCATTCATTAAGTATAAAAGTTAAGTTGTATTAGTCCATGAGGAATCTTTGAGCATCCTCACTGCCTTTCTGATGCTTCCTAGTAATCAGACTATAAGACAAGCATGTGAGATGCAGAACTAGCTTCTTCTTCTTTCTTTTTATTTTTAATTTACTTTTGGGTTTACAGAAGATTGGGGCATGTGAGTTATTCAAGCAAAACAGATTTGCTGGAGTCTGAGTATAGAAGGCATTTCCAGGCTGTGGTGCTGAACTGTCCAGCATACATTTTTTTGTAGCCTAAGCTCCAGAGCAGAATTACATATTGAAGTTTATATATCTTCCGTCTTTTCTATCTGTGAGTAGCTTAGATCAGAAAATATTATTTAGCCCAGGAAAAGATGTGGTGAATCACAGTGATATGCAAATAATCACCTTCTATATGTGTCAGACACTCTGAAAATCCTCATTCAACATTTACTGCACCTTTTACATCAAATAAATATTCTTCTTACAACCCTGTCTGACTTTTGAGTATTATGGGTTTTGTAGAAATACTTTACTTCTCCATGACTTCTCTCTATCTGAAGGAGAGAAGGGGAAAGTAAAACTGCACAAGAAAATTTGTCCAAGGAGATACCAGGGATAACAGTGACCCTATGTTTGATATGCTCTGTTCTGACATCACGGCGTTACTATCCCAGCATTGCCAGTGTCAGCCTCCCACAGTGTGTTTCAAACACTAAGGCCTTTTCTTTCAGTGCTACCATGAAAATAGACTTAGCCATAAACTGATGACAGGTGAAAGATTGGACAAATTAATGTCATTTGTTTGTCTTTGGCAGTACATATCATATGCAAAAATATATGTTTGAATCTGACTCTATGTGCACATTTTCATGTGTAGAGACAAAACATGCAATGGAAGAGCAGAGATTTTTTAAGAAAGGTTTAAGAAATTAGCCTTAGATACATGCAGTAGTCATAACATTTTGCTTGGTATTTAAAAAATATGACTCCTTTGAATTAGAAATGCTGACATTGTGACAAAACAAGCCTATAGAATAATCCTCCTTGAAAAAAAGTGATTATATAGGACAACCTTCTGGAAAACAAAGGAGTTGTGACAGGACAAAAAGAGCCTCACATATGGTAGAAAGCCAGGACAGCAGCAAAACCTACTGAAGAGCTAAGTACATATTAATTATTATCACACAGCAGCTTTAAAAAGGCTTGTGTAATTAACCTCAAGCTCTTCCTCACCTGATTCTTATCCCCTAGGCAGAGGCTTTGTCAGGAAGTTCAGCAAATGGTAGATGATTCAACAACATTTTCACAGTGGAAGAGCCTTTGAAGCTTAACTGTAAAAGACCTAATCTTGGAAGATTGTTATTGTTTATGATCTCATATTGTCCAGTGTTTGTAAGGGCCTTTTTAGATAAACATAGGGATACATGGGTTCTATCCCAAATAATTTGCAAGTCAAGGTAGCACTGTTGCTGAAAGTATGACTCTCATCATTCTGCAAAGAAAGCCCCTGCAGGATTATCCCTACGGGTTCTTATAGATATGTAATCACCTAGCATTTGTAAAGGATACAACTTTCCACAGAGATCTCCATACTTAATTAGAAGCAGAGTATGAACATAAGTTCATACTGAAGTTACTGAGACATATTTCCAGAGCCATTTTTCTTCCAGAGCTTCTCCTATATCTTCTTCCAGAGATTCTCACATGGATGTGAGAAGAATGTGTGATATGACTTGATGGTGGGCTCCAAGGTCTAGAAGCAGAGAGAAAAAGGACATAAGGACAGACAAGCTAAAGGAGACCAGACAAATGAATAAGGGGGACTAGGAGAAAATGGCAAGAAGGTTGATATGAAGGATATCCCTGAATGGTTGATATTGGTATGTGCAGGGGGGCACTCATCCTTTGTGACCTTATTGCCTGCACTGGTTTTGGCTGGGATAGAGTTAATCCTGCTATAAAATGTGAAGGCAGGGGAACAGGGAAAGAGTCTGGGAAAGGCTGTTAGACCTCACAGTTCCCCTGGGTTCTATATTGACACCAGGGACATCCAGGGGTGACTCTGAGCCAGTTCCTTTTTAAAAGTCGGAAATGTCAATACTGTTAAGACAATGCCCCACAGTGATTTGGTTCCTGCTTGAAGAGTGAGAGAGCTGCACTCAGAATTTCCTCCTCTCAGGGCATTGCATTGACCCATGAAATCTGATTAGGAGGACTTACCTCCGGGTGGCCTTGATGGTAGAAACTGAATGTGGTTTCTGGTAATACTCAAGACACTTGAAAGTCAAAATATGCCTGTCTGCCTATCTCATAGTACTAAACTAAGGAGTACTAAACTAAGGATTCATATTTAGAAGAATAAAGCATTTCTTTTCTGGGTAGTCTGTTTTGCAGTGTATGTTGCTGTATGATTTAAAGAAGACATACATTTATTTTTAATGTTTAATAATTGCAATTTATTTCACCAAGTCCAAGCTTGGACACAGTTACCAAGCTCTTCCTGAGCAAAGACCCAAATGGAATTTGATATTCTGGAATTAGTAGGACTAGTTCAGTCCTGACACAGGCAGTTGAGTACACCACTGGTATTACTGGTGGTGCTCACACCCTCTCTGGGTTGAAGACAGGCCAACAAAAGCATGAATATTACCGGGTAAGATCTCATTTTTTTCAGAATACCTGAGGGTGTAGATAATTTGGAAAGAAGAGGAACAAAAGAATTAAAAAGGAGGTCATCAGTACAGAAAATTGAACCTCAGTCAGATTCAATCAACCAAGCAATAGGTTTCCTCACCTCTTTTGATATAGATTTGCTGCCCCAATTGCATGGGCCTCTTGAGGCTTCAGCATTTAAATTAGCAACTTAGTTAGCAGGTAATGTACACTCTATGACCAAGGCTTTCAGAAGGGGAATTTGGTTTCACAGTCCCATCACACCGGACTAGCTCTGTCTGATTTCCGACCTTGTTCCTTGGTATTGTTAGCCCCATGAAGGTGTCACTTTGTTGAAAGTTGGCTGAACAGGCTTGACAGGTTCTTCACTTCTCTGGTGGTAGAATGGTAAAGTTGTATATGGTTCTGGGAGACAGGAGCAATAGGAGATATCTGTTGATAAGTGGATAATTGTTTGTATACCCTTTCACACAGGGAAAACATATGTTTCTGATCTCAGGATATTGTATTTGTACAGTGTCCCAACCTCTATGTTTTCCCCAGACCAATCTGTCAAAATATAACTAGTACTGTAAAGATACTTAATTAGGTGTTCTTAGGGGTTTTTATAAGCTAAGTCAAGTTCCCTTAAATTGCAGTACTAGACCAACATGTTTGTTGCCATGCTTTATGCACATATATATATGCTTGACAGCTTTGCCCTATATCCTTATTTGGTAAGACCCATCATAGTTCATCTCTTTATGCTGATGGTTAAGAATTATTCTTTTCCATAACATTGGATTTCTTCCCTTTCACCACCTTAAATTACACATATGTAATTGCAACCTCCATCCATGGTAGGTACTCATACAGAACAAATGATTTGTCCAAATACACATCCCACATATGTCTATATATATGCATTGATATTCATACACCTCAAAGAAAAATCTTGGTATTTATGTTTACACTCAGAATATTGAAATATACATTTTAATGTCTCAATATTCCCTTTTATCATAGTGTCACTTTCCTCAACAATAAAATAAAAGATTTCACAGCAAAAACCTGTAGGCAAGGGCTGACAAGCAGCAGCACCAAAGGGCTTTCTAGAGCCACCTCCTGTTAATATGAACTGTTCATGGAACCAGAGGCTGACTGCTAGTGACACTTACCTTAGGTCTTCATTGTTATCCACTCCACTTTTTACAGGAGAATCCAGAAGTTCTGGGTTGAAGCCCAGGGATCACGTAACAGCTGAGGTTCTGGGTCAGAACCCAAATCTTCCCAGAGTCAGCAGATCTTTTATGCTGTCTATCCTGATGACTCAGGCTGCTAGTTCCTTTGCAAAGGCAATTAATGCATGATACTGATGATTCCTTGTTTGGGACCTGCCGGATGAAAAAAAGAAAATAAGGAAAAGCTTGAAAAAGAACAGCATAATGAGAACTGTGCCTTTTGAACCCCGCTTTCTGTTAAGTCTCCCATGGAAAGTACATATACATTTCTGCACTAGGCACACAATACACTGCACTGTATTCAAAGCTGTTGCCAGGTTTTCTGTCTGTTTTCATCAAAGAACATTGAGTTGGCACTGGAATCAAAGGGATGATTTTTTTTATTTAATGTGAAAATAAAAGAATAGCTTTAATTGAGGGGAAAAGTTGCAGAATATGTGTGCATATGTGTGTGTGTTTGTATACGTGTGTGTATGTGTGTGTGTAGGGGGTAGCAGAGGGTATGACATAGCATATGAAGTCAATAGTGTAGTTGTTATTATTTATACATGAGTAAAGATTACAAATGCAGGCAATAGCTCAGATCTCTCACCCCCTGGATCTGTGAAACCTGTCACTCAGTCTCCTGCGGTGTGTCTTCCTGTCTCGGAGCCATTGGACCACCTGCTGCCATGACTCTCATCTATTGCATCGCCCGAAGGCCTCGATGATAACAGCATTGATTCCAATGTACATCTAATTACTTCTCATAATCTATTCATTTCACAATAGTGTAGTGAAACATCTGTCACATCATAAACTCTTTAGTATCCTTATCAAACCACCAAAACATACTCTGCTGCCAATTGGCAGCTAGCTTGCTTTCTCTTCTTATTAATATGATGCAAACATATCTATGTTTTTTTGGTTGTTTTAGATGAATTTCCCTGATGACCACTGAAAATGAATTGGGCAAACTGCATTTGTAACATCTACTCACAACTTAGTGAGGTACCATTATTGTTGTCAAAAATGGCTCTGTTTTGTCCAGAGATAAAGGCTCTAAATAGGGTCTTTAACATTTATAGCACGGTAATAGATGGCTCCCTTCCTTGGCACAGTGTGGCTGATTCATTTACTAAAATAAGCATCTCAGGGATTATTACATTTGAGCAGTATATTGCATGGAAAGGCCTTTTACCTTTATAGTTTTTTACTTTACCTATGGGTAAATAATGCCCACTCTTCCTCTTTCTTCATGTAAGAAATCAAGAGCAAAGAGACTCATTAGCACATATTTTTATTATCAAACTATAGAGAACCTATCTGTCCCAATAGGATCATGAATATACAGTTGCATCTAATAAAGAGGGCTGGTTAGTCCGGAAGGAACCTCTGATATTCAGACAATATCACAGCTAATAAACTCTGGATAGTGAGGTGTTGGTTTACTATTACACACTGAATTATGATTAAAAACAAATCCCAGCTGAAAGGAGTGATGTATTAGCTGCTTATTCCCTCTCATGGTCAATGTTAGCACAAACTGGTGTATGTTTAAATCTGCAATGGAACTTAAGTTAGTTTTGAATTCATAGCTGTAGAAAGGGGAGTCTTTCATGCATCTGTAGAAGGGATACAGCACAAGAAGCTATTCTGGAACTTCCTCACATGTTTCTGAGCTTTTGAAGGAGCTACTTTTCCATGGTATCTCAGTAGCTGGTGAGGAAGGTAATTTGGATTCTCTTACTAGGCTATAGTATGCTGCCAGTCATTGTAGTTATTTTTATTATCTGAACATCTGGCAGTAAGGCACTGGACTGCCACTGCCAATTCAGGCCACATTTTGTTGGTTCCTGACCTTGCTGGGATTCACAAGGGCGACCTAAAAGTAAAGGAGCCCATATCTCATTAGGAACCCCCAGGACAGCCAGTCCTCTTTTATCCATTTGTCAATATATAATGCAATCCCATATCTAATGCAGCCTGACTATTTATCTGCCTCTATTTTCATCACTTGTGCATTTTCTGGTTTGAAATAGATATAACTTGTACACACTTATTTAAAGTCCTTGTTTTTACATCCAAAGTCTCTACTCTGGCACAATACGAAGCATACAGAGATTTTAGTGCTCTTGACATAGCTTACAATAGGCAAATGTCCAATGCATAAATCACTTAAAAGTGAATGTTTGACCTATTCAGTCCTTGATGCTGCCTTTTATGAGGATTTTTGCGTTAGAGATCACTCATCTTCATTAAGGGGAAAGAAAGAAGCATCTAAAGAAAAAGCTCTCAGAAAAGCTCAGCACTCATAGAACAGATCAATGCCAGATTGAGACTGATCTCCTGATACTCCATTCCAAGCACCAAAACTACTTTTATCATGGCTATTGAAGTATTCAATTAACACCTTTTTCTACCTTGCTCACATGGAGCTACAGCCCATAGTTTTTTGTGAAATGGAGCAGCCTTACCTGGCCAGAGGAGAGGATGGTGTATCTAGTCAGCAGTGTAGAGTACAGCCTCTGAGACTAATGCCATCTCTGGATTAGGTTGTCCCATGTGTCTCCTACATGGGTGACATTTGCTGTTCATGCTTCTCCTGCTGTGGCTTCACCATGGGCCAAAATTGCCATGTGGACTGAGCAGAGAACATGAGCCTGGTAAAAGAATGTTGCCACTTTCTCAGTTATGCTTTCATCTGGTACCTAGGTATTTAAATGCCAGGTGGGCAATAAGATAATATAAAAGTCAATCTGAAAAGAAAACAAAGATACATAACATTTTCCCATAAATTAGAATATTCATGAACCCTTGGCAAGGCAATACTTGTTAGACGAAGAAAATGAAAAATTAAGACCGAAGTAAGATTGAACTATAGTTCTGAGATTTTAAAGAATAATTTGCAGAAGGTAGAGTTAATTTACTTTTAATTTTTGAGATTTTCTTCATAAGTTTTATAGCTAAAGCTGATTTTTTCCTTTTGAAACGTAATCTGAATTCTCATGCTGCCAGATGAAGACAGGACATTAAGTTTTTTTTAAGAATTTCAAGAAAATAGAAGTCAAATTACTCATAAAATTCACAAAGTCAAATTTATTGCAAATATTTTTTCCCACGACACCATCTAAATTAGTGATTGCAGTTACTGGTCAAAGACTAGTTCCAGAGTAGACATATGACCATTAACAGGAACTGGAAATTTGAAGTGGGAAGTTTGCAAATGAGTTATTTCTCCAAAAAAAATTTAAAAATGAAGTGTACAGGGAGCTAAGATTAGCATCTATGAGAGTAGGGAAAGAATCTACAGTCAGGGCTACACTTAAGAACTGTCCAAAAACAAAGTGGATAAAAGATATTTTGGATTGACACCAGTATTGAAAGGGAAATTTGGGGAAAATAAACCAAACTGAACCAAAACAAACCAACACAACCTCCCACCCCCCATAACATGGTACAAGGAATATTTAATTTCCCAGTTTTAGAGAAGAAAAACTTCAAAAGTTCAAAAATTAATCTAGAGTAAACTTCAAAATTTTGTTCAGCATAAACAGTCAGAAGTCTTCTAAGATATGCAATGGTACTGGAGAGGATATAAATAATTGCTTTTTCTAAATCAAAGGCCGGTTTTTAAGAAAAATGAAAAATTTCAAACCACAAAGATCAAATATTTGTTTTTAAAGTATCAAAATAGTATTTTTAAACATTATCAAAATGTAATCCTTATTTCTATTCTGAAACCATAAACTTGACCTAGATTTTTTAATACTTCAAGTTCTTCCCAAAGGGAATTTTTCAACAAATTTATTGTCCATCAAAAGTAAGTAAATAAATAAATGAATAGAAATGGTTCCGTGTTATTTCAATGTAAAATTTTGAATTAGGGAGACTTAGAGATCACATAACAGGAGAGCAAGTTGTCAAATATGTCTTACAGCAGAGTAGCACAGTGGGTTAACCTTGGATGAGGTTCAAATTCCCACCCAGCTGTTCACTCACTGCCTCTCCCAAGCAGGGCACAGGGAGGAAACAGGATGAAAAAGCTTGTGGGTTGAGATAAATACAGGCAGAACAGTTACCAATTACAATCATAGGCAAAACACATTTGATTTTGGGAAAAATAATTTCTAGATTTTTAAAATAGATCCGGGTAGTGAGGAATAAAGCCAAAAAATTATGCACCACTTTTCTCCAACTCCCTTTTTTCTCATGCTCAGTTTCAGTGCCTTGTTCCAGCTCCTTGTTCCTTCTCCTCCTTGATGGGGAGTGAGGGTTAAAATCAGTCCATATCAATTCTTGTCTGCTGCTCCTTCCTCCATATGCTTTTTCCCTGCTCCAGCATGGGTCCTCTCTATGGGCCACATTGCTTCAAGGTCTTCTACGGTGTGGGTTCCACAAGGGCTGCATTCCTTCAGGATAAACCTGGTTCACTGCATGAGCTCTTCCACAGGTCCCAGTTCCTTGAAAAAATATTCACCTCTTCCAGCATAGGGTTTTCCATTGCCCTGGGAGGGTAGTAGTTGTTCTGGTGTTGTCCTACACAGGCTGCAGGGAAATATTTGCTCTGACACCTGGAGCAGCTCTTCCCCCCCTTACTCCTCTGAGAGAAAAAAAACCCAAGTGTTTGCGCTGCTGTCTCTCACTTATTTCCCTGTTTCTCTGCCCATGTGGCAATTTTTTCCCTTTTTAAAAATACATTTTCCCCGAGGTGCCCCCACTGCGGCTGAGGGGTTCAGCTGTGCCCTGTGGTGGGTTGTCCTTGCCACCTACACCCAATACAAATCCAATGCTGCTTCTGAGTACCAAATATTTTGTATTTTAGGTTCTTTTCTTTTAGCAGGGAGCTCCAATTTTTACATGGCCACAGACTTAATACAATAAGGACATACACTACAACTAAAAACCCAAGAATTTCCACAGGTTGTGTTGTTTCTAATTCAGCGACAATGGACAGAAAAAGGGATCACTTCTGTATTTGTTTCAAGTTTGTTTTAAATCTTTCCAGGAGAGACTAAGTGAATACAGACATTATATACTGATATAAAGCAGAAGAGCTCTGTTGAAGCCACCTGAGCTGGGCTAATCTAGCACAGCCAAGGAGTTCAGGTATTCAGTGAACAAAAAATACCTGACTCTTCTTGCACAACCCCATGGGTACGATACCATGACACCATCAACATTGCAGTTTGTACATGTACAGCTCTGGCAGCTACAGGGGCAGGAGGAAAGGAGGTAGACAGGCAGCTAAACAGCAGTTAAAGGCAGCTAAAACAAGCATTTAATGGTTTTCTGTTGTTTTGGATGTAACTACTCAGAGCCAGCTCTAGAAATATGGTGTTGCTCATGTTCCTATGTCTCATTGTTCAGGGACTGCCACTTACAGCTCAGCACCTTCATAATGAGCACAATTTGCATACCTTATATATAGAATTAATTTCTGAAACATTGCAGTAGTTGGACCAGTGCTTAGTATAAAGCACTTTTTTGCTACTGCCAAGAAGAGAGCGTGCAAGTTTTTCATGTGTTGGTTGAGTTGCACTTCAAGGACCCACAAGGTAGGGACAGTTGAATAGCAGCAGCTAAACTCTACTGGGTTAAATTGGGATACTGAAGGTATTCATAGTATGGGGAACACTGTCATCTGGAGAAGGACCAGGAGGAAACAGAAGGTGCTAAATTGGACTAATCAAAAGGTTACCTTTCTAGAGCCATCTTTATTTATAGAGTTTATCTTCAAAGACAGATATTGAAAAAACTAAAAAATGCATCGGGTCTCTTTCTATCTATGTGTGAGGCAACCTGAGACTTGTGTTAAGATTATCTGTAACCTGAAAAAATTTGCAGCTAACTTCTAAAAATTATAACCAACAATGCCATCAGGCAGGATAATTAACTACTGTTGTATATTCCTGCTTTGCAAAAAGTACAATCAAATTTTATATTAAGTCCAGATAATTTTGAGTGCCCAGCTGGGTTGACCAAGGTTCACAGGAAATCCATGAATAGGGACAAACATTCCCAGAGATCAAATCAACTTATATCAAACCACCTTCTGAAGTGGAATGTGGATTTTCCACCTTGGCCCCTTTTCTGTCAACTACACTGGATGCCTAAGGACACTTGGATCAAACTTATCATAAGGCTCAAAAATTTACATGGGAAAAATCTGTCCACGTGTGGTTTTCATTCAAGCAGTCTGCTATGGTTCCCAAAATCCTTTTCTGTTGTTTTTTGTTTCAGTTTGGTATTGGTTTTGGGGCCTTTTTTTTGTGTTTGTTTCCTTTTATTTGTCGTGTTTTGGACTCAGTTCTCCTTTTTTTTGAAGTGGTTGTTAGCCCGAATCACACAAACTAAAATGCAGTAACTCCTCTAACAGGACTAGACTGCAATCTTGGTAGGACTTTGGTGCACATTTCCCTGGTGTTTAGGGCAATGGAATATAAATGTGAAGACCTTCACAGTCATAGAAACGTTGATATTGCTAAAGTTTTTATGCAGTTGAATGCAAGAAGGGAAGAATCAGTCATCTGCTGGCATGGCACCAAAAATATTGTCCATACAGTTTACTTTAAAATATTTAAAAAAAATATTTTTTCAAAACCTTTGGTTTCCTCATCTTCTGACATAGTACAAAGGGTAAAAATGCATAAAATAGTCTCATTTTATTTCATTTCTGACCACATATTCAATCTTATGTTGCTTCCTAGAAGTTTTTACAGTCCCACCTAAAATAGCAGATGGTATGTTAATGTTGCCTTTAGGTATTTAGCTTCAGGTGTATTTGACTGATATAGTCATAATTATGTGCTCTGAAGCATCTCCTGGAGGAACCTGCTTTTATTCTATTACCCGAGAAGGAAACCTAGGCTGCAATCATTGAACACTGAATAAGATCTGATGTGATGTCTTTGAGTCCTTCTTTTCTTAATACTTCATAGATTAAATTTGTCTGGCAAAAGAAGCCTGTCTATACTTTCTGCAAATCTTTAGGTCTTTTCCAGCCCATATAAATCTGCAGAGATAACATTCCTACATAACCCTATCGTGTTCCAGCCAACACTTACCCTCATTGGGTATTAGAATTGTTAATGGATTGTTAATAAAGTGCACATGTTGCACAGTATTGAAACAGTCTTAACATGAGTAGGGACTTATTCAACTGCAGTTGAAGACTACAATCTGAATGCCCAAGCATTTTTAATCTATGCACACAAGCAAATAACCTCCAAAATTCAGCTAAGGCTCCCCCATCCCTTCATACTCCTCCTGAATATTCACTGCTGCTCTCTTGCGAGGGTCAGTGCTTGTCTCCTACATAAGGTACGCGTGTACAGGTTTTGCAAATGTGTTTGAGCTCACACTATTTATGTTCAGGCTTATGCTCCAGGCTCAAACCACTGGAACCAGCAGTCACATTGTCACTTTACCATATTTCTGTGATCAAGCTAACAGCACCGGTCCTTTTGAAAGTGGTAGGAGTGTTACATTATTGGGAACTAAGATTTGAAGAAAATCAAGGGCAAAACCAGTTTCATTCATCTCTTCCATTTTTATCCACTTAGTTTCAATGGCGTCTGACATAATAAAATTAGATAAATAGATTAAAATGTTTTTAAGGAAACACATTCTACATTTTACTTTGGCTTGTGCTGAAGTTTCAGTTCACTAGATATTTTGGACAACACACACTGCAGTCAGATTTTTCGTGGGAATATCTTGTTTCATATGATTTCCAGTGCAGGTGTTAAACTGTAGTGGCAACAAGAAGAGAAACAAAGCTTTCATAGGACAAAGTCACATAACCCAATAGCCCTAAACATCTCAGTTGGATATTTCTGATAACCTTCTTTAGTGGCTTATTTCTTTGCTCTACTTTGACAAATGACAAATCTCCTTGATGGTTCTTCATTTTTCTGCTGTGTGGGAATCTAGAGGAAGCAAGTGGAGGAAGTGTGGGTTCAGGGATAAAGTCCTCTCTGTTGCAGCTCAGTGCAGAAAAGATCACAGAACCACAAAACTACAGAATCATTGAAGTCAGAAGGAATCTTTGGAGACCTCCTAGTCCAACTCACCCCTGCTCAAGGAAGGACAACAAGAGTAGGTTGCCCAGGAACATGTTTTTGTTTTTGACATCTTGAAAAATGATGCCTCCACAACCTCAGTGGGCAACCTGATATTGTCCCTTAAGGTTAAATGGAAATTCCTGTGTTTCATTTTGAGGCCTTTGTCTCTTGTCTTGTCATTAGCCATCACTGAAAAGAGTCTGGCTCCATCTTCCTCTCACCATCTATCCTGCAAGGAGATTTGGCTGGTTTATGGTCAACTTTGTAGCCACCAGAACATGAGTCTTTGCAGTCTTTCTCTGCAAAACTGCTGTCCAGCTGGCTGGTCCCAGACTTTATTGTTGCATGTTCTTGCTACTCTTCCCGAAAACAGCCAATGTCCATTACCTGCTAACTCTCTGCTTGCTGAGATGCATCTTTTCAACTGCCCCCTGGACATTCAGACTTGCCTGTATTCATGGTTAACAAACTGTGATGACTGGTAGGTCATCCAAAAGGGGATATTTTTGCAGCACATTAATTTAGGTTGCAAAAGTTTCAGTTTTTTATGTATACCCACAACACTGAGTGTCACTTCAGCCAAACAAAGTTCTTGTATTAGCACACTCTTTAGAAACTATGACATCTTTGCACGGATTTTAGACTGAAATGGTATGACCTGCTGTTTTAAAAGGTGCTTTAGAGCTCTGAGTTAAACAGGAAAATATCCCCTATTGTTTGAAAGCATTTTTCTCCTTTTCTGCAATAGGCTGATTTCATTATGCAATGCAAGCTAGACTTGCAAAGGGTTAAGCAAGTACACAGCCAAACAAATCTATTAGATTTAGGATTTTCAGTTGTCTCTGAAAGGTAACAAAGATACAAATTCAATATATGTGCACGTAGACATGCTTCTGACACAGCATTCATGCTTTGATAAGCATGTTTGTATTAATTCAAGGTTATACATGCTTCACAGTGTTGGAGACATGTGCAGCACTTTGCAGGTTCCTCTCCCACACACTCCCTTCCCTCTTTGTAATACACACACTTTGTAATACCACAGAGGGGAATTACTGGCTTGGTGCTAGCAATTCCTTTCAGAGAATTGCACTGTCTCATGTGCCACAGTGGAAAATACTTCAAGATAATTCCCTCATCACTGCCTACCCACCCACCCGCTCCCTGTAGTCTGAGATGGACGGTCTAGTCACATATTCTAATGCTGTTTCTGGTAAAATGTTTGATTATTTTTTCCCCTTCTCTCAGAGAAAAGCTTTTCCTGGAGTCTATATTTATTCTATTTCTTTTTTTCTTTACTACATGCACATCACCTATGAGGGGTTCTTGGTATATTGTCATTGCTGATATCATAAGAAATTCCAGAAGCAAAGGTGGATTTGTGTGTGAGGGATTTTACAGGAGTCTTTTTTTCAGAAGTTCCTTGCTACTTTCTACTTAGCTCAGCATTATAATGATTTAAGAGAAATATACTTATGTATAAGGTGTGTTCTGTGGGATGGGAGCTAAGAAAAAAAATTAACCAACAAATGAAAATCTTTTGTTCTTAATGACAGAATATAATGGAGACCTAATCTCCTACTGCATATTATCATCAGGCAAATTAGTTACACATATAATAAGGTTTTGTTGTATAAATTATAAATGAAATAAACAATTCTGTCACCATGGTGGGCAATGAATACACCACATGTTATATGTAAATATATTAGTCATTTGCCTTTTGTTTATGTGTCACAGGAATCCATTTCCTTCATTGTGTAGTTCTCATTCCCTATGGGTTCTTACTAAAATCATCTCAGCCCTTCCTGTACATGCTTTTTAAAGCAGAATTCTTTCCTTTTTTTTTCGTTGTTCAGCCCAGTTTTAATAATGGCTGCTTTTGTGCCAGTTTCATTTAGGGCTTCAAACTGTAATTTTCTCTGAGAGAGAGGAAGAAATAATAAGAAAAGCAGAAAGGGTCTACATGATATATCAGTACAATACCAAAAATATATTGAAACCATTTTTTTAATTTTATTTTTTCCTCAAAAATTAAAATATATCCCATAAAGCAACCATGCATATTTTTTCTCTTACCAGACCTTTCATTCTTTAATGAGATAATCTTTTTTTAAGGAATGCATTGCTCAGTCTTTCTTTTCAAGAAGTGACATTTTTATATTCCAGGCATTACACTATATGCAAGAATAATGTAAATTTGGGCATTTTCACTGGGCACTGCACACCAGCCTGAGAGCCCTTTGAAACCAGCACAAGACACAGATACTCTCAGTGACCAATGGCTTTAAAATACACATTCCAATCAATAATACAGGGTTTTATATTCAATCACATTCAGTTCACACTCATCAAGGATTATCTTTTCTGCTCCCATAGGCTTTTCCTGTCGTCCAGAGGGAGACAGAGTTGAATTTAATATACCTCATTATATTTGGGAGGGCTATGGACCTAATGGAAGAGGTAACACTTAGCACATAAGCAGACTAAACTTTCATGATCAAGACCAGCTAAAAAGGATATTTGTCACTGCTATCTTTGCTTCTCACACAGTGTCAGACAACACTTTCTGCAGGGTAAATGATTGCACTTTGACAATGTTTACAAAGCCAATTATATCTTTATTTTGAGAGCTGTTCCAAAGGCTATTAGAAGATGGTTTTTTTAACTTTTATTTTTATAAGGAGCAGAGGCAAGTAAGGATGCTTCTTTTTGCAGTTTACTTGCAGCTATATCTCTGGGGAAGGTATTTTTCTTTTTATTTTCTTTCTTCTTTTTTTTTTTTAACTGGAGCAGACAGTGGTTAGCAATGGAATACGAAAAAGCAATTCTACTGCCTCATAAGCCACAAAGTGGACTATGGAATTAACGTATGAGATGTTATTTCTAATTTATTTATCAGCTTTCTCTCTATAGTACAAGTACTCTCGAAAGCACTTACGTATTTGAAATCTCATAGAGACATACCAGATAATGGGAAATGGTTTGCTGTGAGAAGTGATCTACTTGAGTGCATAGAAGAAGCTTCTTTCTATCAAATATTTCACTGGTAATGTTTTACTGTTTCTCCTAGATGGCATGCCATAGAGTGTAATAAATTTCAGTTTGTTTATATTCTGTGTCTGTATTTGCACTTGGGTGATTATACTTGAAATCATGAAAGATCCTCGTTTTTTAAAAAAAAACAACTTTAGCATAAGCTTCTCATTAATCCTGTCCTGTTTGTCTGTTATTAATAGGCCACTGTACAATGTATTCTGCCGCAAAACTCCACCAGGCATGACTAATTCAGATAATTAATTTGCTAGAACATTAACACCATCAAATGAGCCTGCTAAACCGGTAAATTTAAAGTAAATTAAACTTAATTTGCAGGTTATTGCAATTAAGTCTGCCTTGTCTTTCTGAGGGATTTCAACATCCTCAGTATTTAAGAGGCAATCATAATGCATGCAAGTGGGCGGGCTTTTTCTCTAATTAACACGAGTCTAATCTGCTTTTCAATTAGGGTGGATGTTTATAATGTGCTGGTGACAGTGTTGCAATTCAGTACAGCATAACAGGAGTGCATGGCATAATTATAGCTGAAAAGAAAAGCTCATGCAGGGCCTGTTTAGGGGTTAATGAGACATTGGCAGCTTCCAGCTGAGGAGATTGAGCCAGTTTAGTGCAGCTTCAAGAGGAAACCACCCATAGGGGTTTCCTTTGAAGTGTCAAAAGGTCCCCTTGTTCTGGGTGGCTTATGTTTCATTTGTCTGAGTGGCATATCAAAAATTGATGAGCTGCCAGCAGCAGCCCTCATGACATTAATTCACCAATTGTGTTTCTAATAGTTTCATCCTTAAATACATTTGGATGATGATAATAGTACGAAAAATCAAGGTTCTGAAAACAATGAGAAGGTCTATGCAGTTCCAAGAAGTGTATACAGACTACACAAATGCATCAGCTGCAAATGTTAATGATGCAGATGACCTACACTGCTCGTTACGAGCAGGAAGAAGACAAAGAGGTATTGTACATCTGTCCTCTGAACAGCATCAGAGCTGTGACAGGGATGTGACATTTATTGTTTGTCGGGCTCTTGAAAAGCATAAAATGGGTCACATTCATCCGTGAAGTAACTTCACTGGCTTCAGAGCAGCTATATCAACGATGGATTTGGTCTTTTACAGTAATAGTAAAGGAAAGAAAGTAAAAAAGGAGATCTATAAAGAGTACTAGGCATCTCTAATGCAGATACTGTTTCATCAGTCCACTTAGGCGATGAAGGTCCCAGTCTGAGCATTGTGGTTCCATACTGAGGTACAGGAGGTTCTCAAAACTTTTGCACAAAAATGAATGTTCAGGAACAAAGTGTACTTCCTGTCAGAAGCAGTGATAAAGGTGATACCAAGGAATGTCAATTACACGGACAAGTAAAAGCTGTTAATGCGCAGGAGTTGGACTTGATGATCCTGATGTATCCCTTCCAACTCAGCATATTCTAATTCTGTGATTCCATGATTTAGATACATTTAAAATCCTGAAACAAAGAGAAAGGGCTACCAGTGTAAGTATGGCTACATTAGTCATAGAATTCATGATTTACAGGGTTTTATTCTACAAAGTTACAATCACAGCATGCAAGAATTCCATGCTAGAGGAGGGTGCTTTAGTTTGTGTATGACAGGCAATTTTCAATATATGGTGTGAGCCAAGTACCATACTGCTTTCCTTTTAAAACCTGTGAGCTGTATTACATAAAACTTTATTTTTCTCATGTGATGAACAGGAAAAAACCTACTCTGGTCTTATCACTTTTAAAAGTATTACTTGAACTGTTTCTA
>WBNO01007547.1:98720-220883 GCA_013400575.1 Peucedramus taeniatus | reverse complement strand
TTTCCCCCACTTGCTATTTGTAATATTTTTTAACCACCCAAAAAAAAAAAAAAAAAAAAAAAAAACCATTACCTGGAAATGCTCTTCCTCTGCCTTGTCTATAAAAGAAGTTTAGGCTGATTGGGTATCTAACTTAGGTGCTTGCATTTAGTCAGGCAAAATAAAGGCCATGTGTATGGGGAGGGGTCACATGCACCATTCTGTAGAACAGCTGTGATCTCTTTTTAGGGTGTCTTCTGCTTGTGAAAGACCAAGACTCTTTAGTGTTTCCTCATGAGAAATGGATGGAAATGTGCTGAAGTGAGAGTGTATGGAAGGTATTTGGCTGCTGCAGTGAGGAAGGGCTCTTCCTTTCTATAACCTGAGATAAATCAAATGGCTGAACAAGCTGAGGAGTGCACAAACAGTGCCTCCAGTGAGAGAAGATTGTATGTTAATTTGGTACTGTACACAGTACTGTAAACACATATTATACATAGGCCAGTAAGACTAAATTCCTGTTGAGATTTTTTGCTTTGCTTCCCTGCCTGGACTTTTGACTGTGACTTGTAATGTCATTAGTAAATGGGGTTTACTGAGATAAAAATACTACTGCTCATGGCAGAAGTGGCTTCTAAATGACTGAAATGTTCTCATCTGAGAAGCACTTTACCAACTCAGCACATGAAGCTCAAGAGCACCTGAGAGATTTTTGTGCTTAAGCTCTGTGACTGATGGACCAAAGAAGAAAGCAGGAAGTCCCTCTGCCAGGAGGACAAACTGTCTTCTTTCATACAGTCCTTCTGTCAGTCTTTCCTGACCACCAAATTCAAGATAACACAGGTGCAGTTGAACCTGCTGTTATTCACTAGTACAGAAAGAAGTCCATCAAGGAGCACTGAAGAAATCCCGTACAAACAATATTAAAAAAATATGGATTCAAATGGCTTACAGTGCAAATGTTTCTGTCTTACGCTGAAGGAAAACAGCTAAAAAAATAAGGAATATATTATGTAGACAGTATTGGTAGTAAAAACATAGTATGGTATTCAGTTTAAACTTTACAGTACCAGATGTAATAACAGAAAGATTATTTGCCAAGTAGCTATATTACATAAAGAAGTATATCTTGTTACACCTGCATTTAGGAAAAAGGTTCATCTTTATTCATTTGTCCACATATCAAGAGACTTTCAACCATTTGTAAACAAAGATCATGATAAATATGAATGTAAAACCAAAAAGAAGGCACACAAGCTAAACCTGTTGTTGAAGACAGAACGACAATCCCATTGAGATCAACCAATAAAGGCCACATAAAAAGTGTATGACCTCTTGTTCTTCCCTTATCAGAGATATGAAAAACTGGAACTCCCCAGTTCCATGGAGTATAAGGCCTAAAATGCCTGTGGTCTGCAGATCACTCAGCTCTGGAAAAGGGACTACTCTTAGAAACAACACAATATCTGCCACTTCTGCTGAGCTCAGTACACTTAGAAACATAAAATCCCTTCAGAATCTTAAAGGCCAAGTGAGTGACTTCACTGGGTGCACTTTTGATGCTGCTGGGACAGTGACAGTGGATATTAATGCCAGTTAACTGACACTGGTGAAATCTTCATCCTCTTTTTAACAACAAACCTATAGCATTTAACGGGCTATTAGGTAACCCAAGTTCTAAATAGTGTATAGGGTATAACATAGCAAGTTCATAGAAAAGAAGATGCATTAGGAAGATTAAAGTAGGCATTCCTTTCCCAGATGTCTACCTGCCTCTCCCCTGGGATCACAGCCACACAGTCGTGTAAGGTCTAGGGTTGATTTTCAGTCTGTTCTCTGTGGGAGCCTTCCAGCTTTCCTGTTTTATAATTGAGGCAAAGGAGCAGAAACTCTGAGAAGATTATTTTTTACACAGATCAGTAGTATTAGTTGAAAACATGATGAGGCATTATTTTTTAGCTGCCTGAGTTTTTAAGGGAGTTTGGCTCTTGGAAAAGACCAGTGTACAACAATTAACATTTTAAAAGTAGGGCTGAGGAAGAGAGAATGCATTGTCTTGTTATACTTGATGTGAATATCAGTGCATAAATTAACCAACACACTTCACACTAGCTGGTTTCAAAATACTTGATTTTGGGGTATGGAGAAGTTTTGATCAACTTTGACATGAACATACAGTTACTATGAAGCAATATATAAAAACCCAAATGTTATTATTTTTTTAAGTGTAATGAATGTGCTTGAAAGTAGCAGCATACATGAAACTTCAGTGTTGATATGTCAGCTGGGCTATATCTTGGACCTTCAGAGATTATACCTTCGCACATGAAATCCTTTTCCTGATGTCTTGTGGCAAAATATGATTGAAGCAGGATTATCTGGAGTTAAAGGTGTTTGATAGAAGCCTAAATTGGCCCTAAAGGAGAGTTTGCAGGTAAGTATGTTCCCCTCTGATTTCCTCAGTTGATCTAGTCTGAATGAGCGACCAGGATAAAACTAGCCAGAAAGACAAATGAAGCTGATGAACTGGTGGGCAGTCAGAAGATGGGGACAACTGCCATGACCAGATACTCACAGGTTTTTTGTGAGGATTGAATCCAAAGGCTCAGTGGACACCTTTATAGCAGACGATTTATAAATATTTGAATAAATTCACTAAAAGGGAAAAGGAATTTATTAGAACAGCTGTTTTTGCATGGTACCATGATGTGCACAAAGTGTGACAAAGATCTGATTAAATTCTGGCACACATTGCTGTGAAATCAGGGAGTGTTCTGGTAAAGTAATGGCCATAATAGAATATTGGCTGTAGCTGGGCAGAAAAATAAATTATTATGTCTTTGAAAATGCCAGATGAACCTTCACAGAGCTTTGTGGTTATGTGTTGATTAGAGAAAACAGGTCTACCAGGCAGATCCATGGTTGTTACTTTCTTTCCCCTATAACTTGTTTTTAGGTGCTATAGAAAGTGTAATATTGCAGGATTTAATGGGTGGCTATCTTCACGAATGTGGTGAAAGAAGCTTCATCAAGATGCCTGATGTATTGTGCAAAATTTTTGCTTTTGCAGAGTGAAATTACATAAACCTTGAGGACTAAAGATACACATAGATATACACAGATGTTCACATTCTTTTTATTAGCACAGTAAAATAAAATTTGAAATGGAGGGTAACTATGACTAACTTGGTATCTTGTGTGCCAGGAGGGGGAAGCATTAGGAAGAGGAGTAAAAGCACATTTCACTCCAGTAAAATCCAGTAGCTGGGCCAGAGTACTTCGAAAATGCTTTTACTGGAAACATCATCTAGAGTTTGTGTGGATGGTGTTTATTACATTTTTAAAAATACACAGCTCCATGACTGCTGAGAGGCAAACTGCTGAGGCTAACAGCTACAAATGCAATTTATGAAACACATGGCATTGTAATTCGACCAAGAGAGTTCAATCCAGAATCAAAATTTGAAGATCACAGTTACTGTAAAAATTAAAGAACAACCCCATACAGCAAACAGAGATGTATTTATCCAATAAGTTAAGGAAATAGGAGGAAACCAAAATGCATCAGTGGCTTCTTGCTCAGAGGGAATCGTTAAAGATCACTTAACATTGTTAAGGGAGAAAAGTGCTGTTTTCTCAGCAAGAGTTATTACTGGTTTTTACTCTGAAAATAGTTTTAGATTACTTATGTTTGTGTTTCCCTGTAATGGGTTTCCAGCCATTGGGTCATGGTGCTCTGCCCAAAGAGGTGATGGCTTTTATTCTGCATCTGAAACAACAACAACAATAACATCCCCTTCCCCTACCCCACAAATATCATTCTGATTTTACAGAGACCTGAATAATTAATTACTGTATTAATTTAAAGTTATTGAACTCCACATATGTGTTTGCTGTTGATTATTTGTTTTATTACAGAGATATATTGATGCAGCTGTGTTAGCTGGAAGCTTGTGACATAAAAATAATATATTCTATCATATCACGTGTATGAAATACATGCAGTTACTAGTTCATGATCCAAACATTTAAAAGATATTAGTTCAGCCTAGAATTCAGACATCTTTTTTTATACTTTACTTCTTTATAAAGTATACTTTCAGAGATTCACCTAAATTTCATGGGTTTTCTCAAAAGCAAAGGTGAAAAAGTTCCAAAAAGTAGTGTAAATATCAAAAGCATACCTACTGAAAACTGTCTACTAGGCACAGAAGAGGAAGTGTCAAAACTCAAGAACAAGAGACTCATCTAGATCTTGGTCCATTTTTTAGATCCAAAAAACCCACACACATATGAAAATTATTAGAATTACCTAATTTAGCTAAAAATAATGTATAGTTTTGAGGTTATGTAACTGAGGATTATGTACCAGTATCTATATGTAACATGGCATTCTAAAAATTACCATAGTATCCCAAAGTTGCTCTTTATGCTAATAATCCAGTACCAAACAGGTAATAGATTTCAACACAAGACTTAGACCCTCTGAAGTATCACTGCGGTTTCAAGTTTCAAAGTCTTCTAAAGAATAAGGTTTTCCCTATGAAACTCTGTGAAGGTCTGTTGGTCTGTCTAACCCTCTTTCTCCCACCATTTCTCAGAGTAGTGTCAGTCTAAACCCTCGTGCTGGTTCCCCATTTTATGCCTGGCAGAACTGAGCAGTCTTCTCTCTATATTTTTAAGATACCCCACCTAGAAAGTATTAAAAGATTGTGCCTGCTAGGTCATATTTTACAGGAGATATAAGTGGAAATACAAGAAGTAAAACACTATTTATTGACTAACCCAGTTATTACAGTTGTTAGAATATGAAACAGATGTAAGGCTGCCTTGAAAGTTAAACTTCTCTATGCTTAGCATATTTGTTTCTGTCTCCATCAGCAAACTCAGATGTGCCTGCTTTATTGTGGCAAAAATATATAAGCTCAATCATCTCCAGTTGTTTAGGAATCAATATATGGATTCATTAAATGTGAAGGAGGGGTAACAAATGACAACATGAACCAGGCAGGTAAAAGAGTTCCTGATTGCCTCAGCTGTTATCAAAGAATTGACTGGTAAAAAATGAGGAAGACATCTACCCTGCAGATCCAAATCAGCTCTGAGCATTTTTAGAACAAGTTATTCCTTACGTAGTTCGCGTAATTTGAAAGAGATAAATTTTGCAACTTCTGCAACTGACAAAACTCCAGTTGATAATACTGATATTACTAAGCTATATCAATGAAACCTTCTCCTGAGGTTATATAGCATTTTTACAGCATAATAATTTCAGAAATAACCCCCTGTTCTCACAGAAAGACTAGGTGGTATGTGCCACATTGGTTTATTTTACCTTGATTTTATAGACACAATACAAAACACTGAAAATGTGAAAGCTTGATGCAATCAATATATTATTTGATGATTCTCACTTAACTTTTTCACCATTATTGTTATTTGTATTCCATACCTGCTTAGAGTTCACAGTCAGAATAAAATCCACTTGTGCCAGTTGGCCTACAGGATTATAATGTGCAAACCTTCTTTTTCTGCCTCATCCACAGCATTTGAAGGGTGCTACTGTACCTCAGTTTGAGCCAGTTAAAATAATGTCAGTAATTTCAACTAATGCCAAATTTCCTCCTATTAGCAAGAGTTTATAAAGCATCTAGACCTAGATACAGACATAGGCAGATACAAAATATCTCAGTGCGAAACTGTGATTGCAATCCCCTTCCCTCCTTCATAACCACTACTTAGATAGGAAGTACCCTATATGCCCTGAGCTCTGTAGGTGCTTATGTTATGACCTACCTCCCATCTGGAAATGTCTAGAACAGGATATTACCCCTGGGAAAGTTGTGACAAATCCAGGAGGAGTGTTTCCTCCTTCTGTGGGAGAGTGGTATCACGCTTTTAAAGAAATGCTCAAAATCTTCTCTTTGTGGTTGCTATTTTTTATCCTGTCTGGGAGTCAGAGAAAGGAGATGGGAGAATGAAGAGCAGCAAGAACTGCAATCTTCACCACAGCACATCTTCACTGGCATGGGTCAACTTCTGACTTCCATATGTGTGTGGAAGGCTTAAGTTCCCAATAGTTGTAATGTACAAAGACAGGCTGGTTGTCAGCTCATTCTCATTTATTCTGTCTTTTGGTTTTGTTACCTCCAAAGAACTAATTTTGTCACTGTAGGAGGAAGACTGTAGATACAAAAGCACCACCATTGCTTTTTATATAAATTGAACTATCTCACAGTTACAAGTCTTTAATACAAAGTTATCAATATATCAGGGAAATTTTCAGATAATCTGAATAACTGGGTGTTCAACTTCTTACACACCTTTCATAGCAAACATTTTCTTTACCTGTTTTTAGGGTTTTTATATTTATCAAGAGATATTTCTTTCTTTTCAAGAAAATACATAAGATATTATTTTTCAGGAAAGAGAGAATTTGGAAGTAAGGAGCAATTACAGGATAGGTTTTTCTGTAAAAATCACATTCATGGAGCTTTTTCTTGTAGAAAACTGATAGAGACTGATAATGTTGAATAATGTGCACCGATTCAAGCCCTTCAGATTAATCTATTTGTAGGCTAGAGAGGGGAATTTCATAGTGCTCCCATTGGAGTTCTGTACAAGACAATTTGCTTAAAAAGGAATTTATACATTCTGGAAAACTTTGAAACTAGTTGAAAGCACTTTGTCTGGGTGTCATGTAGCTTTTGGTTTTTCTTCTATCATTTTTATCATTAGGGACATGACAATATTACTGTTGCATGAGAGTGTACTTGCTTTTTAAGAATTTATCTGTCTTTCACCATAAATTAATTCATGGCATCATAATAATTCCCACAGCAACCAGCTGTGATGTAACAAGTAGAAGATTTGAGTTTTAGAGGAAAGTAAGACTGAGCATGGCATATATGAATGCATAAATGTCTGAAAAAATTGTTTCTGTTTACATATAGGGAAAGTGGTGTAAAGCAAGAGTCACTTGGTTAACAACACAGGTTCAGTGTTCTGTGTTATCTTATTCCAGAAATTTTGCATTTCTTATTTGCACGATGATGTACAAAACTTGTTGAGGGAATGAGTCACATTAAATACTGAGGCAAATTTCATTACTACCATTTGATAATGGTGGCTATGTAAGGTGAACTATTTGTAAAAATTAAAACAACCTTGTACAAGTCATCAACTGATCTCTCAAAACAGTGTGTTTAGAAATATATGATAATATATCATATATTCTGCAGCCTCATTAACCTTAACGTCTGTGTTTTGAATAGAAAATACCTGCAGATTTTGTGTAGATTTATGGAATATTAAAGAGGCCATTTACTGCAACCTGAAATGAAGCACTAAAATTGAAACCATGACCATTCTTTACTCCCTGTAATTGACAGGCTCCTAAAGTGGTGATGAGGCAAGCTGCAGGTATCATTCCTTTGCTATAGACCACAGATGAACTCTAGGGTGCCCATATGCCTTTGACACCTCACATTTCAGCAGAATGAATTTGTGTCTGAGCGTCTTTGTGTAAGGATGCTCATGGGCTGCATGAGCTTATAACAAAATTCAACCAAAACAGTAAGTTTTCACTTTGGTCCTACAATCTGTGAATTATTTCATGCTTTCTTTGAGCTAGCTGTTATCCTGATCTTTTATAACATATGTGCCTATCCAGATACAGTTAGACTCAGGGACCCTTAAGGTGAATTTCAAGGCCTTCTTTAGTTGCAGAGAGAACTGTAATATACATATATGAATATAGATAAAGTAGATAGGTACAGAAAAGTATATAAATAAAAGAAAAATCCCTGTACCCTTCTTTTGCTAACCTAATATGAAGTGTGTGCACAGTCTATAATATCTAAAAATATCTATAGGACATTTTAATGGTTATTGGCTTAGGAACTAATTCATTCTGTTGATACTAATTGCCTCTTTGAAATTACATATGAATGTATCCCAGACCAGGTTTTAAAGGAAAAACCTATCCTGCAAAATAATCTACTTATGCAGCCACCTTAATACTAATTACAGTATTATAGTTTTTAATTTCAAATGTATTTTCTCTGTATAAGGACTTTCTAATGACATAAAAGTCAGTTATCTTTCCCCATCCTCAAAAGCCAAGAGGGAGGTAGGCAAAAAACAATAGGTTTCTTTTTGCATGATCAACTGTCAGTTTTCTTTCACATTTTCACATTTGTTGCCACTACTTGACTTACTCGGTTTTTACATTTAAAGGAAAAGAGTGAAATATTCAGATAAAATTGTAGACTCAGAGAAAATTATAAGCTGGATAGGAAGAGGCATCTAGTCCAGTCTCTTACTCAAAGCAGAGCTATTGATCCTGTGCTCCGGTTGTAATGATCTATTAGATCTGTATAGAATATTTAGGAGTTTGGTTTTGGTTTTGAACACCAAAATGGAGCATTAGCCTATGAAAATCTTCCAAGACTGATGAGACCAATGGGCTATGACTTCACTTAAACTTATGGATTTAAGGATTTATTCAAATAATACCTTTCCATAAATATATTTTAAAGATTGTCTTCCTGTGTAAGTTTTCCTTCTTTTGATTTCATCAGGCAAAAGAAAAAAAATTTTGTGAATTTAGCACTGTACAATTAAACCATTAAAGTCTCCTATTTCAAGTGCAGAAACACCAACCCGTTCAACCATATTGCAGTGAAACATTGGAAAGCTATTGACTAAGAGAAGAGAAAACATGGGATACAAAATAATCTAAAAAATAATTTCAGTAAGAGTGAATCAGAATAAACTAATTTTTTATTCTAAGTCCATTTTCAAAAACAGAAGATATCCATACAACTCTCTTATCAATCAAGCTGCTTTAATAATATAAGCCTTCATCAGCAGAGAAGAGGATGTTAGTTCTGCTATTCAATTTTGAGCTGGCAGTTACAGTAATTTTGGTTGCTTCTGACAAGAAGGATAAATGGAGAAAGAAGAGGATCAGATGAACTGCATCAGGAAGCAGAGCTTTCAGTTTGTATTTTAGGGTTGAAAGCAGCTGGATAATTACAGACATATGGGGCAGGAGGCTGGCCATAGCAGCTCTTGTTCCAGTCTCTGGCACTCCTTTCTTGGCTGGCAGGTCAACTGTATTTCTTTTTCCATCATGCTGTCCACTTTTCAGACTGGATATCCCCCTCACTGACATGTCCAGCCCCATCGTTAGAAACCATCTTTAGGTGACATTGGCAGAACTTTTCATATGCACCAATCCTTTTGAAAATTCTCATTTCTAATAAATATTCATTGTTATAGACGGGGAGTAGTCAAACTTTACCCTCAAAGTTTCAAGTTCCTTTTACTTAAAAAATGTTCTTGAAATTAAGGCTCTTACTTTTCCCTCCTCCCCTTCTCTTTATTACTTTCCTGAAACCATGATCCCAATAGCATATTATTGATATTCTCTGCCCTTCTACTTCCTCAATGCTATAATCCCTTCGTCATGAAAATCTACCTTTCTAAATCCTTCAAAAACTTGTTGCACCTGCTTCCAAGACAACTTCAGCGTGTCCCCTGGGCACCTGTGGCTCACTGGGTCCCGTGACTACCATAACTTCTGGCTCTCTGAGCTCCTCTTGTCCTGCCTTGCTTGCAGACTTGTGAGCATGTCTGCACTGCTGAATAACAGCAGGCTAGACAATGATCTTTGGATCACTTTGGGACATGGTGGTTTCAGATTTGTTGTGATCTTGACCCTTAGGACTAAGATACAGGGCACAAACTAAAGCTAAGCAGTGGCAGTGGTTCTGATCTTGAACTTGTCTACATGCCCTCCCTCTTTTCCTTAACAGCACAAATGCACCCCCTCCGTCCCAATGTCTACATCCAAAATCCAGCCACAGCATCACACAGGTTCTGAGCACCCCTGACCCAGACAGGGAGGTGTGTTGGAAACCACAGTGGCTCCCTCCTGCAGAAACAGAGGCATGGAGGAGCAGGAGGAAGGGGAGAAGAGTGCATGCCTCGGTATTACCCTGACAAATGAGCACCAGCTGGGAGCTGGAGAGCCCTCATAGCATGGTGGGTTTGGATCCACACACCAGCCTGGATTGGGGATATATCTCAGTCTGCATACCCATAAATGCATGCACACACCGGGGGGTGTGTGTGTGGATGGGTGCATACATATATCTATACAAACATACATACACATAACAGCTTCCCTTGGTTGACCACAAGGATCCAGACAGACAAACAGCAAAATGACAACAGACTACACTCCAGTTCTCTCATCTGAAAGCTCCTAAGCTTTCACAAAGTATGAATTTGCAGGTGATATTTATGCTACATATATGACCTAGATGTGTTCAGGTCTCCCAGATAGATTATTCTTTGTGGATGCTAATTGGTTTAGGTCCTTTAACAACAGATTGAGTTGTTCTAAACTTGTATCTTTATTGAACTTAATGTAATTGCAACAATCTAGCAAGTTCCTGATCAACACAAAATTCCTAGAAAGGAATTTTTCACTATGTCCTTTATGTTTACTTTCTCGTTCTTTTATTCTTTCCTTCTTCTTTTATTTTTTTTTTATTTTTATTTTTTTGGCAAGAGATTGGATAAATAAAATAAAATTATTAAAAAAATATTAACATAGTCTTTTAAAACTTGGGATAAAGTGAGGAAAATAGAGACAAGAAACAGGCTGGGTGAAAATTAAACTCCTGCTATGGAGGAAACTCTGAGAATAAGAGCAATCTTATATTTAATTAAGAAACAGACAAATATTTTTTCACTGAAACCTTACAACCAAAACACGTTTCAACTGGGACCAGAAAATTGTACATCTGTACATAAAAGGCGCAGCACAATTTAAAACTGAAACTCAGTAAATTACAAATTCTGAATGTCTTGCATAACTCTATTATGAAGAAGGCTTCATTTCTGCTAAAAACCCTTGAGTAGTAATATCTGTTAGCACTTCTTGCTCTTAGCAAATTCTCTTTTAATGGTTTAAATAAATATTACATAAATTACAGAGGCATTTTTCTGCTTTCGATAATCAGAATTTGAAATTAACACTGGCTGTAAAAAGTGATTTTATACATGAATGTTTACAAGGTAAAATGTGTGGATTCAGAAGGCTGCAGAATTTGCATCATTCGTCTGATAGCTGGGGGCTTAATTCCACAATGAATTAAAACCTGTGCCCAGCCTAATGTTCATGGCCAGTCCTACAGTCCCCAGCTGGTATGGCCACATGTTTAAACTCATGAATTTGTGGGGAACCAGAGCCCAGGAGGCATGTTAAACATAAGCCCCATTCTTTGATGGGATAAACCAGGCAGCAAAAGACTTTCAAGCACTTTCATGAATCTCTACAGCATGTGTCTATGTTTAGAGAAATAAACGTTAAAATCCAAGCTAAAAAGAAGTGTGGGGAATCTGTTGCAGGTATTTATATTAGCCAGAACTCATCTACTGCAACACAATGCACAGATTTTTTTTCTAGGCCAAATAAATATGTCCTCAGGCAAATAATCTGTGCACTTAATAATTCAGTTACTGTACATATGGAGTCCCATTTTCTGTGGTGAGATGGAACAGGTTCCTGTTAAAATGAATACTCTTTTCTATCTCTTCAAATTAGCAGACTGACTCTGCAGTCTCTATTCTGGAAACATTTCCACTGGCAAAACTAGGAATTGAGACTAAGAAGCACCAACCATACACTTTTTAAGATTTTAATGGGAGAGCTAGGGGACCGGTGTTTGAAGTTAAGTCTCTATCTCAAATAGACAAAAGCTCATTCAAAGAAGGACTTAAGGTGGAATTTGCAGTCCAAAAAGTCTAGATGACAACTGGCCTTCCAGATTCCTTACTTTTTTTTACCATTTTCCCTGTCTTCAAAGTGTCTGTCTTTTGGCTACTGCCGTGCTATCTAGAGTGCAAAATCACATTTCCTATCATGTGTGACCCAAATCAGGAGCCAGATAACTAAATCCAGTGACCATGCCCAGAGTATGAACACAGGAGACATAAACAATCATATAATCACAGAACAGCCTAGTTTCTGGGGAACTTCCAATGATAATCTGGTCCAAATTTCCTTGGAAAAGGGAGACTAGATGGCATTGTCTAGCAACCTGTGCCATTCCATCTTGAAAACTTGCAGTGATGAACACTATACCACATCCCTGGAAATGTTATTCTAGCAACTGACTGGTCTTACTTTAAACATTTCTTTCTTATGTCAAGTTGAATTTTTTTACCAGTGCAATTTCTACCCACTGCCCCTTGTCTGCTGCATGTGGCTCCTTGTGAAGAGAGAGACACTTTGTTCTCTTTGCAACCATCCTGTAAATACTGTTACACTGTGATTAAGTTCACTCAGAGACTCCCCTTTTCCACACCAATCCTTTTCTCTCACATTCTCTCTCTCTTATTTTTTCTGATAACTGACATATCATCATGCCAGTGCAGGAAGCTCATTCAGAGATTGGTAGTTCCCAGAGCTGCCCCAAAGGATTTGAACTCACAGCTATTCTTTCTCTGATTATGTCCTTTATCCTTTCTTTCGGTTATTATGGAAATCAATTTTTGTTTTGGAATTCTCTATTTGAATCAGGGCTGTATCAATCATTTCTCTGTCATTTCCAGATCTTAAGGAAAGACATTTGGAAAATGAAGAGAAAGCAATGACCCACCTTACCAGGGAGACTGGAGGTTTGTGCAGTCCTGATGCTGCAGCCTGGAAAGGGCAGGTTCTAGACACATACTCTATGCACTGCCAGCCTGACAGGAGTGGTTTTCTGGGCGTTAGGAGCTATTGAATGGTAACCCAGTCAAAGTTAGCAATATCTGGAAGTCAGGATCTCATTTTCCGAGTGACTGCCGCAGTAACAATGTCATCATGGGGAGGGCACAGATGTTACTTCTCCCTCGTATTTTCATTGAGGTTTCAATTGAACTCTTCTTGATCTGTGCTTGGAGAGGAATTAAGTGTGATCAGTACATATTCTGAGTCAGCAGAGACCATCTAAAAAGTCCACATCCCAAGGAAATGGCAGGACTCCTGCTCAACAAAAGAGGAAAAGGAATCAGGACACACACTTTAACCAAAGTGATGGTACCCCTGGAAATTAGGAGGTGAAAATAAAGTTCCTACATAAATTGGATTCCTGTGATGTGTCTATTGTGACTGCACTTTGGCATGAGAGAAATTAATGGAGGTGCTTTAAACATTTCACATTTTTCTGAGTCACCAGAACTATGGAAACATTCATAATTTAAATATTAATCACAAAACCTAAGGGTCAAATCTTTGATCGTATTTCCACAGACATATTAGAGTCTTTTAGAAGTGTTTGCCCTCACGCAGTGTACTGTGGATCTGCTGTAGGTCTGTAAAAGGCATTGCTATATGGGAAAACTTCCTATTTTCATGCCTGAGATATGTGGGATTGGTCACAGGGTGAGTTCAGAATATCTCAAATCTCGTCATGCAACCTGTCTCCTTTTGTCTTTTAGGCTTTCTTCTGTTCTTGTGTGATCCTTTCTTGCCCCGCTGTAATGTTCTTTGACCCTCTACTAGAGGACTGCTCCCTCATTCAAGGCTAGGACAATTCTGTATTTCCTGCCCTTTTGTACATGTATATTTAATTAAAATTCACCAAATATTTAGTAGATCTTAAAAATATTCTTTATTTCTGCTGGGCTGAGAAAGTGATTGAACATTGGGGTATATTATAAACATGTAGTGAAAAGGGTTTGAGACCCCTTTAGAGGGCACTTTGCTTTTTATTCTGCCTGCAAGGTACACCTATGCATCTTTGGTTAGAAGTGTTAAAAAGAAAAAGCAGATGAAAGCAACAGACTTTTTTGTCAAGCTGTGACAGAAATCAAATGCAAATAGATCTCAGTTCAAGACTGTTTGTTAAGTGTCACGTCAGTGAGTATTAAATGCAGCACATGTCGTTTTACAATGAGCATACTGTATATGAATTTTATTGATTTTTTTTCAAAGAGGATACATTGAATAATGTACTCTTCCTTACCAGCACCAGCTTACAAGTGTGTCTTCATACTTGCGTATGCACATTCATTAGGCTCCTAAATGCTGCTGCCTTATTTAGCGCATCTCGTTTTGTGGAGGCTGGGATTCAGGCTGTAGAAAGACCTACACAAATGATTCTCTCCCTCTGAGAAAAGTGGGACAGAGTAATTTAGACTTCCCAGCATGAAGCTGTCAATGAGCAGCTTCTAAAAATGATTCACAATTAGTGCACCAGGCTTACACTAGGAACAGGTTCTCAGCTGATTTCCTTTCCACAAAGGAGTGAGTCTGGGGCTTCATTTTGCTATTAGGAATCTTACAGATGTATAAAAAAGATCATCAGAGCTGGTTAACTCTGCTGCACTTATGTTGAAGTCTTTATATTATACTATGTGATAAATCTGATTTATTTATATTCTTTCAGGCTACGTATTTTTCCAATTAATATTTAGAAAAACGTGTGCCAGCATTAAATTACATGTGAAAGGTAACAGCAGTACTAGGCTTATCTCCATGCACTAGAACAGAGCTCTTAATCATTCAGCAAAGGGGGCACTGCTCCATGGGAGATGTGATGTACGTCCACTGCATTCATCTGTGTGCACTTGCATACTTATTTGAGCTGTGTTTGGTTTCATGTGTGCACTGCCTTCCCATTGTTTGGTGTGAGATCTCTAATTCCACAACCACCTCCCCACAGTAATCAGGTCATCAAGGTGCTTAGAAAAGCATATTAAAATCTGTGTCAGGTAGGCAACTTGACAATATTATACATACAGGCCCATAATGGCTAGGTTTAGATGTTTAAATGCCAGGCTAAAGCATGCTAAAGTTGTCCATAAAACTAAGTCATCTAATGCATTTTTTGGTGATTTTAAGTATCTTACCTGCAGGCTCAGTGGCAGACACTCAATGTCCTGTGGAGGCTGCAAGTTACACAGAACATTTGTAGACCAGGCTCTTGTCTCCTGGTATTTTCTCACCCACAGGGGCACAGCAGTGTTTCACATGAGCCAAAACAGAGGCCAAAAATCTGGATAATACCCTGAAATTCTGACTAACAAAAGGTAAATACTGAGAAAACTCTTCCTCACATGCTGAGTAATATGGAGGTCTAGATTTCTGCTGAAAATTTGCCACTTCTACCCTTATTTCACACACAGATATTGTGGATTCTTCTGAATGCTCATGACCTTAAGGAAAGGAGGCAAAAATAGTTTTATGCACAATGTTCTTCTACATCCATGTAGACATGGATTTCTACATCCATTTCTACATCCAAGCTTTACATTTCTCTTGTTTGAGAAAAAGTAGGTTTCTTAAGCAATATCTAGTGGTACCTAAATGGGCAAGTATCATTGGTATTCTCTTAATGAAAGCAAAACTGTTGTTAGCATGACCAAGCTGTGGTCTGAAAAGGGTGCAGAAGTTAAAAATTCAGCTGCTGGAGTCATGTGATGGTGCTGTGTCTACTTATTCATCCATTCACTATCCATCTACCCTGTCTATATTTTAGAGAAAATTGATAGACCATTAGAAAGCAGTTCCTTCTGTCTTGAAGATATTTCCTTCCTTCCAAGAAAGAAGGCAAACAGCAGTTTCTTCTGTAATGTGACAGAGAACATATGGGAAAGTACCAGTATTTCTGTGAGCTAGGGAATAATAGGCTACATGACCCATAACTTTTGGAAGGAAAAGTTAAAAAAAAAAAAATGAAACTTGTTTCCATTTAATTGAGTGCTGAGAAAACATATGTCAATTAAACTTACTGTGCTGTTTGTTACTGGTACTTTCACTGTGGCTTTAACTGTCATTTTAAAACAGTTACTTGGTTTTATTGAAAAGCTTAAGCAGCAATTGTTTTTTGAAACTGTATTTTAAGTCAGATATATTTGTAATACCAGGCAACATGATTTGCTATAAAAGCTTATACCATTTGCATACAGCTTTCAGTCAAGTCTCAGGTTTGAGGAAGCAAATTAAAAGATAATGCCTGCAATGCTTACCAAAAAAAAATTATTGGATATGAAAAGCATTAACAAACTCTATTTACTCAAATAAGGAGAAGTGTCTCATATAAAGACATCTTTTTCTTCCTCCTCTCTACCTACACTCCTCTCAGAGGAATTTTTTGATCCCTTCTTCATCTTCTTTGTCTTTTGCAGTTGTCTCTTCACCATTTCGCTTTACATTTTCTCCAAAACCATTTTTTCCATGTTTGCCTCCTTTAGGGAGTGCTGTTATTTTTCTATTCTTTTGCTTCTTTTTCACTTCTTTTATGATTTTCTTCCAGAGCCTTCCTTACTCATCCCACATTCTTGCAATCTCAAGTCCTCTTTGCATTGTTTGCCTTACCTTCTCTTGTAGTTCTTCCCTATAGACCAAGCTCATCTTTATAAGTTCTTAGTAATGCAGTCTAACTGCACAAGAGAGCAGTGCTTTGGCAGCTATGTTAAGAAAACACAGGTACTATACCATAACTACATTTTTTACAAACAACTGCAGGTCAAAAACAGCATTTAGGATTAGTGGTGAGTAGAAGGTCCATGCTCAGCAGTACTTGTAACATATTTAAGACTGAACTGAAGCACTGAGGAGGATTATGTTTGTTTTTGAGTAAGGATAAGGGCTCTGTATGTATGTTCTTTTCATTGTATTCAAATATTTTAGTGACTTCACACAGATATTTGCTCAAAAATACTCTTCAAGCCTAAACACAAAAGTTAGCACTTTGCCTTATCAATAAACCACCAGTAGGCATGGTGAATAATATTGATTTGATTTTCTAATTTAATATAATTCAGGAAGTGTAAGGAAAAAATATTTTTTCCAGTGTTTTTGTCTTCACTTGTTAGTAAGAACCATGTTAAACCAGGGAATCATTACAGAATCACAGAATCACGAGGCTGGAAGAGACCCTCAAGATCATCGAGTCCAACCCATGCCCTAACACCTCAACTAAACCATGGCACTGAATGCCACATCCAGTCTCTTGTTAAACACATCCAGGGATGGTGACTCCACCATCTCCCGGAGCAGACAATTACAGTACTTTATCACTCTTTCTGTAAAAACTTTTTTCCTAATATCCAACTTATATTTCTCTTGACACATCTTGAGACTGTGTCTTCTCATTCTGTCCATTACTGCCTGGAGAAAGAGACCAACCTCCACCTGGCTACAACCACCTGTCAGGGGGTTGTAGAGAGTGATAAGGTCAACCCTGAGTCTCCTTTCCTCCAGGTTAAACAACCCCAGCTCCCTCAGTCGTTCCTCACAGGGCTTGTGTTCCAAGCCCCTCATCAGCCTCATTGCCCTCCTCTGGTTGCGCTCAAGCGTCTCAATGTCCTTCCCAAACTGAGGGGCCCAGAACTGGACACAGCAGTCAAGGTGTGGCCTCACCAGTGCCGAGTACAGGGGAAGAATGACCTCTCTGCTCCTGCTGGCCACATTGTTCCTGATAGAGGCCAGGATGCCATTGGCCTTCTTGGCCACTGGGGCACACTGTTGGCTCATGTTCAGCTGGCTGTTAACCAGCACCCCCAGGTCCCTTTCTGCCTGGGCACTGTCCAGCCACACCGTCCCCAGCTTATAACATTGCAGGGGGTTATTGTGGCCAAAATTTAGGACTTGGCACTCGGATTTATTAAACTTCATCCTATTGGACTCTGCTCATCCATCCAACCATTCCAGGTCTCTCTGCAGAGCCCTCCTACCTTCCAGCAGATCAACATACCCTCCCACCTCAGTGTCATCTGCAAACTTACTAATGAAAGACTCAATCCCCTCATCCATGTCATCAATAAAAATTTTCAACAGAACTGGCCCCAGCACAGAGCCCTGAGGGACACCACTGGTGACTGGCAAGCCCCAGCTGGATGCAGCACCGTTCACCACCACTCTCTGGGCCCAGCCATCCAGCCAGTTCCTAACCCAGCAAAGAGTGCTCCTGGCCAAGCTGTGGGCTGCCAGCTTTTCCAGCAGTGTGCTGTGGGAGACAGTGTCAAAGGCCTTGCTGAAGTCCAGATAGACAACATCCACAGCCTTTCCTGCATCCTCCAGGCTGGTCACCTGGTCATAAAAGGACATCAGGTCGGTCAAACACAACCTACTCCTCCTAAACCCATGCTGGCTGGGTCTGATACCCTGGCCATCCTGTAAGTGCTGTGTGATGACACTCAATATAAACTGTTCCATAACCTTACCAAGTACTGAGGTCAGCTGACTGGCCTACAATCACCAGGATCATCCTTCCCACCCTTTTTGTGAATGGGTGTCACATTGGCCAGCTTCCAGTTATCTGGAACCTCACCAGTGAGCCAGGACTGTTGATAAATGATGGAGAATGGCTCTGCAAGTTCTCTGCCAGCTCCCTCATCACCCTGGGGTGGATCCCATCTGGTCCCATAGATTTATGAACATTGATCCCAATTTCTGCTAGTATATGTTCCAAAGGCATCTGACTGTAGATAATTTACAGGAAATAATGTAGTAAGTGTAAAATTCCAATTTAAAAGAAGAAAATTAATAGCAATTGTAGTCTTCATCAGAGAGTGACTTGACAATGTTTCCATTGAACGTATAGGACTGCATCAAAAACCTAAACTTACAGCAACAAAAATTGACAACGAATCTTGGCTGAAAATATTCTAGCACTTGAGGGAATTAACTTTTCAGTGTGCCGTGGCTGACATGTCAGGTTTAGAGTATGACACCTAAAAAAGCATATTCCATTTCCTAGACTTATATATCATATGACCTTTGAGATTGTCCAGTGATGTCCATGACTTCCGCATGAAGCTAGCAGATGTCATACCAGACCTATTGGAGACCACTGATCTTCTATAACCTTACATCAATCCCAGACTCTTGAAGATAGACCAACAGCGAGTTGTGGGTCAGGATTCAGGCACCTACATTTAAATATGCATGTAGCTCTCAGCACACAAGCTACATTTCACTCCACTGTAGTCAGTAATGATCTAAAATTAGATACAATTGTCTCCCTGCACAAGCAACTTGTGCCATTTTAAGTACCATAAGGTGTGTCAGTTGATCTCCAGCTGCTACTAAAGAAAGGTAAGGATCTCTTGAAGATTCTGTCTGACAGCTGTCAGACCAAGAAGGCATCTAGAACTCCTTAACACATCTCGAATGGTATTTGATGGAGTCAGTGTAGTTGAGGGTGGAGGGTTGTTTACTTAAAGCACCTACCTCAAGTCTCTCCAGAAACTATTGCATCTAACTCAACCTGAGTACACTGTCACAACGCAAAAATAGTTTGTCATCAAAAGAAAGGATATCTAGGCAAACATAGCAAGCAAAGGTGGCAGACAGGAATAGTTGCTCTGTCCTCTGCAGAGGAAGAGTAAAAGGCAATTAGCAGGCAGCCAAGTGACGTGATTTTTTGAGTTTCACAGAGGCAATGCTTGGCAGAGGGAATTTACTGCAGTCATTTCTGCCAGACCTCATCTAGTTCTCCTGTTGCAGCTGAAGATATTAGACAAAATTGATAGGAATTTGATGTGAAGCAGACAGAAGGGCCACAAGCTTTTTTTCTTTCCAAGAACTACTTCTGTTGAACACAGTAGGAGTTTTACCATTGCTTTCCATGGCTATAAGCAGGTTCTGGGAGATTTCCCAAGAATTTCCAGTGGTATTTAGAAATATGCTTTTGTTCAGATGAAGCAAATAATGGTCTGATCTCCTTCCTGCGGTCAGAAACCTTTGAATAGAGGTGAAGGAGTATGTCAATGTGCATGACCTGCACAAACTCCGTAGATGTCTTCCTGGATTTGTGGATTTCCCATGGCTGCATCTCTTGCACACGATGTAACACAATATGCTGCTCAGAGCCAGAATCCTTTCCAATTACTTCAGATTAGAGATACTCTTGGTCACATATGGAGGATTCTATCTTGCTAGAATGTCACAAACTGATGGTCACTCTAACTGTGGCAGGGCAGAGAGATGCTGCTGGTAAATCTCAGGGAAGCTCTTGACAGGGCCCTTAGAAATGCCAGAGGACCATAAAAGTGTTAAGGTGAAGTTATGTTTTCCAGCTTCACACAATCTTAGGTCTCCTTTCAGTATTTCTGCCAATAAGGACTCCATGTCACTGATATCTTTCAAAAGGACTTTGGTGAACAGTACAGTGTGGCTTTCACTGTGGGCTTGACTAAAATATTATGACTATTTATAGTCATTAGGGAAATCAAGGTATCATCAAAGGTATAGTAACAGTTAAGGAAAAAGAGGATATTAAAAAAAAAAGTTTCATAGTAAAAGAAATTAATAATGTGCTCTCTTTCATGTATTAATGGCAGAAGTCTTCAACACATTAGATATTCAACGTGCAACCATGAATGCAGTAAGCAACTTAAAGAAAACAATATTGGGTCACTTCATGTTATTGTACTCGTGAACAGTCAGGTAACCTGACCAACTGTCTACAAGTGAAGAGCTACATGTTACAAATGAAGTTTGGAGAATTCAGGCCTACTGCTTTTGTTCCACTTTTTAAAGCATTTTCTCATTATGCCAGTATTTTATAGTTTCAAAAACAAATATTAGCCTCTGTGTTTGGACTAAAAAGGGTCTCAACACACGCAGTGATCTCTGCTTGTAGAGGTGAAGGAATACTTAAATCTGGAGCCAGAAATCATCTAGGGCTCAAACTACAGCAATGGGGCTTATAGAGCACATTTACAGTCAAGGCAGCTGACGATCTATGAAGCAAAAAATTCTTTGCCTTCTTAAAATAACTACATAGTATTTAAATAGCTTTGATAGCTAAGGATTTGTTTTCTACAGCACTGTAAAAAGTAGCAGTTCTTTTTTTTATGTGGTGCTGAAAACCAGAATATGTTTTTGTTGGATCAGACTGACAGAAATGGTTGTGCCAGCTGTATGAAACAAAAGGCCACCAGTTCGTACTAGGAGAATTTTCTGGGTGTAGAACTTTCCTGTTAAGAGTAAAGCTGGCAAGATTTATCTTTCAAATGAATGATTCACTGATGTTTGTCATCAGTCATAATTAGCAGAAACAATGTGATGAGAAGATGCCATTCTCTGTGGTGAAACAACTTTCCCAGATTTTTAAGAGCCGTAGAGAATTTCACTTTGACAAAGAATGTAGTTTCACTGCTGAAACAAAATGTCCTTCCTTTCATTTTGCAGTCTTAGAAATAAATTTTTAAACTAAAACTAAACCACATTTAGGCCTTTACTTTCTATGGAGATCCCTAAAATCTTTCCGTGAAAACAAAATAAATAATAGGAATTTCTGACTATTGAATACATAGGATTTTTCCGCTGATCAGCCTGTGGGAAAATAACCGTTGCTGTTACAATTTTAAGATCAGTGTAGAAATAGTGTAGTTCCCCAGCAGGTAACACTAACTTTTAGGTTGGACCAGATTCGTCCATTGTGATTAATTTTTATTAGTCTCTCTGTAAATAGTCTTATTTACCTGGCTTCAGTCAGTGTGAAAAAGCCCTCACAAAAACCAATTAAAATGATGAATTTAAGTTTAAGAAGCATGGTTCAGTTTCATTCAGACTTTTATTTACATATTAGGAAGCTATTTTAAAATACTGGCATTCTACCCATCAATTAATTTTTTAAAAAATAGTCACATTCACTTGCTCATAATTGTTCAAACATTCACAAAATAATATGTGAAATGAGTTTTTAAGATCCTCATCCAAGAAATGAGACTCTGAAGAAAGGCCACTTTTCTAGGAACTTTTGTCACCCAGTTATGACTCAGTAATCTGCATGTAAAAATATTTCAGAGAAATCAAATAGCTTTAGAACTAAAACTAATAAAGCCATTAAAATTAAGGTCAATTAAGATTTATGCAAGTGGCATAGGGATTCCAGCCTGGTATTATTAAGTAAATCAGCCTATTAGGATGGGGATTTATTTTCCCATATGATCCGTCTGAAATTCTGTATTGTCAAAATCCACCAGGGTAATGGCACGGTGATGTATTGTGCCATCTCAAATGTGTTTTGGCTCTTGCTTGAAAATAATGACCAGATAAATACATTCCTGGAAATTGACTGGGGTATTGCAATTTCTCCTTTGATTGTTTGAAAGACATGTGAAATACTTCTAAATTCCTAAATTTTTTACATTATCCTTAAGAATTTAATCAGTAAAGACATCTTAAAAATAGAAGTTTGCTGAGACTGCAAATATAATTTTAATTTTCAAAAATATTATGTATTTAAATTTTAATATAAAAGGAAATTACTGTTATGGGGAAAAATGCAAATATGGACTTACCAGTTCTGTTAGTCATTATAGTCACATTATCCTTCTTTTTTAAATTAAATAGCTTTAAACTAGATAGTTTCTAATGCATTTCTGTTCCACATATTACATTACCTATATATGAAAAAGTCAATTTGTAAATGAGTGTTCTTATAAAATAACCAGAGGAAATAAAATTATGATTGATCTGAAATAATTGATTACAGTATGACAGCTTTCTTATCTTTAATTATAAAATACAATTACATTTTTGTGCTTTCATACCTGAACATTATAAAAGCTGAGAGAACTATTTCTGTTCTACTTCTGATTAGATCAGCAATGCCACTTCTTCAGGTCTTATCAAATTGGTTTTGATAATAATTACTTGGGAAGTGTTTGATCTCAATGATGAATACTTGATTAGTTTTTCATGAAATCATTCAACCACACCACTCAACACTACTCATGTGAGACCTTGTTGATTTAGCTGTTCGAAAGAACACATTCTTTTTCACTGCAGTTATGGGATGTCAGTCTTTGGGGAAAAGAGGGTGGAAAAAGGGCAAGTTTATGGGTAATGATATTGCAGCAGCAGATATTTAAGGTTTGCTAATTCTCTTCTCAATTATGTTCATTCTCTGCCTCGTCACACTGCCTGCTACATGGCGACAGAATCAATCTTAGCAGTGGAATAAATTTTTCCTCTTTCAAAAAAGGGTTTCATGACACCATTGTCATCTTTGAAACCCTTGGAGGATTTTGCCCTGATGAATAATATTTCACATGTGGAATGTTTATGTGATTTTCACGGAGTGATAACCCCGCTACCACCTAACTTTGATGCATTGAGATTGCTGCTTTTCCCTACTAAAGTGCTTTTACACACCACCTCCTACAAATTGACTTCAGAGTTAGAAATAGAAGATTCAACAAAACTTCAACTCTCCATGGAAAAACAGGGTCTTGTAGAGAAATTTATACATTGGGCACAATCTGCTTTAATTATTTAAAATGGAGCTTTTTGCTGAATAAGAGTTGTAGGCATTTTCCCTTATCATTTTTCTTTTACTTTATGCAGTTAGAATCATTTATCCAAGGCTGACCATATATCCATACTTTAAAATTAATATTTTTTAACCCAGCTACTTTTAAGGGTTGGTCTGCCGACCCATACCTTCTGAAGTCAAATAGCAATGTCTGCATAAGTTAAAAGTGCTCACATAAGGAGACACTCAATGGATTAGTCTCCAAGCTATAGGGAAAAAAAATTCTATAGCCCAGGTACTTATGGCTGACTAGATGCAAAAGAAGACATTTTCAGAACAATGTCCTTACTTGTCAGTCATCAAATAGCAAGCAAAAGCCTTTTATCAAAAAAGGAGTTAAAGCCAGGCTAATTAAGGAGGAAAATTTTCAAGGAAACATTATTTTCTCTAATGATTTTCTTTTTAGAGTTGTTAATAGAATTATGACAGTTTTCACAATCAGAAAATACAATGTATTCCAAATGTTTCCTTTGTTAATTATAAGATCTGTGGAAATTGCATAGATCTTTTAAACTTAATGTTTCACTAATAAGCTTAGATTCCTTTAGGTTGTTGTTTTTGGGGTTTATTTTGTTTTGTTTTTAATATCTACTGTTATTTTGGTAGCAATAATTTTGTCTTTGAAGATCCAACTTAAGCAGGCTCTTCTTTAGGAGACTCAGACTGCTTAAAAACAAAATTATATTCCAGAATAAAATTATTTTAGTTATTGTGTCATCACATTAACATTGTACTGGAAGAAGTGTTCATCTGAACCTTTCATTTTTTTAATTAAGTCTAAAGCAGAAAGAAGAGCAGTCAGTCTGTTGAGTGGAATAACGGAACATCTCTCTTTTACTGCTGAAGAGCACTTTGAATGCAGTTACCTCTAGATAGAACATGAATTCAGCAGTTTTTGTTTAACTGTTGTGCACTGTCAAAGTACCTGTCATTCTAGGATATTGTCTTTATGTAGTAGTTGCTGGCCAGCATTTCTGAAGAACTTGGTTTCCAATCAGAAGGCAAAATGAACAGAAAGATTTTCGTGGAGGCTTATTACTCTGCAGCTCCCATTGAAAGCAGAGGAAGCTACTAGGTGCCAGTTCCTTGGACAAGTCCGTCCTCTTTGTTACTCCTTTTAGAAGGAACTGCAGCTGAGGTTTTCAAAGGAGCCTAAAGGATTTAGGTGCCCAGTTCCCAGGCAGGGGCTGTACAAGGGGAAGACCTAGCCCAGTAGCTCAGCTCTTAACATGCTGAATCAGAGCACATACCCACAGCAGAGAAAAGGCCCAAGCCTGAACCATGTCAGAACCAAGAAGCAGCTTGTGAATCTTGTACTATGAATAACACAGGCCATCCCAGAGCAGAAAAGCAGTTACTCACATTTTTCACTGAAATCAATTCAATTTCAAATTACAGCATGCAGACTCTTGTTAAGGGCAGATTCACCAGTTACCCACGCAAAGTACTAATACTCCTTCAAATTTGCATTCATAGCAAAAAATAAGGAAAATGAGAAAAGAATCTGGAATAACATAGGGATTCCTACCACATTGTTCTCTTTATGGGTAAAATCCTTACTGACCTCTCACTTAATCCTTCTCTCATTATTCCCTTCAATAGGAAGCATGCATTCTGGACAACAATAAAAAAAATCTATAGTGTACAACTATTTCTGTCATTTGCAGCTAATGAATGCTTTTAAGTATTGACTAGCAACTGGTCTAATAATGACAATGACTCCACCGATTTAGAGCAATAAATCCAAAGACTTGGCAGGCTTCTATTAGTATAATAAGCTCAAACATCCATTCAGGAAGATTAAGAAAATGGGCAGTAGACACTTGAATATTAGAGATTCTCATGTGTCCTTCCTTTTGGTAATACCATTGTCTGGAAAAAAACATTTCATGGTGTTTAGTGTGTAAATTTAAGTAACAGTTAAGGTAAATCTGAGGATTTTTTCCTTTTGCTTTAGCTAAGATAGTGAGTCAATTACAATGAATATGATTACTGCAGGGCTATGAGAGCCCACACTAACAGCATCTCTTAAGAAAGGCTTGGGGGGTGGGGGTTAAATGCCTGTGTTCAATATCTGCTGTGGACAATAGCTATTACCAGTGGTTCCAGATATTATCAGAAATGTATGTTTGATATTCCTCATAACAAACAGACCTCTCAGTGTTTTATCACTAGATGAAGGGCTTAAAAGACTTCAGATAAACAACAGTGATATGCTTGTCTTCATCAGTGATGTAGGAGTAAAGATTATTCCTCAGGCATTCCTCATCTGGTTGATATACATTTATTTTTCTCATTCAGGGAGAATATATTAATTGTTATTTATTAGCAATTAAATTATTACATTTACTTGAATTAAAGGAAACAATAATTACTTAGGTTTCATCAAAGCATTGTGCAGATACTGTTAAAAAATCTAAATAAAGAAAGAAGTATCTTGCTGGATAAAGTGAAACAAATGAGCCAGAAGTCAGAAAAATCATAAGAGAAATCTGTCCTGTTGGTACTTTAGTCCAATCTGTAAATTACCCTCAGAACTAATGTTGCAAACTAGTTCCCTACAGTCCTAGAGACACAGAATTGTTTTAGTTGGAAGGGACCTTAAAGATCACCTATTCCAACACCCCTGCCATGGGCAAAGACACTTTTCACAAGACCAGGCAAATGTCACACAATCCAAGCAGCATCCAGCACTAACCTGGGATCATCTGCATGGGTGAAATAGCTTCTGTTGAAGCTATTGGCCAAGTTGCCTGTTTCATTGCTATGTTTCTTTAGTATACCTTGCATTTACCACTGAGTTTTGGCAAACAAAGGCTGGTTTAGAGCTGCATGGAAGGGACAGGGGTTTGCAGCTCAGGCACTGAAGCATCTGGGTGGCAGATACTTCCACATCATATTTTCCTGCAAGTATTATAGCAGCTGTAGACCATAACTGTATGAAGTGCAGGAAAATGTGGTTAATGCCAGAGTTCCCGTGACAGTTTGCATACAAATTTGTGGCTGGAGGTGGATTCATTAATAAAGTCAATACAGAGTTTATGTCAGCTCCACCAAAGCAGATAGCCATAGGAGAATCTGTCTCACTTATTACTTCATCTGATGTATCCAATTTGCTGATTTATTTAGTAATAATGAGTGGATTTATTGTGTTTGAAAATGGAAAGTGCTCTGCAGTGTGAAACATCCTGCTGGTAGAGATCTGGAAGCATATTGCAAGGTCGATGGTAATGACAGAAGCAGCAGAAAGTTCATAGGTCACTATAACAGAAATAAAAGTAAAGAGCATTTCTCCCCAAATATTAATTGATTATTATTATTGTGATCTTCCTGCCATGCTTGGTCCTTGAGAGATGGTTATTATAGTCACTGTAGTGAATTTCAGTCACGTTGGCTCCTGAATCTAATCAGCAGCCTAGTGAGGAGAGAGGACAGTTAGGGGTAAAGATTTAAGTTTGCCCCACATGCTTGTCCCTTAATCAAAACTTTATTTTAACCAAATGTCTAACATTATTTGTCAAGATAAGTGGGTATTTATGGTCTGAGGTAAAAAAAACGAGAGAAGCATTAAGGCAGTATTTAAACTCCTGTAACACCATTGTGTTAGAGGAAATTGCAAAATGGTCTCAGAAAAGCCTGTTAAAAGTTCAGTCCACTGACAGCCCAAAGTAAATGAGAGTTTGATGTCCTCATGGTCCATCACACAGACAAGCCTCACTCCAGGTACCTGGTAGAAATGGATGACAGTCATGATTTGATGCTGGTCCAATGCCAGGTACCCATGAGAGTCACCCGCTCATCCTCCCCTGACACAACTGGGCAGAGAGAAAAAAAATTAACAAAGGCTTCATGAGTTAAGGACTGGGAGAAAACACTCCAAGGGTAAAAAAGGCTCAACTTACAGGGACTAAGTGAATTTATTACTAACAGAGTTAGAGGAGAAATAAGAGAAGTAAAATAAGCCCTTAAAAACATCTTTATACCCGGAACCCTCCCTTGTCCCCACTGACAGCACAGGCAGAGAGAGCATGGGGCTTTGGTCAGCTCATCACCCTTCTTCTCCTGCTCTGGGAGAGGAGTCTGTCCCCTGCTGCACCATGGGGTCCCTCCCACAGGAGACAGTTCTCTGTGAACTTCTTTGGCATGGGTCCACTCTCACAAGCAGCATTCCTACAGCACCTGCTGCAACATGAGCCCCTCCCACCGGCAAAGAGTCCACCCAAAAGTGCTGTGGTGTGGCTCACACTTCCACAGGGTGCAGTCCACCAAGGACAGGCTGCTCCAGCTTGGAAGCAGGACCCTCTGTCTTCAACAGATCTCCCAGAGGATCACAGCCTCCTCCAGGCATTCGCTTGCTCCAACATGGGCACCTCCCCTGTGGGCTGCAGGGGGATCTCAGCATCCCCATGAGCCCATGAGCCCATGAAGCAGGGGCACAGCTGCTTCACCATGGTCTCACCATGGCCTGCAGAGGAATCTCGGCTCTGGTGCCTGGAGCACCTCCTTCCTCTCCTTCTCCACTGACCTTGATGTCTCCATGTTGTTTTCCTTCACATGTTCTCACCTCCTCCTCTTCTCTGGCTAGGAAAAACTGTGCGCACTTTGTTTTGATTTTCTTCTTAAATCTGTTATCACAGAGGCATTACCAACCTCTCTCATTGGCCCATCTTTGGCAGCAGCATGTCTTTCTTCAGAGCCATCAGGGATTGGCTCTGCTGGACATGGTGGAAGCTTCTAGCAGCTTCTCACAGAAGCCACCTCTGTTTCCTCCCTACTATCTAAAACCAGGCCATACCAAACCAAAACAATGTTATAAACCAGCAATACTCTCCAGCATCTCATGTGTGATGATTAGCAAAACAAGCTCCATGCTCAGAACAATAGCTTCATCTGCATGGCTTAAGTTCCAGCATTTGGTTATAGTCTTTTAATACTGCATATTAGAATGGACCTCAGCAGAGCTCGCATTTCCATGAAAAATTCTATGGGAAGCTGGAAATTATTTCAGACAGCAGTTTTACTGGCAAAGTGCCCAAGGCTTGCAGATGGTACAGCATTCCTCTGTCTTGAGTGTGGAAATCAAGAAAGCTTGAAATGAGAAGCCTTCAAACAGGAGAAGGTGTTTCTGTGACACTTGCAATTGCAAATACAGATGATTCAAGTGTAAGAGACATCAGGATCCACACATCTGGTCTCCACACGTATAAGACAGATATTAACTCCAGAAAGACAAGTATGTTGCTGCTAAAATGAACCAGAAAGAGAAGCGTTACGATTTATAGCCCCATTTCCAGACCCAAAGCCATTCTTAGCATTTTGATCACCCACAAAAAACAAAACAAAACAAGCTGTCTATTTTGCTGTTATTTCTTAGGATGAAACAAAAAATGCAGTTCAAATGGAAAAAAAGTCTTGTTTAAAATAAAAGAAAAATAAGAATTTTTGAGTTTTGACAAAGAATTATGTGGAAATCCATGCGAGACTGAAGGCTAAGCAAGACACCAGTTTGAACTTAAAGAAAATATTTGTCCTGGCTGGAAAAATTGTGTGTTCATCAAACTAAGTCTGGATTCAAAGGGTACAAGCAAAGACAGTTCTGAATTTATTCTGGCATATGCACACTGCATTTTTGGGAGGAATAGGTGACTTATATGCTGCCTGTGACAAGAGAAGTCATCCTATTTCTGTTGATCAAAGCCTTCCTTAGAAGTGGGACTGCAAAGGTTTCTTCAACCACACAAAAGAAGTTTTAAAGAGAAGGATGATGCAAAGAAGGAACAAATTCCTGAAGTACATGAGTTAATGCCCACCTGAACATAGTGTTTTGCAGTTTGTAGGAAACTTAGATTCAGTGAGTAGATTGCACGGGCACACGCTATCATAAGCGCACACGACACACACCAGGTGCAGAAGCAGCTGTTCCAAAGATATCCAAAGAGCTGTGGAACTACAAATAATAAGGACTCATGCAAACAGGAATAAGTACTACAGACACAGCTGCATATATTGTGTTTTAAAACGTAGACTGCAGGTCATATCATAAGACAGGAAAATACTTTGAAGCTGTAACTCTGGAAGAAGGGTGAGATATCAAAGAAAGGGAATCTGTGTTTAGTGCTGCCATTCACCAAAAGGGCAACTGTTGTTGTTTGTATAAAGAGATCTACCTCAAGTAGCAGTTGGCAAGATTAAACCACTTTTGCTTTCATTACTTGAAAGCATCTTTATTGCTATTGAAATTCTGAATATATATCTCAAAAGGGATTTTAGGAAAATTCAGAAGGTTTAGAAAATAAAATCAAGAGTTCTGTAAAGAATCTGCTACAATGAAAGAATTATGGAGCTAAAGCTATTTTTTAAAATGCCTGATCTACCATGATCTCAGCCAGTAAGAAAGCAGAACTTTGATAATGAAGGTCCTTCTGACTTTTAACCAAGAAATAAAAATCCCATGGGGAAAAAATATCATATACAAAGATCTTTAATACTGACCAAATTAACCACTGCAGCAATTTCTGGAAGCGGGTGGCAGCATTTTTTTAAATTGCTAGCAATTTTTAATTAATATTGGTTTTATTTTTCTTCTCCCCTGAGTTGTTTTTTTTTTTTATAGCAAAGTGGAATATTTAAAAAGGAACTTATTGTACATGTTAAACACAAGATTGGATGGGATAATCATAATGACCATTCCTTGCATATGAATCCACACATTTATGAAAAGAATGAAGAGTGGCAAAGATTATGAACTAACAGTGCTGTGACAATCAGTTTTGGGGAAATACAGTACTTCTGAGGATGGGAATGCAGCTTGGAGCTTTGTGGATATGACACTTCCACACCCTGGCTGGGTCCAGTCTGAAGACAGACACCAAAGTCAATGAACATTTTCAGAGATGTCAGCCTTTTACGGCTGTTAGACTTACATCAAAATTTGAATGTAACAGAAGACAGAACTTGTCAGTATAGAAAGCAGTAGTATTAAAGAGAATAACTGATTCTAGAAACAAGTAATTTACCAAATGCTATTTGGAAGACTATTTTTAAAGCATCTGTTAATGTCAGCCCTGTAACAGCCAGAGTTTAGTTGCTTCTAGAGAAGAGCCTTTGATAGCATCCTCCAAAGTTATGAAGCTCTGCTATTTATCATACCCAGAAGATGGGCAATTGTTTGTGTTCCTCTGTTGTAACATTGAGGTTCAGAAGCATCATCAGAAAATCAATAAGCATCATCAGAAAATCAATCAACATTGCTACTCTGGTGGAACAAGACATGTATGTCTATGTTGATGTGACTCCTATTCCTTCCTGGAATTTTGGAGATGCTTCTGAGAAGCAACACAGAGAGTCTTGCATGTACACCCAGAGCTGCAGCACACAGCATGTTTGTCCTCTCACTTTGACTTCTAATTCTTTCTCGGTTTACGGTCGCGCAGCTGTCATGGGAATTATGTCATAACCATTCCCTGAAGTACATCTTAACAAATTCCCCACATAATAATTAGATAGCAATCAACAATAACAGTTGCTTTGTTTTTTTCTAGGCTGTTATGCCATAAAACAAAGAATAAGGTTAAGCCATTTTCAGTCGAATACCACAAGGACAGTAAGTGGCATGAAATTCATTACATCTGATATACTTTCATTCTGAACAGTCATCACATCTCTGACTGAGCACTCAACTGTCAACTTTATTTAGGGTTTGAAAAAACTGCAGTTATTTGAGTACTCCTGAAGATAAGAATTTAGCACTTATAACACTTTCTACAAGGGCTCAAGACTGTATTGTGTAAAATTTCTGGTAGAGTCCTGCATTCATCCTTCATTTAAGCCCAGGTTTTCATGTAGTTTCAGGACTGATCCTGGCAGATGCTGAGTTTTGACAGCTTTTTTTCCTTCTCAGTGAGTCAGTCCCTGGCAGGGCTGGAATCTTGACTTAGTCATATTCTGAGAAGGGACTGTTTGCTGTTCCAAACTGTATAGGTGCTCTGGGGAATTAGACAGGAATGCAGCAAAAGTCTTTTCATTTGTGACCTGAGCCAAAGTTAGATACTAGTGTTAAAAAACAACTGCACTGAATTGTGGTACTGCTCAGCTCTATTAAATATTAACCTACTCCCATCATCTCTAACTAACAACTGCTTGGAAGGACCATCTTTTTGTTTTGAATGTTGTATTTGAATTAAATTTGTCCTTTTTTTATTCTGGTTGGTAGACCTAAGATTTTCATTGTATTCTTCAGTAGCTAGAAAAATTTATTTTGTCATCTGTTGTACAGCTCTGTTTTCAGATTTTCCTGTAGTCTCTCACCTGATCAATAGCATGCACTGGGCTTTGTCGTTATTTCTTCTTCTCCTTTAAAAAGGTGCAGGGGAAAAGTTTTCCTATCACGTAAAGTCATCTAAGGCCAGGCTAAAAAACAGGCACAACCATCTCTTTCTGGACTATCACATCTGTTGGTTCTTAGTTGTGACACCCATGGAGAATATAAATTTGCAGATTGATGTATATCTGAATTTGAGGCTTCTTGAGAATTTCAGACTTTCCTCACTAAGGTTTGTTTCACGAAACAGATCTGGGGTTTGTGTACTTTTGGGATTTGGCCTATTTTGATGCTACCATGAGTTATCTATTTCACAGGCAGTGAGTGCAGGGATCTTAAACGAGGGGCAAGGGAGATCAAGAAAGGAGTAAAGCTATATCAAAGACAGAACCAAATATAGAGAAAATATGATCTGGTATATAGGCTTGACAAAGTTTCATTAATTGTCCTGGAAACCTTTGGGTCCTCACACTCTTTACTCCTCCTCTCCTGGACAGGAGCTGCAAACACTGCTTAGAGGTGCCCAAAACATGCATCTCCCTGTCAATTGTTTGTCAGGTAGGCATGTCCTAGCCCACCATCCAGCACTCTTGTCACGTAATAGATGTTTTTGGATATACAAAGGTGCAGCATGGAAAATTTCAGGATCTCCAGTAAAATGGAGGCTTGGCTCAGGACACAGCTACATGAATTAGGGAGATAGGCCACTCCAAGTGACTCTAAGTTGGGCTTCCTAGCCCACTGGTTAAAGATGAGGAGTCAATACCTTATCTGGTCTTCATCACATGCCTGGACAATGAACTTGGGTATGTCACCCTGACAGCTCTTATTTTTATAAACGGCAAATTCTCTAGGGCTGTATCTTGATACAATTTTTCATGGTGCTTTTTTTTTTTTTTACTGTAATACAAATAAATAACACTATGCCTATAACAGAGGTATTATGTGAAATGAGCTGAGATTTTGTATATGAGCCATTAGATGTGTGGAATAACATGAATTCATTAAATTTGAAAACATAAATATATGGAGTGTGAGTACTTTCTTAGTCTCTTATATCATACTGAGCATATATAGACTTACAGGCTTACATATGTTATACATGTTTAGCTTGTTATATAAAGTGGATCTAAAATGCATTACATTAAATAAAGTGTGTTCTCTAGTACCATGCACATTATAGACATGCAGCAAATAATAAATAAAACTGAAATAGCATAAAAATTAAAATGGACTATATTCATCACTTCCTAACCTAATGTCTTTGTGTCCTTTAGCCAAAAACAAACAGGGTCAAAGGTGTGTCAGCCTCTCATTCCAGAGGTAGGCTTGACTGCAGTTCATTGACTTGCATCTGAAAAGCTCTGAAGCCCCTAGAACAGCAGTTACACTAGCACAGACTGGAGTTCAAGCTGCAAAATCCTTCCCCCAACCTGATCCCAGGTGAATGCCCAGCAATCAAGTCACATCTCACCTGAGCTATAACATTATTGGTATAACAAAGCATTATACAAATTTATTTAAAGTTAGGTGGTACACATCTGTTTACAGTGTAACTGGGCCTCTGGATTACTGTGTAAACAAGGACCAAAATGTCATCCTCAGTATCTTTTATCACAAAAGGAATATTTAGTCTTTTGACATTGTGACTGCTGCAATACTACGTCTATACTTGGTTTGCTGCCTTTGCAGTTTGTACTTCATGAGCAAAATGAACTAGAAAAATTCTGGTCAAGCAAGATACACAGAACCTTTTACTTAGTCTTGCATGTTCTGATTTGGTACCAGCATTGTCCCTGCTTTGGAGAATTTGTCCCCTTTTGCCTCCCTACCAGCCACGACAACAGGATGCACAATAAAAACCTGTGTTTACAAATCTTGCATGCAAATGATTATGGAACAGCCATGATATGCAGCAATTTAAATTTGTTGACAGAGTTGCTAAGAAACAAACCTTTTGATTCTGTGAAACCCTTTTTGATACAGCTCCACTCTCTGACAGGTGAAGTTACTGAACAAGAGTGAGGGCTCTTTAAAAGAGGAATTTCTGACATTTGCTATGTTTTCAGAGGCTGTAACATAACATTGAATATTCCTTCAGTGTCAGTTTTGTTCAGTAGCAGAGCGTCTGATTCTATATATATTTAAACTATCTTATATTTCAAAAATTGGCTTCAGCACTTCAGTACTAGCTTCTCCCACTCTCATGCACAATTGTTTTGCAAAGAATTGTGATCTTTACATGCTCCCCTGCCAAATACCTTGTAAGTTTCTATATTTTTTCCAATCTATTCTTTAAACATCCTTTCTCCAGGGCATTTTCAGAAAGGACCCCATAGAATCTTATTCAGATATCAACAGTAAAATACACCATTATTTTGACATTCCAGTGTTATGAAGACAGCTGATGTTTTAAGAATATATATTCACACTGTAGACACCAAACCATTAAATAGTGTAGCAGAGCTTGGGAAAAAAAAGGGCCCAGATTCATCCCAAATCAGATAACTCATATCACATAGCTGATAAAATTAGAAGCACTGTCATGAAAAGTCTTGTCAGTAAAAGAAGATGGTTTAGCCCTTAGGTTGGATGAAACACATTTGGGAGGCATCTAACCTTCACTTTACTACTAAGGCAGCCTAGAGCAATTATAATCCTAATTTAAACAACTCAGGTGTTTAAAATTAGACAGAATTAATCCTAATCTAATTGGTCATAACCTTATTTTTCTTATCAGGCTTAACAGTTGCAATTGCAAGCTGCCTGTACTTACCCTACCTTTCGTGCATGGCTGTCAAACAGTTTAATTAAATGCCCAAAAAGCAAAAGACAGACAAACAAAAATTTCAGCTTTTTATGGGGATGGGAGATAAACATAGGCAATTATGGGACAAAAGCAGAAATGAGAGGCTCAAGGAAAGACCATATTATGTCTTCCACCTCTGAAGACATACACTGCTTTCCAGGATCAACATATTACTTTTACGGGCATTTTGGATTTTCCTGGTGTGATATATTGGAACCTAATGTCATGTGCCTGCTAAAGTGTTATTTTTAATCAAATAAAATGGCTGCAAAGTAATAAACTGAACCTGAAAAGGCAGAAGGATGACTCTGTGAGGAGAGAGATTGATCTGTGCTTGTCAAAAAACCACACTAAATGGGAGTGGGGTAAGAAAGAAGCAGTCACTTTCAGGTTTACTCAGAAGCAGTGAAGACTATCTCTTCCTACCATTTTCTCTTCACATTGTGTTCATAAGACCCTTTTTTCCTTGTGAAAAAACACATCTCCTGAAATTGTGCAAAAGTGTTTTGAAAACGATTTTTAAAAATGTGAAATAAATGTAAAAATAATGAGTCATACTCCATAATGGCCATTCCAGTGTGCATTAGAAGGCAACCAGAGCACTCTCAGCATGCACTAATAGCTTGCTAATGCACAGCCTTTGGTGCCTTATTGCTATAGTCGACATTTACCACAACGAATACTTTGCAGCAAGAAATATTTTGGGATCCATTATGCTTTCACAACCTCGAGCTGTGCTGGGAAGGGCTGGAAGTAGAGTGCTGTGAGCAATAGGGGCTGAAGGCCTGGAGAAGTCACTCATGGTTTTGCCTTCTGTTGGAATACAGATGGAAAATACCCACTCCAGTCTCAGTCTTCCAGATGGAAAACACTATTGAGGAAAAAGAGAGACATTTCATGGAATCACATAATTATTTAAGTCGGAAAAGACCTCTAAGATCATGAAGTCCAACTGCTACCCTGGCCTTGCTGCATTCACCACTAAACCATGTCCCTAAGTACCACATTCATACACCTTTTGAACATTCCAGGGATGATGATTCCACCACTTCTCTAGGCAGCCTATTCCAGTCCTTGACAACCCTTTCCATGAAGATATTTTAACTAATATCTACTATAACCTCCCATGGGGCAACTTGAAGCCATTTCATCACATCCTGACACTTGTTACCCGGGAGGAAAGACTGATCCCCACCTGGCTACAACCTCTTTTCAGGTAGTTGCAGAGAGTGATAAAGTCTCCCCTAAAACTCCTCCTTTCAGAGAGCACTTCCCCAGCTCCTTCAGCTGCTCCTCATCAGGATTGTGCTCCAGACCCTTCACCAGCTCAATTTCTCTTCTCTGGACACTCTCCAGTCCCTCAATGCCCTTCCTGCACTGAGAGGCCAAGAACTGAACAAGGATTTGAACGGCATCCTCACCAGTGCTGAGTACAGAGGGATGATCACTGCCATAATCTTGCTGGCCACACGATTCCTTGCACAGGCCAGGATGTCATTGGCCTTCCTGGCCACCTGGGCACACGCTGGCTCATGTTCAGTGGTTGGTGAGCAGCACCCTGTGGTCTTTTTCCACCAGGCAGCTTTCCAGCCACTTTGCCCCAAGCCTACAGTGCTGCATGGGGTTGTTGTGACCCAGCTGGCTGATCTTGAAGGTGATGGTGCAAACCATCTTGAACCAGGACCTTGGCTTGAATACCTCACAGGGTTTTCATCCTGACACCATTGCAAGGTCCTTGTGTTGCTGCCCCTTTGCATCTGGACACCATAAATCATCACGCTCTCTCTCTCTCTCTCTCTCTTTTTCTGAGTACAGAAAGCCTGCCTGAGACCTTAGGAAGGTACCATCAGTGCTGGGAGGGGAGGTAGGGAAGGAGGATAGGGTTTTTTTTTTGCTCTTGGTTGCTTTTACCCAGTATACCGGTCAAGTATTTCCTTGGAAGCAAGAAATGTTGCAAGTACAAGAGAACGCTGTTTGAGTATAAAGTAACATTTATAGGATCCATTTATAAGAACATTTTTGAGTGTAAGAACTCATTTCATAAATTGACTCAAAGATAACTAAGAATGGGCAATGCAGCATTTTATTCCGTGAAAAGTTTCACCTGGCTTTTTTTGTTTCGTTTCCAATGTCCTTGTACACCAGTGTTGAGGGGAACTCTTGATAGCTCGAGTCCCACAGTCCACCATCATCACACAGCTCCTGCTGTGCCCTGGGGTTTAGATTGAAAACTACAGGAAAATAAGCAAAAGTGTGGACTTATTATTATAAAAATGCCCAGAGATATTATTACCAAAATGCAAAATTTCTGTTGGCCTAAACCCTTGACTTGTAAATTCTTCATCTGAGTAGTCCATAAAAATAAGTATCTTCATCAAGTAGTTCATTCCTCCCTTGAGCTTTGAGACAAAATCAACCCCAACCCAAACTCAAAAGGGATGGAACTACGATGGAGCAGAAATCCAGATTCATGTGACATCCCAGTGGACCAGAAGTGTTTGAAAGTACATTGTTCATGCAAGTAAAGGTATGGAGGATCATTTCCTCATTTGAAAACATTTTTAGTGAGAAGAAAGTTAATTTCCAAGAAAAAGGTAGTTAAAATGTTTCTCTCAATTTTCTTGCTTTGGAGTTTCTGTTAACTTTTTATTTTATAGAACAGCAATTTCTTTTGTTTTGCATGTGATCTGTATAAACTACTCCTGTCAAGCAAGGCAATGCAATGAATTATATTGAGCTGTGTAAGTTCTAGCAGTTGGAAAACCAATACATTTTATGGCTGGCTATGCTTTGTTTTCCTTTAATGCAGACAATTTAATGTTAGCTATTGAATCAGTGAATTTTCCAGCAAAAATGACAAGGCAGTCAACTTGAAATGTAGCATTATTAGCCATCATCTCTTCTAGTTTTGTGTGCATGTTGAGTGATCTGGGATGAAAAACTAACAAGCACTTGTCAAATTTGAGACATCAGGTTTTCTGACAGAGGGCCCACTGGACATTCCTATCAAGAGAGCCTTTATGAGTAAACCATGGAAATCTCTCTCAGACAAAAAGGAAACAGAGCTCATCAGATTCTGCAGACCCTTGACTTGGAGGGCATGCTGTCTCCAATGAAAGGCTTTTGATCACAATGCTTTTTTTATTCAGATTTGACTTCACATTATGGCTAATCAATACCTTGCAACAGTCTAAGTCCCCAGTTAGATGCACATCTCACAGTCAGGCAGGGAGACCTACTAATTGAGAAAATGTCAGAGACCCAGGTACCATCGCCCTCAGGCCATAGTCTTGCGTCAGCTGAATCCTTTTTTCCCATCCCTGCCCCTCTTATCACAGAACCCTCGAAATGGTGGAAATAAAATTTAGAGACATGACAGGCACAGAAAAGCAGGATCAATTCCTGTCGTTTGCCACGAGTGTTTACTGCCTTCCCAGGCCTTCAGAGGGTGTTTTTCTTTCATAGCTTAGGGTAACTTAACCTTTCATAAATAGGAAGATGGTAAAATTCATGAATTTTAAATTGTTTGATTTTTCTAGGCCTGATATTATATTGACTTTCTGAAAAAGACTATATTTTTAAAATCTCATTTGTTTATATAGAAACTGGAAGGTTTTTGTCATGTCTTCAATTTTTGCCATGTGTCTACTTTGAAAATTACCCTTCTCCTCTTTATGCATTATTTTTCACCAGGCAGACTTTTCAGGTGAATAATATAAAGTCCTGTAGAAAAAAGCAAGGTAACTTCAAAATTAGGACATGGGGCATGTCCTCATGCAGGGTGACACCACAAGATTTTGGCAGCAGCAGAAGGATGTCAGGCTGGCCTGTTTCCCAGTACCTGACTGAGGGTTTGTGCTCATTGGAGCATCACGAGAGAGGTGCTCGTTTCTGGTCCTCTGTGACCACAGATATAAAAAATGAAGGGGTTTTCTTTTATTTGTCTCCTGACTCCGTTTGGCATTTTCCTGGCAGCACTGTTTGCCTAGCCTCTGCCATAGCCAGTTTTGTGGAAAAAAAACATATTTGCAAACCTGGCTTTGTCAGCCATGGTAAACCAACCGCTGGAGGGAGTCACAGCTTAGGGAGCTGCTGGAACTACCAACGGCTGCTGGAAAAATGCATTTTACTTTGGGAATTGCATTATATGTCTGTCCTGTGTGAAATGAGTTTTCCAAGGCTCTGTAAGCATTTTTACATGGACTTTGTCGTGGGCTGAACTGGTCTTCCACATGTACAAACAGTTCCTTCATCAAGGAGGGAGCTACTACCCACTTTCTCTTCTCTTCCTTTACCTCTAGCCAAGCTGAGGCTCTAGACAGATGTTTCAGTGGCAATATATTAGGTGATGGGGAGAGAAAGAAAGATTAGATGTAGATTAAGAGCACGTAGTAGTGCTGAGAGAAGGGTGAGAAAGGAAAGCAGAAGGAAGAGATGCAGAAAATGAGAAAACAAAAAACCTGCATTAAAGATAAATACTTAGCTTTTGCTCTGTGCATATTTTTTTCCCCAGAATGACTCTCAGGAGCTCCTATTCCTTGTTTCCTATTCTTTGTGACCTTCTCCACTTGTATCCAGCAGCTCTTCTTCCCAGAACAAAAGTCTTAGAAGGTCAGATTGGACAGCTGCTTGCCTTGCAAATAAAACAGTTTTAAAAAGCACACACTCCCACTAATGACTAACCTGCCATATATATACCCACTTGAAAGTTCAGTCAAGCACTTATTAAAAAGGACTTAGCAAATATACCTGCATATTGGTAAGTCTCTGAAATAACCTTGTTTTTATAATACCCTTTTATTTGCTTCAGTTCACATTCGCATTTCTTTCTAAAGTTAAAATAGTTCTTTCTTGTTTTTAAATTGTTTTGTGAGGATGGTGGAAATTAATTTGCTTTTTTTTTAATAAATATAGAATATTTTGAGAAATAATATAATATAATATAATATAATATAATATAATAATTAATGAAATAATAATTTTAAATAATTTAGAAATATATTTTAAAAGAACCTTAAAATAGATTATTTTTTTAAAAATTAAGCATAAAGAAAATATCTGCTGCATTCAAAAATGAATATTACACTGAACATTTTATGTGCAATGAAGATTTTTACATACATTTGTCTTTTCAAATGGCTTAGCATGTAAACTCCAGGAACACAAATTGAAGATGTTCTGAGTTTCCAATGGAGCATTCAGGGTTTGGGGTCAAGAATTGAACAACAAATGTCACACTTAGGGCTCCATGTCCTGCTGACAGAGCGAACCCTGAGAGAATCCTCGCAATCACTTCAAGCGTAAAGCAGAGTTTTCCAAACCCTATTTGTAGAAAGAACCTTCTAGGAAAAGACAACATGCAGGATGAATGACAAAACAAAGAAGGATGAACAGAATTCTTGTTGGTATGAGAGAAGGCAAGCATTTTCCAGCATGGGTGTCTGCTTCCACATAAATATTTAAGTATGTAACTACTCACCCACATCTGAAAATGTTGGTTTGTGTGGTTTACCAAAGGCCAGGGTGGGATGAGCCAGAGAGGCAGGGTTAGTCTCTAATTCAGTTACCTAGATAGGGTTGCCTTTTATGCTGCCAAGATGGTCTCTCCTGCCCCTCGCTCACCAGATTCATGTCAGCTCCCGTGCAGGAGCACCAGCACTGTCCCAGCACACACAGTGAGGACTGCCAGAGCACTAAACTCTGATGGGGGCAGCAATCACAGCCAGCACCAAACTGATTTGCAGTTCTCTTCCCTCCTGCCCAAAAAATCCCAAACTCAACGCTTCCCCTTCAAGCACCCTACAAAACCCAAAACAAACAACACAACACAACAACAACAACAACAATCAAAGAAAAAAAAACCCAAACAAAAAAAATTATAAGAGAGTATCTATAGAGTTGAGTTTTATACAAAAGCATTTGTCTGGCAAGAGGAAGGTGGGAACAGAAGCAGGCTGGGGACAACCAATTATCTTAGGAAAAGAATCTGAGGAACTCTACTTACTGCTTTCCCTACTGAAGCATTTATTAAGTCCCTGTATCTTCTCAGTCACCTACACACACACAAAAAAGATTCTACTTAAAAATATACACCTTTATATCTTGAATTTTCAGTTTAGTCCAGAGACTCTGTCAGCAAGAGGAATCAAAATACTAAAATTAGAATAGAATAGAATAGAGTAGAATAGAATATATAATGCCCACAAAATTAATGTTACTGTAGGACTAGCATACTTTAGCTACCGTTTTTCCCTCAAAGTCACCCATTTTCCCTCAAAGAAGGAAAGTGCAGGTAGCCTATATTCAAAGAGCAGCGGCAGAATACATTTTCTCTAATTCCCTCCATTGTTTCAGTGTTAGCTGGGGAAAACTGTTTGTCAGGATGTTAAGTGTCTGAAAGTAGGGTAGAAAAATTGTTTTACAGGCTGAAATCTGGCCAAAGAGTCCTTTTTTCCTCACTGCTCTCACTTTTTGTTGACTGCCTCATGCATGCTATTTTATACCTGTATCTTCTCTGTATGATCACATTAATTACATTCCATCCATTCCACTTTGATATCTCATTAAAATCTTATAAATGATCATGCAGTGACCTTGAAGGACATGCATAATACATGAAAGTAAACCTGCAGTAAAATGTATTCTTTCACTCCTGACTGGCTACATCCCACATTTCTTTTTCCTATCCCCAATGACCCCAATATGGGGAGTTATGCTAGCTGAGCCAAGGTATGCAGTAGTGTGCAAATCCACTAACTCCATTAGCTTTCCCTACTGATGACAGCTGCAATATGTTAATGGCTTATGTTTGGATGTGATGGCCCTGCTACTACTTAGGGCACTATGCTAATTACCATAAGATGGTGACAACAGGTGCAAGTGTCACTTCATATTATCATCATGTGTATGAGAAAAATAGCTAGCAGCACCAAAAGCAGCTCAAGAAAATGTAAACTTTAGTCAGCAGCCTGTGATTCTCTGAAGAACTATTCTTTAATGCTTATGATTAAAGGATTTACAGACTGATATTGTTGCTTTTTCTGCAAGTGCAGTAATTTTGAATTCATAGGGATGTCTTCACAAGCTATTTAAAGTTATGTCTCAACAACACAGGCTTATGTGGTAGTTCAAGTAAAAGGCAGAAGTCCTGCGTTTATGAAGATTTTCTTACAGAGTAAAAGTTTTACTAAGCCCCATTTGCTGCAGTGAATACATATTGGAGCAGACATGATTTCCAGCTGGATGAAATCATTGTGTTTCACTGGCCTCGTGCTCGTAACATAGCTCTGCTCTATTGTCAGATTTGCTTATGTATATGTATATTTTTCTTCCTCCCACTTTTGTACATCCCTTTTTCTTGATAGACAGCAATTTACTGAAGCCCAGTGGTGGCCCTCCAGAAGGCTGAGCCAGCAAGATGGTTGCCATTTTACCCTTAACATAGTCTTACTATTGTAACAGAAAGTTAATGGAATGCACATGGACACACCTTAATCCTTTGTTAGAAACAAAAATACCTTAGGAGACAGCTTTATATGAAGTAGTGAATACCTATTGTATTCGGCTAATTGTTACTGGAGTAAAACAGTTTTCCACAAAAATCTTTTTACTATTGTTACAAACATTTCTCACTATATTACCCCCCAAGAAGCTAGGATTCAACCAGAAAACAGATCTGTTTTTGAATTTATGAATAAAATGGGTTGGTCCTGAGATTCTGTATTGAGCATTCTTACAGCTCTTAGACCATGATGAGCATGTTAAAGAAGAGATTTTTCCTAAAGGCTAAGCTGTGCAAGTACAAACTAAAATGCAAGTTGTCTTTTAAAATAAACTGCAAAACTGCTTATTTGAAGAAAATTTCAGTTTATACAGAAGGAAAAAGAGGACCATGGTTAATGACTCTAAGCTGAAGACCAGCACATTTTTTGCCCAACTTGAGAAGTTCTGTTTATATATGCTACAGCGTAGAAGCGGTGCTCAATGGCGTCATGGTCCCCATTATTTTCATAGCAGAGCCTCAGTGTGTGAACTCATCTCACAACACCTTATCCTTTCACTGTAGCACTTCCACTCATGAAAATGAACACACAAGGGGAATAGAAATTTGTCTGTGGATCCCAGTGGATAAATTAAATGGCAGCGACTACAGACCTCGTGAGGACTTGTTTTCAGTAGGAATAAGAAATTTGTCAGCCTAAACAGCATTACTCTTATCAACAGGATGGCATTCTCCACTGATGCCTTGCCTTCCTGCGAGGGTTTTTTTTCTTTTTTTGTGTGTGACTTTGGGGTTTTTAAGTACCTGGGAAAGCAGCATTGCATCTGATCTGAGAGGTGTGTTCTCTCAGCCCAGAATATACTAATGCCATGTTGTGATCAGCTTGGTACTAACACATAAAAATATTGCTGGGTAAAACAGACAAAGGAAAAGGTCAATGATGGCTCTCAGTTCTGATATAAAAGTAGTGGTGTAAATGCTTGAAGATTTGCCCTTCATGGTACTCTATGCTCCTCACTGATTTTGAGGCTGTGGCAGGAACAGTGATGTTAACTGACTTTGATCTCTTGTATAAGCATAGCCACAGAATATGTGAGTATTTTTAATGAATCCAGGTGATCAATTTGCTGTATTTCAGTTGAAATTCTTTTGTGTCTCTTTTTTTTAAATTTAAGTGCAGTGATAGATAAATAAAGATTAGAGAGGGATTAATAAAGTGCAACTAATTACATGTGAATTTCTGAAAATAGTCCTTAAGAATGGAAAAGTAAATGTAAAAGCAATAGATTTTTGCTCAAAAAAAGAAAAAAAAAAGATTTTGCTCTAAAAGCAAAATCATTTTGTGATTTTATGCCTTTACACATAGCAGTATCTGACTGAAATTACATTTATTTGTTGGGCGTGAAGAAGTTCTGCTAAATGCAAGTGCATCTTGATTCATACTGTAAATTCTCAGAGGTCTATAAACAGGGAGGAACAAAATTCAGTTCACCTGTCTGCACAAAGTCTAGCCTGTGTCACACAGAACTGTAAGTGTTGCTTTATGCAACCTGCTCATGTTCTTTTTCCCTGTATGTGCCACCGTCCTTTACATGACAACTTTAATCATTCCTCCTTGTGTCCCTGCCTCTCATTTGAGAATGCAGATGGAAGATGGTTATCTTATACTAAAAATTCCCATCTTTTTTTCTATATATACATGGCCTAAGAGGTGTATATATGGAGATGTAATATTCCTACACAGATTAATGTGCTTCAGGCCAAGCTCAACATATTCTGCGGCTAACTATATCCTAGTAGAAGAAATTATAAGGAATATTCAGTGGAAAACTAAGCAATTTCTATTTCCAGTGCACTTTTTTTCCTCCCTAAATTTCCAGATTATGAAGGGATTCACATACCTAACACATGCACCTGTAGCTAAAATAGAAACCAAAACCATCAGAGTTGAAGAGTTGAGTTTATAAAGGGAGGACTGCTCCTGAAAAAACAGCTTACTCCATGCCACTATGTGTGACCCAATTGTCTGTTTTCTACATACAAGTGTATTTGAACATGTTAACATAAATAATGAAAAGTCTTAATTTTTCCATGACAGTGAAGGTGTCTGGAAAAATCCCATGCTCTCCAGAAGTACATTATAAAACTATGAATTTATACCACAGAGTTAAAGAAGCTTCAGACTCTCTTCAGCAGCCTGACCTGCTCCCTTGTCACATCAAGCTGCAGTGATTATGCTCCTATGAAGTTCCTTTCCCATATTGCTCTATCCAGGCAATTATAGGTTCAGTGGCAAATCCTAAAGGCCAGCCCTCACTGGGCTTGAACACACAAGCAGCCACACTGAAATCAACTACAAATTTGCCTAAATAAACCAAGACCCTGAAATTCATCTCAAGTCTTCCCTGTATTCCATCTATGAAAGAGTGTGACTGTAGGAGAAATGTATTATTCCCTGATAAATCACTTAACTTCTTATGCCCAATAATCAACTACCACTTTTTTAGTGACTATTTCCATTTTGTTTGCTGTCTACTGCAAGTGTACTCTCTGTGAGAAGGTCCTTTGTTCATACTTGGAATACACTCTGCAACCTTCTAGTCAATATCTCCTCTTGATCTTCTAATTAACTCTTAGAAATTTGCAATTTTTAAAAAATATAATCCCCATTCCCTAAGCAGACATGTAAAAAATGTTGTTATTGTCACTCTGTTGAAGTGCATTGTCTGAATTACATTCCCCCTGTTGAGACTTAGCCTGAATGAATTGTAACTGCAGTATGTCCAACTGTTTCTTAAATAATTCCCATTTTTTTTCTGCACCAGGTTTTCTACACAGTCATGAGATCTGGCATCATTGCCATCAAGATCATTCAGTTGTTTATGTTACCACAAGCTATTCCTTCTACTTGATCTGAAACTGTAAGCAATTTATATTGTGGCATATAATGAAAACCTGTTTATCTTCCAGAAAAACATCCCTAATTTATATAGTTGGCTCCATCAAAATACCTTATAGTATTATAAGTTTTGCAGAACTTCCACTGAGCCAAAACTAATTTTGCTGCTTCATCTTCTTTTCTTTTCTGTATTGTGAATTTGTGATCCCTAAATCAGCCCTGCTCTATTTATCAAGATGGGCTGATTTTCTAGCTCTGGGTGCCAAGAATCTCTGATCATGAAGTTCAGTCAATAAACTGACTTCAGTAAGTAAGCAATTATGCATTGCCTCTGGAAACATGCTTCCCACCTTACAGGTTTTGCATACTTGTTATCCCAGTAAGTATCTGTGAAATTAAAATACCCCATGATCAAAGTTTCAGGTTTTTTTATAAGTATCTCTTAGCTGTAAACATGTTGTTTGTTTCAGTTATTCTAAAACACAATTTACAAGGTAAAGTGTCTACAGTCACCACTGTAAGTTGTTTCTTTTAATCAAGCAGCTATGTACCAGAAAAGTGAAACACTATTTTGCATATACACAGTTAAAATATACAAGCCACAAACAATAACACTTCCTCTGAGCTCATGGTTTATTAAATGCAACAAAATTTAAATGACACAAATTTTGCTCTAACCTATGAACAGCCAAGAAAGACCAAGCATGTCACCCTCATGTCATTTACTTAAACAGCAAAAATATTACCATTTCCAAAGTCTTTTTATTAGGGGTATGATAAGCACTGCGCAAGGGTTCTAGAGTAACAAAACTAATTTGGAGCAATAAAATTGAATATACAATACTAATACTAAAAAAAACTGAGCAAGAATCAACTAAATACATATGTATTTGAAGATTGAAAAGAGAGATTTAAAAAAAAGAGACTGTAGTTTTGAATTTCTGCCTGTGTTTCAATACAGCACTTTAATCTCCCAAATACCAATACATTAAACCAAAAAGTAGAACTTTTTGTTGAAGAATTTATTTTTTTCCCCTTTCTTTACCTTGAACACAAAATTAGGACACTGAATTTGCAGAAAGTTATTTATAGTGGAGAAATGCATACCAGAATATTTGAAATTTCTGCCTGAATAAATGTTGGCGGGTCGCTTATTTTGACTGTTTGTCACCTACCAAGTGCCTCACGGAGGCTTCAGGAAGCTACAAAGTAGGCCTAGATGTTAATTGAATAGACAGGCAAAATGATTATTTGCATTTTTCTCTAATCTTTCCTCTCCCACACCTTCCCTGCTACTTTCTTACTTGATTGCTGTGGAAAACACCATCATCCTACTTACAGTTCAAGCCCATAAACAAGTCTTCAGCTTGGATCTCTGCCTAGGTACTGTCATCTAAACTAATATATTTGAGACTCTATTTTTAAACAGCAGAAGATAAGTCCTTTCCTGCCCATTACACAGAGAAGCTTTTTATCACTTCATTTCCATATTGTTCCTGCTTTTTAATCTTTGTTCTTGACAAACATAATGTTTCTCCATTTAAATATTTCCTGCAAACAGAATACCTTCCTGCCATTTTGACCACATTTGGCTTGTTCCATAAGACTATTTTGCCAGTCCCATCAATTTTAAAGCTTCCTCTTTTCACCAAGGAGATCCCTCACATGGAGTGCCAGATACTGTGGTAAATTCTCAGGTTAACAGTTTCACAAGTTTTCCATGTTGCTGCTTAGAAGATCCCCCACTCTTGAGAAACTGAGTGTCCAATCTCCTTTAAATTCCTCGCTAAAGTTTTCTCTGACTTCAAATATCTCTGGAGAACAATGCAATTATTAGATCAAGGCTTCACTTGCATTCTCTTTTTTCTCCACATGCCCTCTGTATACTCTGTGCATCTCTCTCACTTTGCCTAGCAGTTTGTCAACCCTGTAGTTTCCTGCTGGACAAGGATCTGTGGCAGGTGACTGACATGAGAGAAAGACTGCAAGTTGCTCTACCCAATTTCCTCTGCAGCTTCTGGTAGAAGATGGCTTTTTCAGACAACTTGCCTTGCTGTTCACAAAGCTGTATCATCACTAACACTGAAATGATCAAAAGGACTGCTCTTGTGTCACTGCAGTTATTTTCAGGAAAATTAGAAACAAAGACAAAAGAAGATGAAAGCTCCTGTGAAAATGTCTTTGAGAAGCATTTAACTTAGATAAACCTGTCCATTTTTTCTTGCCAATGGAAAAAAAGAGCAATCTCTTTAAAGCCAGAACCTTTGAACCACAGTCTCTGAAGAGCATTCAGGTAAAGCTGTTGAAGTTTTGATGCACTAGGAGGAGAAACTCAAAAGAGGGTTGATTTTGCCACTCTAGAAAGGATGTGTCTTTGGCCAAGTAATTTTCCTTGTACCAATCTCCCTGTCTGATATCTTATACAAGACCTCGTTTTTTAAGACTTCTTCATTAGACTTTACTTCATTGTAAATTGAAAAATTGAACATCATCAATGATGATGATGGCAAAATTGGTAGATCTGCTAATGGAGGAGATGGAGGAAGGGAAAACAGTCTGAATAAGGACCAAAAGGAACTAAAGATGTTTTGGTGCTAGAAAGAAGGAGAGCTAAGCAGAACTGATAAAGAATGGGATGTAGTCAACTATCAACAATTACTGCATCAAAGCAAATGTCCATTCTGCTTCTAGGGGAAGTAAGTGCTACAAATAGAAGGGAAAAAATAAATATTGAGAAAAGAAGTCAAAGTCCCTAATCAAGTTGTTGTCTAAGGTGCAGCTTAAAAAATGGAAAATCTTTGATACCTAGCTCTGGAAGTATCCTGGTCGCTAGCTAGATTTGTAGGAGGTCATTCCTTTTCTTTGTCCATAAAACAAACAAGCAGAACAAAACAAAGCAAAACAAAACAAAACAAAGCAAACAAACAAAACAAAACAAAATTAAAAAAAAAAAAAAGATAAAAAATATCATTTCATCTTCTTCCAGAATCTGTGTTCTCTGGAGAGCCAAGTAACATGCTTCTAGTATCTGCTGGTCAGTTTTGCGTCATGGTAAGTTTGAAAACCCTTTGGCAAATCCACAGTCCTGTAAAGACTTCCTTAAAGAAGGAAGCATCTGCTGCATTATGTAGCCACTTGCTACCCTGGTGCAACCAGCAGAGATACTATTAAGCAGCAGTGATTAATGTTTTCACAGCAAGATTCCCCACAGTGAGAGCTAAGCTAGAGGCTGAAGAAATATGGAGATTTTTTTTCCACATTACTTTGCTGTGCACCACAATGAGGTTTCTTTTCAAGTCTTTCAGCTCCCATTAAACATGTTTCTCGGGACTATGAAAAGCTTGAATAAATCAAGTTTATTTTGTGAATATTTTAACCTTCCATCCACCTTCCAGTATTTCTTTATTTCACTTCACCTCAGAAAACTTTAGAGAGAGAAAATATGAAAAAACATATAATTTGCACCTTCTTTTTCAAATCCACCCTCTTCTCTGATTTAACATAAAGGGATCTTATTAAAATTAGTTTAATGTGTTGGCCTTTGTATACAGCACTTGTCTTATACATCCCATCTTATGTGGAAATAGCAGTGGAATAAGAGCCTTCATGTACTGCATAATACTGTCTCTTTCAAGGAGATGTCCTCATTCAAGAAGCTGTGCATTCCTTTTCTGTATTAGTTTCAGTGAAGAGGTTTACTGTATCCTGACTGGGTTTTTATTTTTAATACTGAAAATATAATTTTTTCTTTATGTACCAAGGGAGTTCACTGGCTGTTCTGAACAGACACTCTAAGACTACTCCTTATTCTGTTACCATTGAGTTATTGAAAATATGAATTAATGCCACTGAAATCAAAAGATGTTTACAAGTATAAAACTGACATGAATCAGCTCAGGAACAAACTCGTGTCTGTAAGCTCAAATCATGTGTTTGGTTCAGATGTAATACTTAGCCAGAAGTAATATTTAAACTGCATCAAGATTAAGGAACTGATTCTGACATTTTTATACTCATGTTGAGAGCTTCTGAGTTGATCACTGATTCCAGGGTGAATATATAACTGTAGAGTATCAGTGCATTGAAAACATTATCTTTTAAATTCTGTTTTCTTGTAACTCTTGCTTTGCCCTGGTGTCAGAGCCCAAAGGCATTGCTGTAGAGCCCAGGTCAGAATTCAATGGACTGCCTCCAATAGTAAAATGGAACAAAATCAATAAGGAAGTTCAATAGCTAAAGGCTCCATCCTAGACTGTGTGTACACACTGTAGTCAGCTAAAGATTCTTTGGAGTATCTGAGAAAAAAGTTTGGTCTGTAAGTTAGAGCCATTAGTGGCGTAGCACAGAAGTGAAATTATTTTGTCTCTGAGCTTTTCATCACATACATTTGTCAGTTGTAAGCTTCACGATCTTGATCACATTCCCTGGTTATAAAACATCTTCCTAAATCTAGTTTCTTAGGGGTCTTTGAAATGTAGCACCTGTGTTTGCAGTCATGCAGTAAACATGTAAATGTACCATGAATTAGTGTGAATTGGTTGATTTCCTGGTGGAACCACAGATAAAGCTATTCATGGGGGAATATATGCACTCTCTTTGTAATGTGGGCTTTAAGTCCTCCAACAGTTAACTCTATGTTTGCATGATGTTTGCCTGCCCTTGCAGGGAGTGTGAGCTTCAACACCAGGAGAGACACAATACAGCTCTGTAATCCGAGAACTGTGGCACACTGCAAACTGAGTCCCAGGCCTTCTGTCTGTGCATGGCACCTATCAGTAAGGTAGACACATTCTTTCTGTTCTCTTTCATATGGTGATGGAGGGCAGCTAAGGGGCTCCTCTGTGCTGCTGCTGAGCCTGGAAATGACGAAGAAAAAGGCTGAACAACACCTTTGGAAGGAATGAGACAAGTTTGAAGTAAAAGAGTTGATCTGACAAGTACAAATCTGATAGCTGAAACTATCACACTGCTTTGGTACTAAAAAAGCAGGGGAGGAATAAGAGAAGAAAGATCAACTGCTGCACTGCAGCAGTTTTCCTGGGGCTGAGGAGCTCTCTCTTCTAATATGACCTAGTTTGTTCAACCTTAGCCAGCAGGAAGATAACAACAGATCTCAAATTACATAGCATTTACAGGTATTTAAAAAATGTTGAATAAATAGAGTATCCCTCCCTCACCCAGAGACTGCAAGTGAGCAATTTCTGTTCCTTAACTCAGCAGCTCTCTAACTAGTTGTTCAAACTATCTGCAGGTGTCTTCTGCTTAAGACTCCATTAAGGACCAAATATCCCCTTTCTTACTGTTGGGTTTCACTTAGGATATTTCATTGAGTCCTGAATGAATCTTTCAAAACTACTTCATTGTAAAAGATGACAGAAGTGAGCCTGCATACCACAGTTGAGCACATTGCTGACATTCAGCAATGACGCTCAGTTCAGCATACCTGGGGCTGGGAGGCAGTTCCTAATACAAAGACAGTTAAAAGAAAATATATCAAAGCTATATTTTTAAATGCAGTCAGCTCTTAAACTTTCTTCCAAAGTACATTATGGACTTAATAAATGCTGAGAGGTTCTACTGTTTGACTGAGGGAGATATAAGTACAGCTTGAAAAATATTGGAGTGTCATTATTTCCCCCAGAGTTGGAAATACTGAATTTACATCTCATTGTAATCCATTCATTGGTTTATAGACCTCCAGTTCTCCAGGGAGCATCACAAATTCTGATGATCTCCCTGAGTGCTGGATTTTGCATTTGAATCTCTGATTTAGCTGAAAGATGTATTAAGAAACCTCATGTAGCCAGAGTTCCCTATTGACTACACATCTGAGGAGGCTCAGGAGCACAAGTTATTCCAGCAAGGATATGGAATAAATTACACTCAGTAATTTGCCTCTAGATCAGCCTTTCTCCGCATATTGGAATAATGTATTCATCTGGACAAGCAGGCCCCATTTCAGAGAGTGTTTTATGCAGAGTATATATTTTACAAGAGAGCAGAATAGATCAAATATTTGGCATAGAGACTTACTTTTACAATCCCTCAAGAAAATAGCACTTATTTCAATTTGTGGAGGTTTGCACTGTCAACTGAAAAATTCATTTCTTAACTATCTCTGTGACATCGGTACTTGGATTAATCACCTCTTCGAATAACTTTTCAAAGAACTTTGACTTTAAAGATAAGCCCTAGATTATTGCAGAAGGGAATGGTATTCAGATCTCTGGATTGAATCTGTTATGGGTAAGACACAAAGACTTTGATAGTTTGGTTTAGGTAGACACGGCTACCCTGACAGTTATGGATAAATGTTTGAATTTTAAAATATGTTCTTCACTTACAATTTATACTCCTTCATGGTAAGATCTTTTTTTCCTTTTATCTCAGTGTTGTTCTGCCTGAATGATAGGCCTGGGTTTCCTCAGTTCAGTAATGAGCCCATAGTAGGAACAGCAAGCATCCCAGCTATCCCTTGTTGGTTATTCAGTGTTCCTGAAATCTTCTTCTGTTGGAAAACTTAAAGGCTCCAGCACTACAGAGCATATACTGAATCCTACAAATTTGAATATCCTAGATAAAATTCAGTCAGTCTTTAAAAAAACCCAAATACTTGATGGCCCAACAGAGAAATTAAAGAGTTATAACAAGCGACTTCTGGTTTCAAAGGATTTTGGCTATTTTAAGGGGAACATACTGCTGTAGAAGAAAAAAAATCTTGAAAGAATAGAAGGCAGTGAAATAAGAAGTCCTCCAGGACCTTTCACAAACTGCAACCTTCAGTCTGGAAATTCACAGTTCTTATTTTAACAAAAGTCACTCTTTTCGTACTAGTACCAATAGACCTTAACGGGGAAAGGGAGAGAAATTCTGATTTCTATGCACAAATAAAGTTGTCATGTTCAAGCATCCTGTCAGATGGTGAGAAAATTAGTTCAGCTAAATCTCATCCTTCTGCTGAAAACTTGCTCAGTCTCCGAGGTTTCACCCTTCATCAGTGCTGAATTGCTTGCCTGTTTCCAGGTTATCTCCAAGCAATGTCAAAATACTGCAACCAGTGCTGTTCATGCAGCATCTCTGGCGCCACCCAACCCACAAAACGCTTGAAATGTGGTGCAAAATTTTGTTCACTTGGCATGAGAATTCCTGCCCTCTCTCAGGCCTTCTCTAACCATATGTTCTCATCATTCCTACTGACATTGGTGGGAATTGCGACAAACCCAGAGGAAAAGCCTATTAAAAACAAGTGGTGTTGTACGGCTTATAATATATGCTTCAGTCAGAAAAGGAGGAACTTAGCTCATTACTTCACATAAGTCATAGGAAACTGGATAAAAGGGGGCTAACAGAAATCTCTTACCTGGCTGAAATCTTGGTGTGAATGAACTTTTAGCATAGATGATCCAGAAGAGTTTGCAAAGTGTTGAATTCTTCAAGCATTAGAAATGTCGTGAAACACCTAACTTAGGTAAAACATATCTTCCTTTCCCTCTGAAGTCCCTGTGGAGAGACATAACTTCAGAAAGTGAGCTCAGAATATTTAGATTCTAAAAGAAATGTAGGAGTCTTCCCTATTACAATAATTGGAACAGGGATCTTCACAACATCCATGGCATTTGCTTCATATTGTCTGGAGATGGTATTTCATTCTTACATTCTCTGTATACTTCAGGACACTACCTTAACAAATATACATATATTATATATATATATACTTTTATAAGAGAAAAACACAGATATATTCTACAAATAGAAATTGCTCTGAGTTTAAATCAATGTATTTCAGTGGTATCTATATATGGATGCTATGTAAACAAAATATCTGGTCATGGATTTAATCAGTTTTGTTAGAGACCTTTAGAATATTATATGAATTAAACATAGGTTTGATTTATAGAATCTCAAAGTGCTACTCTTACCTACTCATATATGTGAAGGCATTTCAACCCTTAAAAATATTACCTTATACTTCATTCACACATCAGCTGGATTAGATAAAATTCTTTCTCTCTAATATTTAGAGCTGAAATTAGAAGTAAAATATGGATTTTTTTTTTAGCTCTATCATTGGGAACAATTGGTTTATTTATTCTACAGGTTTTTTCTCCATCAGTAAAAAATCATTGTGGAACAATATAAAGTACAACACATGAAAAAAAAGTATGAAAAATTTTAAAAGTGCTTTTTTTTTATCAAAACAGGTTATGTCTACTAAGCCTGAGCAATTTCTTTTTCCATGTTTTGGAGAAATGTATAATATGCACCTATATTGCTAATCAAAATTAAATTATTTTTAAGCACTAATAAGAAAATTTGGACAGTTAATAAAATATGTTCATGACTAATGACTGAGAAGCCATGTTTCAACTCCCTGTGTGGATGTGATTTCATTAAATTGTTGTAGACTTTTTTTCTGAAAATTCTTCCTTATAAACAGCCCAAGAATCAATCAGGATCCATTGAAAACTTTGAGTAACCAACTAATAATGGCAGGAATTTGTTCTTTTCTATGTGGGCAAGAATGGGGGTCTGGAGAGGGCATTTACAGATTAAAAAAGAAGAATGTGTGCTTCATAAGATAACATTCCATAGGAAATTCTCCTACCGTTTCTTTTTGAAAACTGAAAGATATTGATATTTTCATTTGAAAATTCTTCCCTGATAGAAAATTTGTCATATCTCTTGATAAATTATAATGGATATTAACTGTCACTATTAAAAATGTATATTGGATGTTGCTTCTGAATTTGTCTTCAGGTTCTTTTAACCTTCTCTTTAATCAGCTGGAAAGACAAGTCTCCCTGAGTTGTACACCACCTTTAAGTGAATTTCTGCTCTGTGAGTGTACCCAGAGCCTTTTTCTGTGGTTGGTTTTCTGGTAGAGAAAAAGACGATTTGGCTCAGAATTTTGGAAATGTGTGTTCATTACAAGCTAGTCTTGTCCTGAAGCAATGTGGAGAATAAATAGACCAAGTTTAGTTATGAAGTGGGTATGTATTGGAGCTCCGGCACAGGTGAGATAGCTCTCATAAGGACTTGTGCCCCGAGCCTCGGGCTGTCCCACAGCTTTATTCACAAAGGTATTCCATATGGAAGAGACTGCACAACTTTCCCATGCATATTCAGCCCCAGGCCCCGCCTGTCCTCTCCTCGTATGGTGATCAGGTCCACGCCCTCCTGGGCATGCCTTGTTGGCTCTGGTGGTCCCACGGGGGTCTCTGGTGGTCTCTGAGGCTAAAGATTTGTAATCGTCCTCGGGGATGAACTTTTGAACTTTTTCTCCTCTCGCATGCATTTTTTGGTTCTTCGGTCATTATCCGGGTACTCCGTGGTCTTAATGAGCTTGGAGACAGAGGGGTTTCTTTATCTGGGCTTTTTGTATCTCCTGATCTCCTCTTGGTATTGTTTTCTATGCAAGAAACCTTAGAAATTTGCATTTTCCTATGCCCTTTGTACCATGGCAGGGGTTTCTTAAGTAAAAAGGTTAAACTTCAACCCAGAGTTCCACAGACTATACTTTAAATGCTCAATTCATAATGTTATTTTAAGTAAACTCCAAAATCTCTATTTCAGTCCCTTCTCTGTCTCTCTTCAGATACTGTGCTGCTTTTCTCTGAACTGTCAGCCCTCATCTTTTTGCTCTGTGAGCCACAGCCATATCATGTGGCTATCACAGTTGTAATCCAACACTCCTTTTCAATCCCGTTCTCTTTCCATAGGTAATTCTAGCTCCCTGATCTTAATTACTCAGTCTTTTCTCTACTGTGTTTTTGTTCAACCCACTTTGGACAAAATTTCCTCTCCTGAGCTTCTTGCTCCAGCACCACTGTCTGTGCAAACTGTCAGTGCTAACCCCACCCCTTTGTCAGGTCCATGAAATCTCCTCTCAGTATAAGCTCATTTTCATAATTTCCTGATTACAGTTTCCTTACCTTGCCAGCACAAGTATCTGTCAATGCACCCCTTGCCTAAGTAGGTTTCAATTACCCAAACCCTGCAAAGCTCCTCTCCCTGGCAGAGCTGGGAAGACTTCATGTTCTAAAGCCATGGCACCATCAGAGCTTCTGAAGGAATAGGCCACAAGTATTTATTTTCTAGAAGACATATATTAGTGATTGTTTGCTTTATATTATAGCTTCTACTTCTAGAAACAGTTGAACAGTTTTTTATGAGTTATATCCCAGAATTTTGTCCTGAGGATTTCAGGCTACTGTTAGAATTTGATGAATTTTTTAGGAACTGATAATAGTTCATTGTAACAGACAGGAATCATTTATGTTACTGTAGTGATATCAGTTCTATAAATCCGTAGTACATAAGCCCAAAGCACCAAAGTAGATTATATATCATCCCAATCAGAATCACTTAAGCCATATGCCTTAAAGACCCATCTGACTCATGAGAGGTTTACAAAAGCTGTTGGCAATGTTTAGTTTCATCATCAGTTACACGGCTTTTGTTTCAGTCTCCAGCAAGGGAGTGTAACTGCTTTGTAAAAGCTTAAAGTTTGAACTTCATTAAGCATTTTGGGTAAAATAATTGAAATGTCTGATATTCATAAAATGTGTCGTGTGAGATTCTTTTCTTCTAACATACACCACTAAAAAATGTCTAGTGTAAGCTAATGTTATAACATCCATCAGTAATCAGCAGAGAGAGGCAGCATCTAGTAATTCATCTGTTTACCCTAGACACCTACCTGAGGAAGGATCAGGTCACCCTCTAGCAAACTCTACATTCAATCCACTAACTGCACATGTAGCCCACAAAAGACTAAATGCCTACGTTATAAGAGCTAATAAAGTGAGATGAATCATACTCTGAGAATATAAGAGGATAGATTTATGTTTATTCTTTATTGAAAGAGACTTTTTATAACACCGAGATATCTCTTTGATTTGTGACAATTACTATAGTTTTAAATCCTATATTCTGAGGCAATTTCTGTATTAAAAGATCTGTTATTCTGATGTTATAATTTAACAAAGGTATTTCATTTGCAAATGTTCTTTATCAAGGTACACAATTTTTCCCACTAAGGAATTCGTATCTGCTAGATATTCAGCAGTAAAACTGCTGGGACTGAGGAAGTGGCATTTAGCTGCAAGAAATGAAATGTTGAGTATGCAAATGGGTCATGGATGTTCATTTGTTCTGAGCCTTGTAGGAAGCATGTCTTTATTCAATACTGCAAACACTTGGGAATGACCCAGAATATAATATTTGTGCATTTACTCATCTCTGCAAGTTAGGATTTCACCAAAGCATCAGAGAAGTTAAATTAGACAGAGGGATAATAACAGATTATGAAAATCACAAAATTATTGGAAAAATGCTCTGTCTTGACAATTCAGGGGCATTGTGGGTTGTTTTATGGAAGCAACCTGTAGCTATGAAAAATGCATTCATTTGTTCTCAATGTTTAGCCACCTGAGATTAGTCTTGTAAAGACGGAAAGATCTTTATAAGTAAGGAAGGGACTGAAGTGGTAGAAGTGTATGGGTGGTTTCCCTCCCTCTCTAAAGATCTGCAGATTTGTAGTCTGATTCACTGAGAGCAAGTATCTAGGGGGAAAAAAAGCACTCTTAAGTCCTACACTAGTATTAATTTTAAAATAGCCGTACAGCATTTCATATGAGGTGTTCTTCTGTCTCTTCTTTAATTTTAGATGGTCACTATAATTTAAACCATTGACACTGATATGTGCTCAAACACAAAACATAATAATTTTGAAATATGTCATGCATCATGTCAAATGTTTCTGTTTACGAACAGACATAATTCAACCAAAAGGATATTTTTGTTACTTTGGAAAATGCTTACAAATTTCAGTATGCAGGTTTCTGCTGTTATCACAATACAGACTGCTGTATTTTTACATTACAGCACAGATCAGCAAGCACAATCTTGAATGTGGTCTCATGAGACCAGAAATTTGAATTTATTTCAATATTTTGAGGTTAATGATACTTTTCTGCGTCCCGTTTTCTTGCTTATCTCACTTGTGTTTTGATGGGCACAGACAAGTCCTAGACTCCAGAGAACTGTTCACATGATTCTAACCATTTTAGAAAAGGATACTGGTTGTCAGTAGGCAAATGAAGAGGGCAGTTGGCATGGGATAATGATGGCTGCTGGAGGACCCCTGGTCAGAGGTAACTGAAAACCACATAAATGCATAACAATTGGCCTCACTGGCTGGAATTAATGAAAATTATTAAAACCATTTCTGCCTGAACTCCTCTTGACAGTTATATCTTATTCACCATGGAATATACTTTCTAACTTGTTTTAATGAAACAAAAATGTTCATTTCAAAGAAATAAGCACTTCTGATTTTAGAAATAATATATAAAGTAGCTGTTTATTCCTCTAAATGCCTAGACTTTTGAACACATGATTCTGTATTGGACAGGAAATCATTTGTCTGTAATAGTCATCTAAGTGCCAAAGTACAATGCAATGCTTAACAAATATCAAAACTCTCAAAATGCTGACTACAAAGCTATTGAAAACTTGTTAAAGCAGAGTAATCCTACTTTGCTGGAGATGTAGACTAAGGGCAGACATGCCATAAAGACAGAACCAATCTCTCATCTTATGAGACAAGCTGTTTTCCTCAGGTCCTAGCTGAGAAATTTTTCAAGGCTGATAAGCATTGTGGATACCTATGCATAAAGAAGACTTTCATTCTCCAGTATGACCACAACAGCACTTATTGTCATGGAGATACAAGCAATGAATTAAAAGGCCATTTTTCTCAAGAGAAATACATTGATATTGTGGGTTTCAGAAACAAGTCTAGAAAGTGGCATGTTCCAGTGCAAACAGGTGTAAAATTTAAAAGTACATAACAATGTATTTTTTAATTTATTTTAAGCCATTACTCCTTTAGAAGCAGAAGTCAGGGCAGAAATAGGTGGAGGGTCTTGGTCATTACACATTCTCGCAGGGAAATTTCATCTGCTGAAGACTAACATGGGTCTTCAAGGAAAGATGCTGTATATCTTTCCTTGGGAATGGACAGAACAATGGATTCAGGGTTATTATTGTTATTTCAATTTGAATAGGCAGTTCCATCAGTTGTGTTTCATAAGAATATCATACCAATTAATCCTAGTGCTTGACTGTGTGAAAACTACTAGTTCCTGTAAGTACAATATTATAGAAAGTGTACTTTTGAAAGAGGCAATATCAAGATTTTCTCTCAATAGTTAATTGCAGCTACTGTTAAATGACTTTGGAGTAGCTATGTTTTTATGAGAAAATGCAAGTCCATGTATTGTGTGCTCCTGCAATTTGCTCCTGCAAAATGAGGGGAGACCCCATTTTGGCCTTCCAGCACTTAAAAGGCAATTTGTAAAAATTAGGTACAGAGACTTCGTACATGGGCAGACAGTGATAAGACAAGGGGGAATGGTTTTAAACTAAATAAAATTAATTTTAGATTAGATATGAGGAAGAAATTCTTTAATCATAGGGTGGTGAGGCACTGGGACAGGTTGCCTAGAGAAGTTCTGGATGTTCCATTCCTGGGAATGTTCAAGGCCTGGTTGGATGGAATACTGAGCAGCCTGATCTAGTGGGTGGCACGCTTGCTCATAGCAGGGGGGAGTTGAAGCTAGATGATCTTTAAGATACCTTCCAATCAAGCCTTTCTATGATTCCATGATTCTACTGATTATTTCTACCAGTAACAAGAAATTGCTCTATCATAGCATGGTCTAAAAGGCAGTGTCTGTGTAAACAGTTAACATTTCATACTCTGTTATCTGTGGATGTCTCACTTTTCTCAGTTCTGTGTGGCAGAGCCCTTCACATTGTTTAGCCTCTAACTCAGCACAGCATATGTGCATAGGTTTAACATTAAGCACACCTTGAGAGGCATTTAGGCCCTCGATCAATTAAAAATAGTATACAACTCATTTGCTAAGTCAAGCATGGGTTGAAGTGTTTTGCCAAGCTGGGATCTAGGTATCTAGAGTGAAAAAAGATGTATTCAGAAAGTCCTTAAAGGTAAGAGAGGAGAAATAACATAACGATTTTTTTTACTTATAATACAACTGCTAAACTAGGCTTCCTGCAGATTTTCCTATACCTCTTCTTTCCTAAAACTAATCCTTACTTCCTTCCCACATTTCTCCATCACCCATTTTGCTTTCTCAAACTTTCTGTTTCCCTGTTTGCAGCCTCTGCTCTCACAGTGTTGCACCCACATTCCTCTTACACACATGAGCCACAGCTCTTCCCTCTCACCCAGGAGGAACACAGCACAGTGCTGGCATGGTTAGGGGGATGGCTGAGTAGACTGGCCAAACTACATCCTAGCTGAGCAGATCACTCCTGAATTCAGAAGGCTTTGATTGGAATCTCTTTCAAGCACAGATCTTGTCCCTTCTTTATAGTTACCCATTAACATGTCACTGTTCCCTCTTAACTGTCTGTCACTAAATCAATAAGTAGCATAGCAGCAGTAGAGGATAAAGAACTTACCAGGACTGGAAGGCTACTAGGATGTAAGACTGTTAGGATGCTGTATTTACTTAAAGGCATCAGACTAAAAAATAGCTTATAGAAACTATTCATTTCATAGTTGCTTCTACAAAAATTAAAATTTTATTACTTTTTGGGCATGACAATACCAAGCTTGAATAAAGCATGACAGTGATGCAGTGGACAAAGATAAATACTGTCCCACTGAAAACCGGAAAAGTAGCCTAGGAGATTTCATGAGATGAACTCACCCTGGTTCTCCATAGGACTCCTGAAACCACTCAGTTTTAGTACATTAAAATTAATCACTGAAATTAACTACTGAAACATGCCTACTACATCCATAGCAGCATCAATCTTGATTGTTTCCTCCTCACTTGGTATTATGTGAAGACTCTCTCACAGTCTATTGTATCACCACTTGCATGGACTGTGGGTTAGTTGTCATTAAAAAAAAAACAGGTGCAAAGCATATTTGAAATGTACTTTAAAGTATAGATAAACAAGAGATTGCTAATAAAAATAAATTATTAAATTATAAAAATTTAAATATCTCTCATCAGGGGATAGCATATCTTCAGGATTTACCTAAAGATAGTTTAAAACTGTGATAGACTTAAGAGGCAAGGATTAATATGAAAAAAAGACTATGTAAATACTTGCTAAGGCTGAATCTACTATGCGCATCCAGAAAGTGGTGTACAAATCCAAAACTGCCATCCTGATTGATTTTATATGTTACATTTTATAACCACTTGTAAAAGATATTTTAATGTTTAAAAAAAAAAGGAAATAAAAATGCATATATTTACTGTCCAGTTTGCAGTACAGGCTATAACAAAATAATCAAGAAGTGCAGTTTGTGTTGTACTCTGGGATTAGCACTCTCATCTGTGCGGCAACTGAATTGACAAGGGACTTGTTCGGTCTGGCACTGAGGTAGCAGGTGTCCTGCAGCAGGTATGTTTGTGCCACCAGAGAAGTGGACAAGTGAGCTTTCTTCATCTGTCTTTTCCCCAGGGTCTAACAAATTAATTTTAAAGCCTGAGGAATAAAACACCATCTTTCATTCTCATCAGTTAACACCGAGCAGGACGAGCTCTCGCTGTGTATGGCCGAGCTGACGTTGAAGGTCCAACAGCAGGCCTTCTTCCCTACAGAATTTGTTCTACTTTCCTCCCCTTTGGTGCTTTTGGCTCCTCTTTTTCAGTTCAAGTTCCATTAATTCATTTTCTTTTCCTGGCTCACCACCAATACACACATTATCCATTTTTTCCTGAACCATATTGAATGTGTCTTGTCAAGCTCCACGGCAAATTTGTCCTTTCCTCTTTGATGCCTTCCCAGAGACCTTGCTCTACCTTAAACGAATCCTCAGCCCATGGTCCCACCTGACTTTTCACTAGTTTTAATTTATGTCTCAAATCTCCCCATTTTCCTGTCATTACTTCAATTTCTGCTAGAATTTTGCTCTGCTTCCAGGAAATCATAGGCAACAGAAATCATGACCTTCATTCCTCACCTTGGCGTATATTTCCATTTTCCTCCTTCCTTTACAGAGGTTGTACTCTTTTCTGTCATAGACATTGATGTTTCTCTTTTGCTCTCTCCTCCAAATTCCATCCTCATGCCCCTGCTCTATTCCAGCTCCTCACATCCTTTGTTCCCACAGACAGCCTTGCTATTACTCTTCTCCTTATCATCACACCCTATTTTGACTTTCCCCTCATGGTACAATATGCTTTAGATGCTTTAGTCTTAGAAGGTGTCACCTTTGACATTTCGTTGCTCTCCAAGTGCAGCCTTGATTCCCTGCTCTATTTCATTGTAAATTCATCAAATAACTTGTTTACAATGAGAATTGGTAATTCTTCTCCTCCCTTTTCAACCCATACCCTCTCCAACACTGCCTTTTTCCCCCTGCCCTGTGTGGAAACTGCTCTTGTCAGGCACTCTCAAAAACCTCTTCCTGGCCATTCTTGTTCTCTCTCTTTGGCATGTCTACCATCTTTTACCCAGCTATCTGGCCTTTTCTTTAAATAAGATTACCTGCTCCCTTCTCATGATACTGTCTTCTACTAGTCTTCCTTTTCCTTCATGCTTTTGTCACATCCTGTATAAATCCACATCAAATTTCTTCCCCACACAGAAGGAACTTATGAAATAGCGCTTCTTCCTTTAGATTTATATTATTCATGTAAGAAAATTAATTGCAGGTGTTTAAACACATACATTCTTTAACTTAGACCACATTTTTCACTTCACAAAGAACTCTGCTTGATGGACTTCTACTTGCTTGTGGACCCCTAGCTTCTTTGCAAGTTAAAAAGGCTAAGCAAGGTCCTTAATTATTTTCTAACAAATACTTTCTAATAACACTTTTCTGCATCACTGGATCACATTTTCATCTTCATTCAGTTGAAGCATATTATTAAAAAAAAAAAAAAAACACACATATATTGTAGACCCAATCCAGATATTGCCTAAGTTTTCTACGATTTTTAGCAAAGCCTTTTCAAGATGAATTTGTCTGCATCCTCTCACTCAGTTTTCCCTTCATACACACAAATACTCACACACATCAAGTCCTTCATCACCTTCTATCCAGCTTATTGTAATGCTATTTTCTCCACCATTAATAAGCACTGTTGTTGCTGTAGGGTTGCTGTAGCAAAGACCATCTGCTAGCTCAGTGCTTTTGTAATATTTTTCCTTCTCCTCTTGTCTCTTTTCTTGTTTGACACAGCAGATGTAATAGCAACCTGCAAACACTCTTCACCTTTTCCATATTTTGCTTTTATCAATTTTCTATTGATTATTGTATCAGAACTTGTTGTTCTTTTGTTCCATTTTCAAATAAGCTTTTTTCCCCCAGGCTGCCCTTCATGGTTGCCTTAACATCTCCAAATACAACTTTTCCTTTACTAATTCTCCATTCCAGATTTCATCTCTTCTCTGTGAAAAAAAAAATATAGAGAATGTATTTTAGCACTTCATTGCTATAAATACCATGCTGTTGTTAAAAATAAGCACTAAGCTGGCAGGCATAGCTGTATTCCTCCATCCATGTCCATCTACCTGTAAGTATACACTGTTTTCTGTTTTATGGTAAAATTGTATGCTTTTAAGGGCAGCTTTCTTCTTTGTGTTTGCACATTGCTTAATACAGTGATGTCCTGGTTCATGACTCCTACGTGGACAAGTAAATAATAATGATAATATCTCCACTCTTCTTTCTACAGAGCTCACCCACTGAGCTGACGGCCTAAATGAAACCCAGGGTGATTAATAATGCATTCTTTTACTGACTCTTACACGTTATTATTCTTGTCACCTGTCAGGATCCACTTTGAGGGAAATCTGTTGTTTTCTGATGAAAAAGGGAGTGAAAAAAAAGGCAATTTCTTTTGCCCATTTTTTAAAAAGAAACTAAAAATGCGTGACTCATAATGACAGTCATGGAAGAATTAACCCCCTCTCCTGGAAAATAGTCCCATAAGTTGCCAGAGTTTTGAGGGATTGTCACGATAATCCCCAAATATTATGCTAGAAATACAACTTTCAGCCTGATTCCAGTACTAATTAGGGATTATTACTGCATTATTTGCCTGCTGAAAACTGGACCAAAAGACCAACAACCCATTTCACATAGGCTACTGAACCATAAGTAGAAGATAATGAATTTTGGTTCCTACCAACCTGTGCCAGATTTGAAGCAATGACCTAGAGGTGAGAAATTTGACATCTCATTATCATTCCACTGAGAGAAACAGTTCTGGAATCATAGGATGAAAAGAAGGAGGGAAAAACCAGGCCTTCCCTGGTGTGAGCTAAAGGTCTGCATGAACTTTGAATTTCAAAGCTTTTTCTCAATCATTAATTTAATTCAACTTAAGTAGACTTTAAAGTCTTTAAATTAGATGACTGAAAATCTCAATAACCAAAATAAAAATTTTAAAAAGAAGGGGAGGGGAGTTGCTACCTCTTGCTCCTCTGCACCCATCCCCCTTCCACTTTCCTTTGTCACAACAAGCCCAATGAGGGAGATCAGATTAAATATGATTGCCTACTACCCTGCCTAGCTGATAGCTCACCTATGGTGCTTTCAAAAATAAATGTTGTGGCTGGGTTTGTACTAGCTTCAAACGCATATTTGACCTTTTAATTTAGTTTTATTTGGTTTTGCCAATTTTTCGTTTAATACTTTAAAGTTTTTCAGCTGGGGAAAATTACCACCGTAGTTAACTACACAAATGAACCAATTTGCATATGGATCCTTTTGAGATCCTCAGCCTGATCTCCTCTATCAGCGAACTGATGGAAAGTTATTGATGGATTGTAATGAAAAAATGCACGTTTCAGCTGTTAATAAATGGGTCTTAGGAAAAAAAAAGCTAACAGATTGCCAACTGGTACCACAGAAATGACAGCTAAAGAATAAACATAATGCAATCTAATTCATTCTCACTAAACTTTAGACCTTTTGCTATAATTCTTTATATAAAATTATCCATTTTTTTTCTTGACCGTTAATACTGATAATTATATCTGTATTTCTTAAGAATATTATGAGTTGCCATTTCTGCATAGTAGCAGATTGAATTTATTCACCTTACGGATATATTATTATCACAGATAATAACTGCAGCATGATAATTATCATTAATTATTCATTTGGATTAAGAGGCAAATAGGCTTGCATTCAAGGGTCTTCCAGAGCAGTGTTCATTGTTCCAGGGCCCTGTGTGCCAGTGTGACTAATTCATACTCCTTTCAGTGCTACTGTTGACATCTGACCGGTCCCATATGTATTTATTTCAAAATATTATAAAAGGACTAAGTGCATCATTTCAGGACATGACCACTAAAATAGACATATCGTTCTTTTCTGCCCTCTGAGTGAGAATATGCAATTTTCTATTAGAGGAGATGCTCACAGAGTATCATTTCAATAGATCTGTATGTATGCCCGATCTTTGCCTTCCTGTGCCATCCTACTTAAGCTTATATAAGCCAATATATTTACATAATAGCTTTTAGCACAAATAACAACATGTGAAGCTGTACAATTTGTTGTTCACTGAACATAGCATTTAGTCAAACTGATTTTAATCCATTCTGAAGCTGAACTAGGTTTAATGTACAAAGATCTTCTAGTGCAAGGTTAGAAAAATCCAAGGGAGGAAAAAAATTAGTAAGAAGGGGGGTATGGTTGATGAAAAAGGGACAATAAATAATATAAATGCTAATTCCTTTTCATGGCTTTCACCCACTGCTTATTAGCAAACCTCTCTCTGTCTCTCATTCCCTCTCTAATCTTTGCTTCATATCCAAAAAAATGTCTTGAAGGTAGTAACACGATCATCTGAAGACCAACATGACAGCTCCAATATTCACAGAGTGATAAATGTCAGTCTGGCTTTTATAGCTCTGAGGCTGCACTTATATATGCCCTCTGTGACTTACCATCTTTGCCTCCACAGATGATTCCTTTTTATTGTTAATATGTCAGCATGGCTCCAGTGCTATTCAATATGAATTGCTCTGTAATAGTCTGGAACCCTCCTTCTCTAACCAGTTTTAGTTTGTTCCACTGTTTCCAGGCTTAATTTTAAGGTCAGGTCCCTAGTGTTCTGCAACAAAAGCAGCAGATTCCATGCAGAGCAGTATGTGCTTTATCAGATGTAAACACAGGACAAGGAAAGAAGACGCAAAGACAGCCAAAGGAAACAGTGGCATTTTGTCAATGCTGATGAAATATATTATGAGCATGTCAGGTGAAGACTGCAAATTTCAACAGGAAAAAATAAAAAAAACAGAAACCTAGGTTTTTGTCCTAGTAGTAATCCCTTTTTGCACTCACACGCATCACCAATATATTGTTGGCAGGGAGATGTATGTGAGATGGAGAAATACAAAGGTGTTGCATCAAAAGTGGTAACAGACAAAATATGCTTGCAGTTGTACCCTTCAAAATGTGCACCAAGAAATTAATTATAAATTAGAAAGAAAGAGAGAAGACAGCAGAGTTTCCCAACCTGCCTGTATTAGGTCACCTGGACAGAGACACATCCACTGTAAAACTGACAGTGAGTGAAGTCTTAACTTCTTTAAGTTAACGTCTTTAAGTTAAGACTTCCCTCTTAAGTGAAGTTAACCTCTTTAAGTTCAGCCAGAACTTAAAAGCAGGGAGGAGGGGAAGAACTGCATGCTTAGAGGGGGGTAATGCAAGCTGGGGACACAGGGTAAATGGTCTGCAGAAAAAGGTCTACCATTTGTATTTTGGAAACATCTAAAGACCAGCAACCAGAGTAGAGACATTGTCCCAATGTTTCATGTGTCTTGGTACTGCAAATGAATTCCTCTTCCAGCTACCAAGTAAAAGAGGTCAAATGACATTAGTACATCAGGGCATAACTAATATGTTGAACGGGGCAGAAAAAAAACCCAAAACATTTTACTAATGAAGGGAATAGGAGCTTGATATCTGCATTTAGCTAAGTTCTGATATTCAGGATTTTTTTTTTCAAATACCTGTTCATTCATAGAGTTGAGAATAATAGGAAAGACTTTATTAATTGTTGACAACTCTTTGGGGAGACAGGGATAAGACTGGACAATAAAAGTGGCACAAAATGATTTTGAATTAATTCTCAAGTGCAGTACTATGCAGCAATACACAACAACACCACTTTGGTAAAAATTGTGCTGATGTCTGCAGAAATCTTCCAGAAGAAGTCAACAGCATCAGTCCAAAATATAGCTTCTTTCAGTATAACTTGTGGAGCTTGATTTTGAATCCCAGCCAATGCCAGAGGGAAAAGAATGTTTTTCTTGAAGCCTCTTATTACTCTGTACAGAACTTTTAAGCCATAATAGTATGAACTTGGAAGAAGTGCTATTTTACTTCATTAAGTAACTTCATTCTTATAAATAAAGCAGCAGCAGTTTTTAGCATTCAAGTTTGTCAAGAACGCACAGATGGGTGTGAAAACCTCAGTCTCTTTCTCATGTATTTTTTGTTTATAGTTCATTGTTTGTTACTAAAATAGCTGAGTCCCTATAGTTCTTTCCTACAATGACCCAAATTTATGCATCTTTCCTTCAGAGGGGTCTATGAAGTCTGAATGGTGTCATTACAAATAAATAAGTTTTCAAGTGCTCATCATCATTGAAGTCTGTGTTTACTGCAGAGGATTTTAAAAATTTTGTCATTATTTTCTCAATTTTAAATCTCTTTAGAAAAGTAAGAAAAGATAACTGTCCTTTTTACACTGGCTTCCTCATCAGCAACTTCCAGAAAACAAAATATTTTGTGTTTTAAGAAAAAAAAATTCATCCTAATTATTAAAAACAGGATAATTTCATTCCTTAAAAGAATGAATAGCTAAACTAGCATTCTTAATGGAAGCAGTTCATTATCTTAATTAGCAAGTTCTAGAATAAGTTTTATAAAATCAATTATTTTTTCATCTGTTAGAATGTCAGAGCATTTTACTCTGGGTTTCTGAGAAGTATGGTAGTACTACTATGTAACCCTCCTCAAAACAGGAGTGATTTTATTTCAAAGGTTGGCATAAATGTCATAATTACATACAGTATTTGTATGAGAAAACAAAGTAGATCAAAGACGGTGACAGAGAAGAGACAAACAGCCATAGCAACAAAGATTTCATGCTTAGAAAAGGAGCCAAAATAAACTATATTTGATCTCTGTTAACACTGTTATAATTTCACCACGAATAATCTCTGGCTGTTGTGCATTACTTCTAATCCTCCTCAGGTACTGGGCTGTCTGTAAAAGCCACTTCTGTCTGATGCTGTCATCATTCTCTTCTGCTGCTGCAGCACCGAACGTGTTGCAGGCAAATGCACTCCTGATCTCTCTGAGGATAATTTTAGTCATATCTAAGTTGGCAGGACATGAGTGAACTAGAACAGATGAATAACAAACTGGGACTGACTGGACATAATTGAATATGGAATTTTCCACATCAGCAAGCAGGGAACAAAAATGTAGCCAAAAGCTGACTATATCCCAAAGTTACAAATAGTGACATTTTGAGAAGTCATCTGCACAGGATTGCATCATCATGTTATTATATTTTTTCTCTTTATTTTCTGATCAAGCCCATTAGAAGAGGCTTCTTGACTGTTAGGTTGGGTTGGGGTTTTTTTTCAATTTATTTATGGAAAGATATTTTTACAGGCTAACCCAGTTAAGCTTGACAGCTTGTTTACAATAGGACCCAGAAGACACATTACTCTATGCACAACAATATAAATATACATTTGAGATGCACACTTATGCTCATAATATTTGTTAAACTTCTGAAGTGCACAGTTATCATCTATCCAGAATGATCTAACTCTACTTAAATATTATGGAGGTAGAGAGATTGTTTAGCTTGATAGGATGAGAATGACATATTATCATAATTAGCATTTAGAGTTTCAGAAAAATTGCATAAAATAGTTACTTTCTTAAAAGTTAATAACAGTCTGATAGAAGAGGTTTAAACTTCATCACAGATTCTGAGCAGTGTTTTATCTCTGTTTGCATATTTTCAATTTGGAAATCCAGACTGCCTTGAACTGAAATTAATTTAGGTAATTGGCCTTTTCCTTAACTGGACCTATATCTACCTTATAGATTAGTGTGGAAAATAGGAATGGATTTAGAGATCAAAACAATTCTTGCTGAGAACCTGAAATTCACTTCATATTCACCGTGGGAAAGGGGGTGGCATTGGTCCTGGGATGTACAATACAAGAGCTACTCTGGGTTTCTTCCCTTTGGAAGAATACCCTATGGCTGCTTTGAGATATGGATCGAACCACTTGGAAATCTCTCCAAAAGAGCTCCCCTGAGTGTGGCAAAGAAGCTGACAGAAACCAGGACTCAGAGTAATTAATGACATTTTTCAGTAAAATTATACTCCCAAATCCAAAAAGAGTCAATAGAGACAAATAGAGGCTCAGACAATCTGCCCTCCATCTGGGAGCTCAGGAGAGATCTGAAAGCAGTATTTTGTATTTTCTTACGCCAAATCAAGATGTTCTTTTAAAAAAATTAAAACTATTTGTTAATATTTTGGTTTAAATTCCTTTATTTAAAGACTGCAGTGAGTTTTCACAGGTGAATTATTAATCTGCTTCCCCATTCAGGTCATTAACACTGTGAAGTACAAAGACACTCAGTAGCAGCTGCAAAATGCATTACTCCTCAGCCCTGTTTGCTACTGCCTTAGAATACAGCAGTAGAGAAAATATCTCAAAGTTTGTTCTGTAATTAAAAAAGGATTGTCCATTGCCAAAACACAGAGCTATGCTGGAAGTTCGTTTTTCTCCATCTGTGCAGCATGAAACTTTAATTGTGAAACAGCTTTAAAAAGTCCTGTGGCATAACCTGAAAGGAAAGAGCTAAAGTGTGGGATGGAGAGCATTTGCACATAACTTTAGAATCTGCCCCCAGCGTCCAAGAGTGATGGCTGTATTAGAGATGATAGGTTGTTATTAAAAATGCTGTTAGTCCATCCTCCTTGTATTTCCTAATCAAACTTCAGTTCCCACTTCTTTTTAGAAAAATACTCCTCTTTCCTTACTATTTGATAGTGGTTCTGCTATTCCTACTGCTGATCAATTCCCTTTATCCTCAGGAATGACTAATGTTTAATATAATGAAACAGAAAAATTCTGAGGGGTTTGTTTTGGGGGTCAAGTGCTCAGTGCACAACTACTCCCCTTATTTTATCATGGTTTTCAGTCCTCTCTTTTGTGTTCACTTTCTGCCAACATTTATGGATTTAATGCATCCTGGCAAAAATATATCAAAGAATAGACTTGCATGTTACTTACCTTAATATTCATGGAAGAGGAGTTTGAGGGTAGCACAGCTTTGAAATTCAGAGCTTTACATACTTGTTCTGTCAGGGAAAAACTATTGTGTTGAATCACAATGAATTCAGGCTTCAATTAAAAAAACACCCAGCACTCAGGTGCATAACCAGCTGGCTTGGTGTGTACAGGGAGCATCTCCAGGTGCTCCTGAGCTGCACACCTCTGTGGAGGCACTCCAGAGGGCTCCCACATCTCCACAAGGTCCTGGAGCTCTGTACACACACACTTGTCAGCACCCACAACCAATTGCAGGGTATCTTGTGCCATGTTGAGCCTCTCTCTCCTTAGGGATGGAGAGCAGGGTTTGAGTTCTGTATTGCCACAGCCCACCTGCCTTCTGTCCTAAAACAGTGCCTGTTCAGAGAGCACTCAGCTGCTGCTGCAGAGCACTGGGCTGAGTAGTAAGCACAAGCTGCAAGCCACCAGATTTTCACAGGATACTGCACCTGATTTTTCTATCCACAAGTTTAGTTCTCTCTAAACAATCAGCATCAAAGGAATCCCTGGTTATCTTGTATTACGAGAACATTCCTAGTGATGAGTTCATAGTGTTTAAAAGTTCATTAGAAAATTCACTGAATAATTAAGGAAATAGTGATCTCTTTGTGGCTATTTCATGAGCAGAAAGAAAGGTTAAATTCATGGGATAAATTATTCATTGTGAGTTATTCACTCAGCTTTAATAGTTTGTAATTCTGTAAAGAGCTTTGCTTAAGAAATGCACTATATAAATCAGTCAATAGCCCTAATAATATGCAAGAAGGATTTTCCCTTTTGTGACCTGCTTTTCAATAAATTGTACCCCCTTGACACTTCAACTACCATCATATGACCATTCTTCTCATCTCCACTGCCTCAGCCTGTCTATCACTGGCCAACAGCTGTGACGTTCAGACACCCAGCCTCCTTCCCCCTCATACCAGCTTAACTCATTCCACTTAGAGTCTGTCAGTGTTTTCATGTACTTATAGCTTCTCCTTTATATATTTATTTTGTTAAGAACTCAAGCAAACACAGTTGCACGAACACTCAGGTGTTTTGTTGCAACATTGTTTAGCTGCATCACCAATGTATTGTAAACTGAACATTGTGGCACATGCTCCAAAATCAGCTACCTTCTCTGCTGCCATATGGTAGAGATGTTGAAACAACCTGCATCTAAAGCCCCTCAAATTCTTACATCATGCCTGCAGTGCTTGAGAGATTGATGGCTGGAGGAGGTACACTAGGTTTGAGTAAAGCTGCAGCAACACATGCTTCAGGGAATGGCATCTGCTTGAGAAAGTGCCTGGGTGATCTGTTGGCTTGTCCTGCCCACTTTGGAGTATTTACTGTCACAGCCCTAGTCACCCTAAGTAGTATCCATTCAGCCAAGATTAAAGGGAGTGTGAATATGTATGCACACACCAAATCACAGCGAAGCCATACCCTTAGGCAAAAACAGTTTTACTGCTCTGGGCAGCCTATTTACTCCTCTCCTCCGCTCCAGCCCTTGCTAATTCACAGGAGCCTGACACTACAGCACCTGAAATGGATGTCAAAACTCCCATTAACTGGCGTGGGCAGAAGTCCAGCCCTTCTAACTTCCTATAAGCGTTCAACCCCTGTCAGATACAGATCTTTATATTTTTCGTCTCCTTTTTCCTCCCAGTGTAATCCTCATAGGATCTTTCAGATGCCTCCTTTGTGGCAGCCAGTCCATCCCTTCTTCCATACAGAGGTCATTCGAAGTCAGCAGGACTGAGAAATGTACAGCTTCTGAGGCTGAGGTGTTTGCTGATGGAAAAATTGCTGGGAAGCAATGTTAACAATACTTCTGTGTCCCATTGTCAACCATTCTCATATATCCTTTTGGTCTAATTGGTGCAACTTGATACTCTATGTCATCCTAAATTTGGTTACATGGGAATGTTTTTCCTCTCCTGGTGAGGAAACTCAATAGCACGGCGCAGGAACAGGTTGCCCAAAGAAGTTGTGGATGTCCCACCCAAAGCCATGTTGGTTGTGAGCCACTTGGTCTAATTGGTGGCAAAGAAGGGGGAATTGGAAGATCTTTAATGTCCCATCCAGCCCAAGTCTTTCTATGTTTATATGATTAATAGACATATGTTACTATACTTATGTTTTCCCAGTTAATTATTTTTCTCTTTAGCTGCCTAAAGTAAAATTTACTTTTTATGACTGGAATTAAACCACTAATTCTTCAATAAAACTCCTCAAAAATATGAATACTGACACACTTTAGATTTTTTTAGAGTATAATCTGATATATTGAATCCAATAGATTGGATTAGTTGTACTGAAAACATCAAATATTATTGATTATTGAAATATTTATTTGATTATCGGTAACCCAAAAATTCCTCTTAGGGCACACTTCAACTCTTATATTACTGATTCCAAACATACTCAGAAAGTGCAAAGACAATTGAGGCGTGTAGCTAACTCATTCTCTCTGTGTCACTATTTCAGTTTGAACTAATTTTCCTTTACTGTGTATATGTGACCTGCACCAAGTAACTCAGATAAGAACCTTTAAAAGCTTCCTACAGTCCTTCTAACAAATCTCCTGCATGGTTAAATATGTCTTGGCTTTTTGAAGCCTGTTTGCTACTTATCATTTTTTGTTGACTAGGAATCTCAAACTGATTTTCAGTGGTTTATACTTCAAATTTCTGAACATTCAGTTTGAAGCTTCTCAGTTCAATCTTTGAGAGGTCATATTAGCATCCCTTCATACTGCACAACATTCAAGCTCTGAATAAAACATAGATAATGGACTCCCAAATTGTTGGAAGTGTGATTGAAGTAGCATGGAAGAAGTAGGAGTTAGATCCACCTCTTGACCTATGGGGAAACAAGAAAATTTGAAGGAAATGGTCAGATAATTAACGCTGTTTATCCCATACAATAAATGGAGACTGCATTCTGTGGAGAAAAAGGAGGTTACAGATCATACTGCTAAAGACTATACCATAAGGTGTCTCCACCAGAGGGACAGACAGATTGCATGTGTGTAAGTAACATTAACTGTGTTTCTCTTTGAAGTTCTTCAGCTGTGATGCCATTCTTTGTCTGTAAAATTTGCATGTTAATATTAGCACTGTCTAATATTTATTTAATTATTTCTTTATTTTAAAGTAGATCCTTGTGTTCAGTCCTCTGACAAAGAAATAAATAAAACGAGCCATTTTCGTTCTGTCTCAGCAACCTATGAAACAGGCAGGTAGAAAAGATAATGGGTCCTTTCTAAAGTATATACAGAAAGATTAGTCAGGGAGGTAGATGAATTGCTAGTGAGGGAACAAATCTGACCCCAGAGAGTCTGAGTTTAACCTTTTAAGCATTCCTCCTACTGATATTTGTGAACACTACCATGTAGAGTGGTTCACTGCATATTTGAACCATTCCTGTATTATATATAGTTTTAATACCCCACAAAATAAGTGCTGAACCATGTCTCGTATTTTATTGTGCTACTAAACCATTATGAATTAAGTATGACAGATACCCTCCTTTTCAAAATACAGAAGTTTTTTCCAAGCTCAGTCACAGAGCATTTCCATTAAAAGCTCAAGACCCCGACTCTAACCCTGGCAGTACCTTCTCCACATGATTAATTATTTTACACATTCTGTAGTCCATTAGGGAGGTGTCTGATGGCCTCAGGACATGAATATCTGGCCTTTATATGCATTATTTTGCCAAACTCTTTTTCTTCTTTATCCTTTTGTAGTGAGATAGAAAACAGCATATTACTTTGGTTTTTCATTGCCATATTTGTTTCATCTATTTATAATTAATATTTTTCATAAAAGGCATTAACTTGCACTTTCAATAATCTTTTTTTGTAAAGATTCAAATAACTTATCCAAAGATAAATCTTACCAAATATCAGGTAGTTCCAGAAATATATGTAAGATCAATGAAGTCTGTAGAAATATGTGTATCTCTTATTAGAAGACTGGATCAAATATTAGTTTTGTAATGATAGTGTAAACTAGAAAAAAAGGTGTAGATATTGAGATCAATAGCAGCATAATGGAGAACAGCTCTGTGCTCCCACTTTGTGCTGCTGATGTTCAGTGGTCCATTGTCTTCAATTTGGGTAGCTCTTGTGGGAAAAAAAGGATGTATCTGAACTTTGTGTGTTGTGGTAATAGTAAACTCTGCCCTGCCAAAATACTTTCTTGCCTTCTTGGGTTGCAGGTACAGAATGGTAATCTCCTAGTTAAGGGAAGCACGGGGAGGATTCTAAGATATTTCTTGTACTGTTCAGTATGCTGCCACATACTAAAATGGAGAAAACAAGTATAATCCTGGCTGCACTGGAAAACCCTGCCAGAACTCTCTACATTTTCAAAACAATCCAGATTCCACCCAAGACACTGGCTTGATGACAGGAATGTCACAAAATCTTACTTAACTGGTTTTCACACATTAGGAGACCATACCTTTCTTTTCTCCAACATCCTGGAAGTCAGACCACTGTTTAAATCAGAAATCAGTTGGGCTTGTTGGTGATACCAGAGAATACTAAAATATACCTTATCTATTGATTTATGAGAGATTGAGTTTTATTATTTTGGCATTGGGTTTTACCATCTGTTGTAAAGCATCTCATTCATCTAAATAATTGCAATAGACAGTGATTATAGAAAATATACATTGAAGGTTTCCATGTTGATATTGGCTTAATCACCCCCTCCCCCCCAAAAAAGTTAACCTGAAAACTTCCGATAAAGTAAGATTTATTTTATGACCTTTATATCAAATTATACTTGTCAGTTGTCATGGTTATCAAACTTCACAACTCAGGATATTTTCATTTCCAGTGGAGTTAGTAAGAGCTGAGGCAAATACACCACATAAGAAAATTGAATATAAAAATGTTGTTCTTTCCCCATATGAAGCTATGGTGATTATACACCTCATTTTGGGCACCTATTTGGTGCCTAAATTCAGGTTGAATGAACACAGCTTTCAACCACATTACTTAATTTTCTTAACATTATGTTCCATGACTTGATTTGACTGAATTCATTTTTGCAGGAGAGATGAAGAACCTGCCCACTGGAAAAAAAAAAATTGTAGGCCATATTTAAAACTCCCTGCAGAAATTCTTCTCAGTCTTGCCCCGGCAAAACACTTCTAATGAAATTCTTGTTCTGTAGTGTGTCAAGAGCACATCTGACCAAAAATAACAAAAATAATAACAACAACAACAACAAATCAAATTCAGTCTCACATCTTCATCCTTTGACATTCTAAATTACTCTCTATGGTCAGATTCTTAATGTCTTGACTAGTTTGTTTTCAAAGGGAGGTTTATCTAATTCTAAACATCTATTAAGTAAACTTCAGTATCTGAGTGAGCCACATTGCTTAGGAGAGAGGTGACAAGATGTACATATTTTAGACTGAGGTTCATCTGGCTTGTTCCTGAGATCTACATTAGGATGAGATAAATCATAATCTCTAAGTGACATTGTCTCTTCATTGATCGCTCTGGGAGTTTAACAGCTACTTTAAATGTAAATGTAATAGTCATCTACATTTGGTTGGTTACAACACACAAGCAGGCAATCTTTTTTGAATTATGGATACATTTACAAAATAAATCAGTTTTGGGATTTACTTGTATCAAAACTTGAGTTTTCTGGGTTTATATCTGCTAGAGCAAATTGGAAGTGAAAAAAATTGCTCCAAAGGAAATTCTGATGTTCAATCCACCAAACAGGAATAAAAAGGTAAAGCACTGACTTTCCTTACAGGAATAAAGTTCTTTAATAATGACGTGTGGCCCATCACATTTTTTCTCTAAATTATGTGCAATTTTGCTATAATATTTTAGGTTTCTTAATAGAACATAAAATTAAAACTTCTGCGTTAAATATCAAAGAAAGAAGTCGAAATAACTCATTACATCTTATTCTGAAAACTTCTGGTAGATATCTAATGTAGGACAGATGCATCACACCCTCAGCATGCTGAGTCCTCTCCAGAAGATACAGGGGACAAGTTGCCATTCAGAGGTGTGAAACAGAGCCAGCTCCCCACGGTTATATCTACAGTTCCTGTTCCAGAGCATGCTCTGGAGTTTGACCCTGCCAGCTGTCTCTGGGTTGCTCGTGGCAGGACAGGCAGCATGGCAACCTTTCCCAGCCTGTCCTTGTCCCTCACCAGTCACGCAGGCGAGGGCTCTCAGCGTCGGAGCCATTCGCTGAAAACATTGGTGGCTGATGCTGTTGGCTCAAAGTGGGGAGTATTTGAAGCTCCCATGACAGGGGTGTAGAGAGAGGTAATAACCACAGGCTATTCTGCTTGCTCTCACCCTTGTCCTCTCTAATTTTCTTTTTGGAGAAGATTCTCTTTGCTTCTTACTCTATATCCTTTCTGGCTTTCTCTTCCTCTCTTTTTATTGCTGCCCTCTCCATCACATTGCATCAATGCCACAGAAAGCTTCTGAATTTCATGCAAATCAGGGCACAGAATTTGCACTTAGCTTAGTAAAAGCAGTAGATGCAATCCAAGTGTCTTTCTTGCTTAGGTTAAGTTGTTAATCCCCAAATACAGTGTGTTCTGGGAAGACAAATGTCATGCCAGCTTCTTAAAAAAAAAAAACAAAAAACAAAAAACAAAAAAAACCACACACACACACACAAAAAACACCCAAATTAAAAGGGAAAAGGCTTTCCTTTTTCCTGAAGGCCATGGTTTTACAGTCTGTAGTTGCTACTGACTGCAGCACAGGCTGTGTAAACAACACCTCTGAAAACTGAGCCAGTACAGTTTCAGTTTCCATTCTGGAGCCAGTCAAGAAGCTGCATGTGTTCTTGACTAGCTCAGAGACACTCCTGAGCCTTTATTATAGCATTTGATAGTACGTCTGGAGCTGTTAATTAATACATCTTAAAGACATTAAGTCTTATTTATAGCAGATGTGACACTGGAAATGATCTTCCATTCCACTCCAGCTACCCTTCATTCTCTGAACACCAGAAAATAAATTCTCATTTTAAAAAGATTTTCACTTTAATTTGAGTTTTCATATATCTGCTCAGTGTTGTTTCTTTTTCTTTTCTATTTCTTTTTCCATCACAGACAGGTATATAAATGATTAGTTTATACAAATTTTGGAGGGATTTTTTTTAAGATCATAGACCCGTAGGGAATATGTAGCTTTAGAATGTATCATAGATTTACACTGAAAGATGCTCCATAAAAGAATGACACTACAAGTTACATCAAACAAGCAAACATTTGTTATGGGGACAGTAAAATTTACTTTTCACAAAAGGAGTCTACAGTAATAATGCATTCAATTCTATTTCCCAGAATGCTTCTTAAGTATGTTAATAAAGTCTTTATTGTGTCTGCTTATAAAAGTCGCCACCATTTCCCATTAGAAAGTCTCTGTTTATTCATCAAACATTTACTGACAGTGACTGCTGGGAGCAGGCTCAGATTTCCACTCCATTACACGTTTGTGGCATAAAACACATTAATTATAGATATATTACAATATTCAACTCATTGAGGAAAAATTAGATGATCAAGGCTCATTTTCCTTGACAATAAGCAAGTTAATGAAAATACTAATTACCTGATGATGAAGTGGAGCCTTCAGGATTGAACGCTTAGCATCTGTAGAAGAGCTCTGTGAATCTAGCACAGAATATTAAAGCCAGAAGCACTGGAAGTCTAAAGGGTGGTTCATGAGGTCATCATGTGCCCTTTAATCACAGGACAGAGAGTAGCTAGTTCATAATATAAACTTTTATATGCAGCTTTGAAGGATGTCATGAAAAGCCACATAAGCATAGTGTTCATTTAAAACTATTTATTTTAGTGAACTGGTGGGTTTTGAATTAGTTGATACATTGTCTAGCTCAACTTCTTTAAAGGAACTGTGGAACCTAGCAATGATGAATTTCAGTACACAAAGATATGCGAACCTTGGAATGGAAAAGAATAAGATGCAGCCGCATGCCTTCATTTTCTCTGGTTCCATTTAAAAAAGTTGTAATCAAAGTTAATGGCATATGAAATTAAACCATGTCAAATTCAGGAAATTTCTTGTTACTTATTTATCTTTATTGCAACCACTTCCGCTTTTGTGCTTGTATAATTCTTCTTACCATTTCCACATTAGACTGTGAATTGGAATCACTAAACTGATTATGTCATCCTTTGGTTTCTTTCCAAGATCAATTTTACTTCTCATCTGCTTTTTACATTTTACCAGTATAACTGGAAATTGTTGAGGGTAGGAGGTTTCCTTCGACTCTGGACTGTTTACACTGTCTGTTAAAGTACATTGGTTTATTCATTGGTTTGTTCAGTTTCGTTCATTTTTCCTCGATTATTGTGTTTGACAACAATTTTTTAGCAATTATAGATTGCTAAATGGGATTTTCCAAAGCTGACAAATAGTAAATAATAATAAAATACTCCCAAAAAATTGTTTCTTTTCTGAAGATAGCAATGTTCATGTTTAATAAACAAATTGCCTTCATAAGTTTTCTGCAAGGCCAACATTGTATCACCGGATAAAATGGTATTATATTAGCTTCTAACTGCCCTAAAACCCTGTTATAAGTCCTGGATAAAAATATCTTCAATGTGTTTTATTCTAATGGCATGTGTTATTGTAATACATTGTTTTTCTTATGAAAACATAAAGCTTTGTAAATCTCACAACCTCCTTCCTAGGAGCAGGATACTGGGTGATCATAGAATCATAGAATGGCCTGGGTTGGAAGAACCTGAAAGATCATCTAGTTGGTAGTTCCAACTCTACCACCATGTACAGGGACACCTCCCACTAGATCAAATTGCCCAGAGCCCCATCCAGCCTGGCCTTGAACACTTCTAGGGAGAAGACATGTACAGCTTTTCTGGGCAGCCAACTCCTGTGCCTCACCACCCTCCCAATAAAGAATTTCTTTCAAATATCCAATTTAAACTTACCCTATTTTAGTTTGAATCCATTTCCTCTTGTCCTGTCACTACATGCTCTTGTAAAAAAGTTCCTCTCCATCTTTCCTGCTGGTTCCCTCCAGGTACTGGAAGGCCACAATTAGGTCTCCCTGAAACCTTTTCCAGGCTGAAAAAACCAAATTTGTTCCAGCCCTCTAATCCTTGGTGACCTAATATTGGTAAAGGGCTCTCCACTGTAGAGAAAGGCTTTGTGGAAATACCATGCAGGTCTTGAGTTCACTTTTGCTCTTCAAGCACCTTACTTATAGGTTTAAAAAATGCAGTCTTTGTCCTTGATGTAGGCCATTACTCCTGCTCTATAAACAGATGTTTTCTGTAGTACCATGTTAAAGCAGCTGTCCAATATCACTTCCCATTTAACATGAAAATCTCTGTAACAATAGTCCAACATCTTTCCAAAGCATTTCAAACAGTTATTTCTGAAATAATTTTGAATAAATTTCTTTAAAATGTTCCATCCCTCCTGTTCCATAAAATACATTTTGTATGACTTCCTGAAAAATCACTGGCAATAGACTTCTACTGAAATTATTAGAATGAGATTTTAATTGGTAAAACACAAAAAGTCTATTAGCTGGTATCAAAGGCCTGTGTGGTATACTTCTGTGAAAGGGAAGCTGGTGGACAGTGCCAGTGTAAGAACTCAGACTGAAAAGATTACAACTGTACTTCTTACAACAACAATATCCCAAAAGTATACCAGTTTCTTTTATACCAGTTTTTCTGGACAATTCATAGTTTTACAGTTCGGCAGGTCTATAAGGAACATTTACAATATCTGCTTTACTTCAGAAAAAACATCATCCTACTTTGCCTCTGACAGTTGTGAGGAGGGACTGCTCAGGAGAAAAACAAGGATGCACTTCCATGAGCTTCCACACTCAGCTTTCAGAAGTGTACAGGGTGAATGCTGTTCATCATCTGACACCTTTCCACAGAGTTTATAATTCATTTCCTATACCTTAAACATGCAATGAAAACGGAAAATAAGTCTATCAACATCTAATTTATTTTTACAGTCTAAAATTTATGATCCTTACACTATTCAAAATAGTTTAATAGCAAACTGAAGGTGAAATGGCAAACATAGTATAAGATTAGCATTGCAGTTATATCTTCTAGCAATCTTGCTGCTTATGTAGTCCACAGGAAGAAAGATGTGCCTAAAAGCCTGCCTATATACAAAAGGCCAGCAAGCCAGATCACTAAATGAGAAATACCATGAAGAAGGAGGTAACCTTAAGTGCACATGTTCAGACTAGAAGGGATGTGCACATCTGTTTGGCATTCATAATCCTGAAGCCAGCTCTGAGTATAGGTTCTTCGAGTTTTTGATCCTGAAGAAAACAGGAGAGATGTTGACTCTTTTATAGTGTAGAAGGTAATCCTCATTTGGGAAACAGGATATGAGAATTCCAGGCCTTTTCTATGGGCTTTAAATCCATTACTCCATTTAATTTTTTCATAGCATGACTTGGAGCTGTCTGTTGCATACTTTGGATAGGGCTTGAGGTACCTGCAGATTCAAAGTCAGTTGCACTAGTGTTGCAGGACAGAGGGAACCAAATCTGCTTATAGCCTTATCCATATTGCCAGACAAAGCCCCTAGATCTAAACTGACCTAGGGGGTTTGTTTCAGCAGGGTGTAACTGGTCACTGACAGAGATGCCTGAATCAAAGCGAGATGGCACTCAGTTATTTGAGAGCATGGAAATAATTTTAAAACTACCAAGATCACTCCTGCCATATCCTCCTTCTGCTTTGACCTGTTCTCACTTTGTTTTCACATCCTTCCACCACCAGATTAAAGAGCACCTCTTCAACACCTCTGTGCTTTGACAGCAGCACAAACTGGAATTGCAAGTAGCCAAGCATCCAGTCTCTTAGCCCTTTTAATCGGGGCCATGCTTACATACAATATTGCTCTTCTACATTCTTTCACATTTATTTCCTTTTTCCAATGCTCACAACTGCTTGTAAATATTGCTGTAGCTTTATTCATGTCTTATTGTTTCACAGAGGAACACACTTCCTGAGAAGATGTAGTGAGAAAAAAAACGTTTTGTGCAAACTATCGAACAACAATATTTGAGAGAATTGTACATGTACATGCACATTTTACACATGTACATGCACTGGGTTTGTGATGTGGAAAGCCTTCATACCAGTCCAATAACCTAAATCTTGAGTCTGGTGCTCCCAAGGATAATAGTGCCTCAGGAGTCATAATGACAATATCTAGAGTGTCGTCTCTTTACAAAGATTCATCCTTGGTGTGCTCATCTGGATCTACAGATGCAACATAAGATCACCAGTAAAACTGAACAGAAAAAAATTTATTTTTTGAAACTGCGTTAAATACTTTCAAAAGAAATTTTGCTAAGCAGTTCTCACTAGCTTCACAGACTCTATAATGCTCACCATATTTTGCTTGGTTCCACAATCAGAATTCTCATTTATAGCAACAAAAATTTTAGCAATTCCCTGTCACTGAATGAAGCCAGAGTGATGTGATTTTTTTTTTTCCTCTATTTAAGAATCAAAAAGTTTAATCCAAATTGAAAAACCAAAATGTTTGGCAAAGCTGAAAAAAGAGACACATTTTTTTGTGTGTATGTTAAGTATAGTAGCATAGATTTTAAGCAGCTTGTCACAGGGATCCCATGTCATGATACATGATTACATTTGGACAAAGTAATAAGCAAAAAAGGCAGCTTCAAGAAACATGAAGACTGAACTGTCAACCACCCATTGTCAATGTGCAATTCCATTTTCTGAACAAGAACTCTTCTGAACTCTTTTTTAGCCATGGTTCAACATCAGCCACTATTAAAGCTTGTGGTTTCAGTAAGCGCTGGGTTAGTGCAAAACTCAGCCTTTGCAATGTAAGTGTGAAACCCAGTCCACCTTTCCAAGCCATATTTAATCTCACGTTTCTCACTTTTTATCAATCTCAGTTGATGGTTTTGAGACGTGCCAGCTAAGAGATTTAGTCAAGTGCCCTGGGCCATTCTCAGACTTACCTGTGGTAGTTCTCCATGGCTCCTGTTCAACCAGCGGTCACAGGTTTCCTTGCCAAACCTCAACAAGGAGGAAATGCCACACCATATGGTGACCACCACATTCAGGACCTCAGAAATACTCTCTGATCTGGAAAATGTGTGCAGAGCCATACAATTTAAATTAAGACTCCCATGCTGAATATACACATCTGGTCCCATTTGAAGCAACACAGATTCTTCCTTCTGCTCTCAACTGGTAGCCCCAGGAGAAAATAAGTTTTATAGAGGGGGTCCTATATCATATCTGGTAATCCTATGGAGTTTTCCTGCGTATCTTGTAATATTTCTGAAAGCATTAAAGACGTTTGTTTTAAAAACATTCCTAAATTTCTGACTAGTGTGTAAAATTAGACAAGAAGAACACCCTCCATAGCATATAGTCCCTCTACAGCACATTGTGCACCCTTATCCAGAATTTAAGCTGCATTTAGGTGTTTACATGGGAGGATGGGATACCAGAATAATTTTTCTAAACTGCTAAGCAGCTTATGTGTCTATTTTCCATTGAGATCAAGAGAACCTGGGCACCTAACACATTAAGTAGTTTTAAATATTTTATCTGCATCTCTCAATAATTTATATTTTTGGAAATCCTACCTCTTGCAGTAAAAATGTACTGGTATTAACAGCTTAAGCCTATTCACATTTTCCAGTAAAAGGCAAACTAATCATTCAGAAGCAGAAATCATTCAGGTTTCTCCTTTTACACAGCAGCTTTGTGTCCTTACATTCTTTACTCCATCCCCTAAAAGCCTCAATGAAAACCCATTTAGTTTTATAGGGTTCAGCCGGTATAAATTTCAATGACGAATGGAAACGAATTCCAGTTGTGTGAGTTTTTTGAAAGACCACTCAGCCATCAGTGCTTTCATTCCTAGGGGTTGTTGCATCATCCTGGATATGACTGTCTTTCCTGTGAGCACTAGTTATTATAGCAGCAATTGCAGCTCTTTCAGACTTTTAGGAAAGGGTTTCATTTCCTTAGAAGACGTGATTACATTACTGACATTTCCTTTGTGTATTTTTTTGATATTTTAATTCAATGTAAATAATATTTTGCTATAAAGAAGACAGTGGGATAATACAAAAAAAATTATCAACCCATGAAGCACGGAATCAAATCCTAGTAAAGATTTCCAAATGAGTTCTAGAAAGGTTCAGGGTATTAATGCTGCCCATTGTCACACAAGTGCTATGTTGTTTTCTCTTGATTGCTTCAAACCACAGATATGGAACATTTTTCTGCAGCCCTTGCTGAGAAATTTACCACATTCATAGCAGCATTGCAATCAGAGGATATTCTAACGATTCCAAATCCAGACTCTTACCAGTGGAAAACCAGAGATGCTACATGACATCCACTGCATCATCATTCTACATATAGTCTGTCTAGAATAAGAAACTCAGAGTAAAAACTTACAGGATTCTCCAGTAATACTGCTGCCCAAAAAGGAAGCCATCCCTCTTTCACAGATTTTTTTTAATCCTATGTGTAATTCATATAAGGGACATTTTCCTAATGCTAACATGTCAGATATTTCACAGAAAGGCACATTTTTCTTCACTAGTTTAATCTTCAGCACTTTCAAAGCCTGCAGAGGCTTAGTGCCTAACTCTAGATATTTGTTAATGTGATTTTTCTGACCCGAACATTTTTCTATCATTTCATCCCTCCAGCATGGCATGTTACCTTTAAGTTAAAAATACTGTGGGGATATAAAGAAGGAATTATTGTGCTAAAGTCTGGAGTTAAATTCTAACATTTGAAAAGGACAAGTTGAAAGAAAACTCTTAATGTCTTAATTCATAAAGATGTTAATTTTGACAGCTAAAATATATTACTTGTAAAAGAATGAAAGGAAAAGAGGAAAAGAGTCTTCTTTACCTCTAAAATGATTTCTTCTTTGTCTGTAGCAGGTGCCCCAAGACACATTATACTGCCTGCTTTAATTTGTCTTTAATATCAGATGTGCCTTATTGATTTCTTCTGTGTATGTTTTCATTTTGAATAATTCAGAGGCACAATTTTTTTCCATTATGGTCAATAGCCAGAGAAAATTCTGAAAATAATCAATTGAGCCCTGCCTGACGATTACTAGTGTTGATATCCCCCGAAGTGAGGGAGTCGGAAAGGCCAAGGATAATATGACACAACAGTCAATCAGTGCAATCAGTGGAAGTATCAACACTGGCTGCACGATGAGAGCCAGATCCATGTCAAGGATCCATAACGGCTCCTAAAAGTTCAGATGCTTGACTTCTTGTCATATGCTGCAGCAGATGGACTATGTAAGATTAGATTCAAAAGAGCCTCTCTCCCTCTTTTTCAGAGCGATAGGATCATAAAACAGCTGTGTGGTATGATTTGCATAACACTTAATGTCTTAATTTTTTTCTGTTTTTAAGCTTTCCTAGTAACAAGTATATTCAAAGAAATGAGCAGAATGAGGGCTTTGCCAAAAAACACTCATAAAACCAGACAGAAATATTATTTTGGTTTCAACCTAATGCTAATAGATAACACCTTTAGCTAGAGATCACGAATGACCACTTTAGTAATTCCCACCACATCCATCCGCATGGTCATGCCACATCACATTCAATTTATTGTGGAAAAAATGTATTTTTTTTCAGTGGAGAAATCTAATGAAGTTGCCAGTAGTAGCTGACAAATGATGGTCCTAATCAGGCGCAGCTATGGACTTGAGGGTTGTTGCAACTTCAGCCCAAGTCAAGGCAAGAGTCTGATTTAAAATAAGCATGCAGCTGTAAACACACATAAAAGATGATAGATAGATAGATAGATAGATAGATAGATAGATAGATAGATAGATAGATAACTCTGTGTGTGTGTGTATATATATATATATATTTTTCTGCTGAGGTGAATATCTCCAGTCTCCTGAGCACAACTATTGCCATGCAGGCCACTGAGCAGTGGCTGTGCAGCCCACCATGTCAATTACCCAAATTCATAAAATGGCAATATATGGAATTAAATGCTAAATAGCTTATAACTAAATAGTTTAATGACAATCCAATGTGTACAAAGTAAAGGAGTAAATTGGCAGCACTAGCTCAGTTTCCCATGGATAACTTATTTATAAATCTCTCTGTGATTTATTATTAATCTCCTTATGCAATAATCACTTATGCATATAAACATGGCTAAGCTTAAAAATTGTATTCTGATTCATGTTTCTTTACAAAGGAAATATTTTGACTGTAGAATTGAAATCATCACTATTTTAAAGGTTTTGAAGACATTAAAATGAAAAATTACAGAAAATACAATTTTTTATACTTCCAGGTTTCTTTAATTTTTTGCTTAACAACACAATATTTTGGAATAAATGAGATGAGACTCTTAACTCTCCATCAAATATATCACAGCTAATCTGACAGAAATTTTTAAACTAGAAATAGATAATTAGAATTGACATAATTTTTTTAAAAAACAGAGACATGGTCCATGAAAAAAATCAAAATATTTTTTAAAATTTATCTCAAAAGTAAAGGTACTTCCTCATAAATATTAATATGCTTTCTATGTTACAAACATATGTGATATGCTCCAATTATTTTCCTAAAAGTAGGTCACTATGCATTTTACTCCCGTTTTCCGTATTCCCATGACCACAAAACACGTTATGATTCTTGTTCCACAGTCATGGAATACACAACCATAAAAGAAGCTGATGTCTAGAACCAGAGCAGCAGACACAGTTGGGATGGAGCTTTTATATGGTAAAAGATCCACTCCATTGCAGCAGTATGTGAAGCAATAACCATATGGTGCAATTGATTAACACAGGAGCGAAGCTGAGATACTTAATCAGTCACAAAAGCCACTTATTATGAGTCTATTATAAAGCAACAGGAATTTTTTTAGTATTATTCTAGGAGCTAAAATATGAAACAGAAGGAAATAAAAAAAGATACTGTTAATTTTTCCTGTAGAAAAAAAAACTAAGTGCCTTTTATCATCCTTTCCAGCTGGAGGGAAGATAATGTGGTTCAGAAACTGTCGTGTATAAAACTAACCAAAACCAGGACAGACTCTGGTTTTAGTGCCTGCTTTGGCATACCACAGTTTGCATTCAGACTTCCATCCAGGCTGCCAAGTGAATTTCAAGGGAGAATTTCCTGCCTACATCCCCAAACCAGGCCCAGGCATCGACAGAGAAGAACAGGTCAGCACAGGCCAAGTCCACAGCCATGGCTGACAGGGATAACCAGTATCATTCCTCAAGTCTGAGCCTGGGCCTTGTTGGGCTTGTAAGGATAAGCCAGTGAGAATAAAAATCTGCCTTGGGCAGACCTAGGAACTGGAAAGAAAAGAAAATAAATTCAAAGAGGTTGAACATTAAATATATTCAAGATACATTTCTTGTCAGGACAAAATACATGTTCTCAGACTCTAAGGCCATGATTTTTCTTATTAAAAGTTAGACATTTTGTTTAACCTGTCTCCACAGTGACTGAAGGACAGTAGGTACTTGCAGAAAGGAATTAATCTCATATATCTAGATATCTTAGAATGGCATAAATTGTCTTCTGATAGCAAAAAATCTACTGGTCTCCTGTTATGGCATTATCTCTATGTGCTTTTGTTTTGTTATCCATAAAAGTAGGCACATGTCTAAGACCTGTACAGTTTTCATTGCTTCTTTTCTACTGAAATCTTTTATTGCACTCAACAATGTTTGCCTCCCTGCCTGAAATAATGTGGCTGGATGAGAGAATACCTCAAGCCTTTCTGGAAAACCAACAAGTGCACTCTTTTCAAGCTGCTCCTACCTTTTCTCTCTTCAGATTCATGTTCAGCTGTTGGTCTAGATCTGCAGCAGGCAGTGATCCCAAATTGCATCCTCCTACCCCACAAAGGTAGGGGTTAGAATAGTGGTAAGAAAGTCATGCTGTCATTACAGGTATTGCCTGTGTGACACTTCAGCCCTTGTGGAGAAAAGGCAGAAGTAAAGCAAGCAAATACAAGATCTTCTGAACCACAAGTTGTGGAAACCATTGGAGCACTGCTGTGCAGCTCTCACTGCTGTCATGCCCACAAGGAATACACCAAGAGACACCACTGTTTGACTTAAAAATTTTCCTTGCAGAATCCTTTAAGATGCAAAATTCTTCTTCTTCTGACCCCAATCACATCTAGATGCTTTATGAGTCATTTGGCAGACATATCAACAGCCTTGGGAGTACTTTTTTTTTTACCCTAAACAGACTTTTGTCAATACAAAGCAGATCAATGTTTGTTTCAGACTTAGTTTATATTGTCACTAGTCACTTTTTCACAACCCAGATGTTATAAAAAGTACCAACACTTAGTTTTTCACATAGCAACATTTATTTCAGACAGAAGGAAAAAAAAATGAAATTTTTTGGCTCTGTGCCTTTGTCAGAAAAGGGCAACCCAAGGGAGTCATTAACTGTGGGGTAATCTCTTTGCTCATGGATGTAATATTAATGTAGTTTCTATAGGCTACCTATTAAACGAATTGCAGTGAAGAATTTTATCAAACCAAGCTTCTGTGAATAAAATAAATCTTATGTAAAATTCACTAATTAAGTATATTACCACCAATAATTTTGCAATGAGCACATTAGTGGAAGCTGGCTTTCAGGATTGATATATTTCATCGAGTAAATGATACTACTACTTTGAATTTGGAGAGCTAGATTTTTTTTCGCTCATTTGAGGCTTATTTCTTGGTAAGAACTTAAATAAAATATGTAGAAGTACATTAAGGTAAGCAGCACTAGATTTTCGATTTAGTATCATTCACTAAAAAGCTGGTAAAATACCAAACTTCTGCTACTACTTGGAGAACTATGAAATTTTTCCTATGTTAATATTCTCTTTTATTAATACCAAAAGATACTGAGTAAAAACAGCATTTTCATAGACGTTTATAATCATCTGAAATAATTTTAAATGACATTTATGAATAAATTTTACAACCATTTTAGCAATATGCTTGGAAATCAGATCAAATATGTCTCATTTCTTGCTCCTACTGTTTTTAAAAAAATAATAAGGCACTGGCATAGAATTTTTGTTTATTTTTGTACAGTTGTTTAAAACGGTGTGTAAAGGTACCTATAAAAGGAATACATGCACAAGCATGATGCTGGTTCACAGAATCACAGAATCACTCAAATGCTTGTGCTTGTATTTCTTTGAACAAGAGATTACAGAAGGTATGGGCTCAAGCTTTGCGGGGGGATGACTAACAATTTTACATGTAAAGTCCGTTCTTAAGCTCTCGTAGGATTTGTAACTTTCACATATGTTGCCTGTTTTCCTGCTTTTCTTCAGCACATATGCACATTTTTTTCCCATTGATTCAGTCATGACTCCCTTTCTGAGCCCTTCTTCTCTCCTATTCATTTGATAGTCTATCACATATAAGGGTATATATCATATTTAAGCTCAGCAAACTCCATATTGCCTGCTTCATCAACACTACTTTCACAAGCTCTCACATTAAAACTCATTTTTTTGCAATGCCCTGAGCCAGATCCCTTGTCCCCGTAAAAGTGTGCCTATAATAAATACAGTGGATTTCCTTCTAAGTTGTTTGAAGATGATGTTGCAATAAAAAGAACAAGGAAATAATTTATTAAATAATAGTGACTGGCCGTATGTTGACTGCCCATTCTACATGTCTGTTCAAGATGTGTAACAGTGTTTTATGCAACAGTGATTTTATTCAGCTATTTTTTTGATTTGCTCATGAAAGTCCTACGTGAGAATGTTCAGACTGATCCAAAGTTAGATTTATGTCACATACTTACAACCTTTCATTCCATCAAGCATTAATTTTTTCCTCTCTTTTTCAATTAAAAATGAGGTTACAATGACTTGCTGTTGAAGACAGGCACACTTAACTCTAGTTCCCTCATTTTCCCCTGGTTTAGTCCTAAATGGCTACACCAACATTACCACTTCAGTTCAAATCAAATACATGCCTCTGAAATAAATCTCCCAATAGCCCTCAGGCTTTAGTTCACACTCAGTCTCATGAGTTCCTCCTGGATTAAACTAAACTGGGAAATACCCATCAAAAGCCCACTAAACATGCTGCATGGGACCAAATGAAAGTCCTTTTGAAATAAGGCACTGTGTGTATTCAAGGTATTCATATGAACTCTGCCCCTCCATAGGCCCTCCTGCTGTGCTGCACTGCTTGCTACAGACTTAGCCTAAGTGCCCTTCTTCCAGTCTTCATTAAGCATCCATGGACTCCAAAACATGATAGCTCTGCAGCTTTTTCAGCTAACATCCCTTGAATTTGAGGGTGCATTTTTTCATGTTATTCTAACACCTCTTCATTTAGTTTTGTTAATTTGAAAGCAGGAAAAGAAGACTGTAGTGTCCTTTCTCTGTGCCTTCTGTTATTTACTTTCCTTCCCTTCTCTCTTCGGTACTGATATGATACTTTTTGTTACTTTCCCGTCTATTCCCTCCCTAATGTATTTCCAGAACCGTGTCTGCTTGCCTTTCATCTCCCTTGCTAGTTGTAAGTCATTTTGCATTTTAGCCTTTCTGAGTTCATCACTACATGCTTGTGCTATTATCCTCCACGCACAACCTTATTCAGCTGTCCTTGTTTCCACTTTTAATATACCTCCTTTTTTCTCCATTCTTGACTCCTTAAAGAGTTCCTGATTCAGCCACATTGTCTCTTCCAAGCTCTCCTTCGCATCAGAATACTTTGCTTTGTGCCTTTAATACAGTCTCTTTCAATAACTGCCAGGTCTCCTGAATTCCTTTATCCTTTATATTATCTTCCCAAGGGACCCTACTTACCAGTTTCCTTAGCTGTTGAAGAGTGCTTTTCTGAAGTCCATTATGCCTACTCTGCTGTTCTCCCTCCTTCCTGTTCTCAGTATGATGAGTCTGTGATCCCTTTCACCCAAACTTTTATTTCATCATCAGATTTTCAATGTCTTCCCGTATTAGTTGGGTTGCTATCTGCCTTATCTACCCACCAAATCCTGGACAGGTAATATAATGAATTGCATAATAAAGAGAAGTGTGATGATAGAATATGAGCAGCCCAAGTCAATCCAGTTTACTCAACATTGGTTGCTCTTCAGCTGCATTATGGTGGTCAGGGAACTTCAGTGAAAATGCACGACATCTCGAAGGAGCTCAAAGCACAATCAGAGTGCGAGAAAACAGGGGCTGCAGGAGAAGATTGACATAATCAGGTTTTTCAGACTAGAGAAGTCCTGAGAGGGGGTTATGTTGATATTCTCAGTATTTTTAAAAAAGGTAAAACTATCTTAAAGGGAACAAATAATCTGTTCTTTGTAGCGTTCTGTGGAAAAGGAAAGGGTTTCGGTTGTTACCATAAGTTCAACTCAGTCATCAGTCACTTTCTAGAAATGAGAATAATAAATGGATGAATAGATAGCCTAGGGGGAATGGATTTAAGAATGAGCTATGCAATTACCTGTCAGGATAATGTAACCACTGTAATCCACCAGAGTCTCACACCCACAGCCAGATCACTCTCACAGACACACAAATTTGCAGCAGCATATATGAACCTCGTGCATGTATGAGGGGCTCACAGAACAAGGACTTAGAGGAAGCACACTATGAACAGAGACAAAAATGCAATATCTAACATCCTCAGCACATTTTAAACAGCAAGAAAATAATGAGTTCCAATTTTATCCATCAGACATATTATTTCTTACATTTGCCAGTGTCTTACTGTATTACAAAAATTATGAAATTCCCCTTGCATGTAAACTTTTTTTTCCCTTAAAAAATAATTTTAAAGCCAAGTCTCCTCTGTATAACATCAAGTTTATGAATATTGTAAGGTATTTTCAGAGATGTAGAGTGAGACTATGTGTTCAGGCCTGCGGAATAGAAGAGAATGAACCTCTCTGCTAACCACTTTCCTGGGGAGGAGCAGATTTCATTGTAGCCTTTGTACTCTTCTTGGTGGACAATATTTCCATCAGCCTCTACACTGCACCTGAGCTGACATCCTGGGACACTGTGCAGACCAGTGCAATCCTAAGGCACATCACCAACACTAGACAGGATAGCTGTCACATGAGGTACAGAGTGGTCAATCACTCCCAACAGAATGCAAATGTGCTGTTGAGAATGCAAATGTGCTGTACTGTCTTCCAGCTGGATTTCTAGAGAGTTGCCTCAAACACCACTCAAATATGCGAAGTACAGAGGAGAGACAGCTCTTTGACTTCATATTGGCTCCTTCAAGATTGTTGCTAGGACCTTTGCTAATGCAGCTATTTCACATAAAGAAATGCAGGTTCATGAGGCTGAAGGGTCTCAAGCTCCAGGTCTTCTGAGGCCAGGAGAGTCTCCTGCCTTTGGAGTACATGCTACAGCCCATGTAAGTGGAGTGCATTAGCTGCATTCCCCAGGAGCTGTAGGAGGCAGAGTGCATGCCTGAGGCACAGCCCCTCCTGGAGCTCCTGGTGAGGTGATGTGCCTCTGCATTACCCCCGATGTGGTGCTGTGCCTTCAAGGCACAATTGAGTCCTTAGTGTTTTGTCCAAGCTATTGCTTCAGAGCTTGAATTTATGATATGAACAGAGATAGCATAGCTCTTAACCAAAGTTAATCATCAAATATTTATATACACTAAATACTACAGTTTCTCACAGTCACGGATAAAAATACAGTTTTTTAGACAATGCTACCATTTAATGTATAGGGGTTTTATAAATTCCCCAGATCTTCAGACCTTATCTCAAAAATACCCTCCTCTCGTTCTTCTTATGTTAGAAAAGTTATCCATAGTTGCATCTCCAGACCTGGATTCTCAGTGCATCTCATGCCTTTCCTTTCCTCTCCCAACATGACGCCATGTCAGTCAGTCTTTCTTCCACAAAAAAAGTGATAGGACAAGAGGGAAGGATCTCAAGTTGTACCAGGCGATATTTAGTTTGGCTAGTAAGAAAAAATTATTCACTAAGAAGAACATGAAGCAATGGCTGACTGGTCAAGGGAATCACTGTCCTGGTGTGTGTTCAAAGACACATAAATGTGGTGCTTAGGGGCACAGTTTAGTGGTGAACCTGACAGTGTCACATTAATGGTTGAACTTGATATCTTAGAGGTCTTTTCTAACCTAAATCATTCCATGATTCTATGGTGGAAAGCATTTCCCACACAGTAACAACTTTTCAGTTGCTCATACGGTATGGAAGTTTTTGTCCATTTATTTAAAAATCTGGGTGACTTTTAGGCCTATTTTCTTTTAAATAGATTGTGTAAAGGGCTGATCTAATGCACTCATAACTCAGGAGCTGTGAATTCCAGAAGGGCTGGTTGAATCCTGCTAAGATGAATTTGCCTCTGCCTACCACAAAAGAGAGGGAATAGAAGTATGGAACCATGGCCTTTGCAATATAGACTTTGTCCGATTGTGGATATTTTTAGTCTGGGATTCACCTAATCTACCTGATAAGGTCATGGCTTCTCCAGAAATTTGCCTTATTTATCAGCTACCTCCAAAAAGGAGGAGAAGTTCCCAGTCACTCCTTGCTGCAACATGGTCCTTCTGCAGCAACATGGTCCTTCTGTCTCCTTCTCGCTAACCTCGCACTTGTCTGACTGACTCAGTTTGGTGACCAACCAGAAGCTAAATACTTGTTGATGTCATTGCTGTGTTATGACAGGGTAGTTTTCAAAGGACTGATGAGATTAGTTGGATCACTGAGGACCCACTGAGCATTTACAGTGGTGTAAGATGAGCAGAGCATTGCCCAGGTAGGAGCAGAAAGAAGAACGGGACTTAACCACAGCAAGGAGCTTAGGCCATGACACACTCCAACATCCCACTGAAACACAGTCTAAGCAGTAAAAACTCAAGAGAAAAGTACTTCCAACAATTGAAAATCCAAAAATAGAGCTGAACCTGACAGGAAATCTCCTTGAATTTAGTACTCTGTACCTTGTTAATAAATAATAGCCTAGTTATTGACTGCTTATGTTTACAGTATAGAGACCAACACATAATACTTGATAGCCCTATGACATGAAACACTGTGATCACAGGAATGCAATCCTGAACTGAACTAATTAGCCCTGCAGAGGAGGAAGATTCCTTGTTTAAAGTGCCATAGTGCTGTAATATGGGCATATTATTTTCAGGACCAAAGCTTGTATTTGTTCTGCACGGTACTGCCTCACTCAGCAGTAACAGCTGCAATTAGTGGCAGTCAGATAAATCTGATTGCCTAATGCAGATATACCTCAAGAAATTTCAAGGCTTATTTGGGGGTTTCTGATATTAGACAGTATCAATTGGAATAATGCTGTTTCAGGAAAAATACCAGCCTGTCAGTCTGCAAATGAGAAAATTCTTTGTAATGTGCCTAACATTCATGTTGGGTATGTTGCAAGAATGGCAAAGGCAATTTTTCAAGCATGATTTAATTTGTCTATACTTCACGGTCACAAATGGTGCTGAGTATAACCCTAAAACTACACACAAAACAGAGGAGACATTCAGGTGAGCATTCTGAAATCCTTCAGGCTGGGAAGGCATCTGCAGTCATCACACACTCACTATTTGGGGTAATAAAATACCTAGAGCAGCACCTTACATTCTGCCAGAAACCAGATACAAAACTTTAAAGTATTTTGTACATTTGTTTGAAGTAACTGTGGAGGTAAATTATCACCCTCCCATTTCTATAACATTGCTATACCATCTTCTAAATTTAGTGCCCAGTGCATGCAGGTTGGGATTTTATGTCCAGGGTTAAGGTAAAAAGCTGAATTTACAAAAGCAGGCTCTCCAAGCAGGACTAAACACACTGGTGATGGGAGAAAAAGAGAGGAGAGGAGAGGAGAGGAGAGGAGAGGAGGAGGGAGAGGGAGAGGGAGAGGGAGAGGGAGGCCCACAGCTGGGTAATAATTAGCACTGATTCCATGATTGCAGAAGGCTGAACCATTGCTTTANGGAGAGGGGAGAGGGACTTTAAAAATACTTGAAGTTAAGTTGCCTTTTCTCAAGAAAACATGTCTTCCATATCCTACAAATCTCTTCTGCCTTTTCACCACTTGAATGTCATAAAAGGGGTAAAGTGGAACAGAGTTAAAGCCTCCTTTCTTTTCACAGAGCAAAGCCTAGTTTACAACAAATGGACAGCTTTTAGAGAACCACTGGGATAGAATAAAGCCAGAGAATAAGAGGCAGTACATCACATCAAGAGCAGTAAGTAGAAAATTGAGGAACCACATAATGAACATATGCTTTTTAAAGGGTGTGGGAAGGGAGGGGTGAAACTTGATTTCTGCAATCAAGGATAAAGTATCTGGAATTATGAACTGACATCATGCTGGAAGTATTATGTCATCTTAACTAGCCCATCCATTCCAAGAGAGCTGGCCAGTGCCCCTACTCTTATTCAGGGAGCTTCAGATGTGTTTGGCAAAATTTTCTTAAATGGGAAGGTTCATGATAGTGGATGTTTAATTTTTTAATTTTTTTTTTTTGTCTGCAGGCACTTTTTCGAATGCCTTTTTGGGGGATTCTTTCTGCATCTGAATTATTTCATAGCTCAGTGCAGAGACTTCTAAATGTCATTGACATTAACAAGTTGTACAAAGATGATAATCTCAGTTGGGCGCCACAGATTGAGAACGTGCCGGCTTGTATGAGTCGAACACACTGTCAGGGATAAGAAATGGAAAGTGCATAAAGCCAAGTGTCATTTCCATAAGAACTCTCATGTCTGAGGAAAAATCTATCAGAAAGGTGTGTCAAGACCAATCCTACAAAATGAAAATCATCTATAAATGACTTTCTTGAAATCCAAAGTGAAGCAAAATAGAACTGGAAAGCTTTTGAGGGGGAAAGATAATCTTTTCAGACAAATAGCCATTAACAAAATCTGTATAAAAATTGTGGAGTTCACTGGAGAACTAAACCAGGCAGAGAAGCTGACATAGAAAAGGTTATTTACTCAGAAGCTGCCTGAGAGATCATATGTTTCCAGAGACTAGAAAAAATTCTATAGCTATTAGAAAGGGAAGCTGGAAGTGGTATTCTTATAAAGGGCAGCTTTGAGCAGTGACCTGAAGCATATTCAGATTAAACACACAGTTCTGACTGTAGCCATCAAGGACTGGATTTCCAGTTGTTTTTTTTAAATACTTCAAGCATTGAAGCTCGTCACAAACTCATGTTAACAATTCCAAACAATGTCTGCAGCAAGAATAACTGTGATTTTGAATTTTATCACTAGCATTCAAAATGGATGAGCACACCTGTGAATTTCAGCAAGTTTCTTTCCTTTTATTTTCCTTATATTCCTTTTTTCATTCCAATGATCAACTTATTCAGAAAAGCATGGCAAAGTCAGTGTCAGTGTATGAAGCTGAAAGCAGCATTGACAGTGTGAAGTATGCCACCCTGATTTTGCAGGGTGGCATAGGAACAGAAATCTGCTATTGGTGGTGTGTATTACAGCTTCACTATTGAAAAACTTAAACTGTGACTGAGAAGCACAGACATTATGGACAAAAGACAGTGAAGTGTCCTCAAAAGTGTGCATACTGTGATCTCTTTAATGGAGAATACTGATATTTAAATCTAGTCACAAGGACATGTGTGAACAAGAAACAGTGATAGAGGGAGTAGGAGAGGTCCACAAAGGGATTTAAATTACACTGAAATGTTTAACTACTATTTTAAACATTTAAATCCTGAAGCTATATCTTTAGGATCTCTGTTTAAAATCCAGTTGATCCCGAATGGCCTTGCAGCCATCATGCTCCCAGCTGCTGTCATTCAAGGTTGCCCAAGAACAATAACTTCCATCTTTGTCCCATTCCAGAAGTGTCTCAGTGCTGTTCAGCATCTGTTTCATACCTCTAACATAACCTTTTAAAAAAGGTTAGGTTCCCTAAGAAATACTGTCAGAATAATGAATGATGGTGAATCTCAGTTAACTGGTTACCCATGTTGAGCAAGTGAGATTAAGTCCTTCTGTTGCTTAAAGGAATCTGAATCCACAGCTTCAGAGAAGATATCACAATCCTACTACTGAGTAGAATGACCTCTCTTTTCTATGTCACCTTTCATGCAAAGGTTTCTGCTAGAATGTCATCATCATGTGCTATTTCAGCCTGGGAGAGGAAGCCTAGAGGCCCTTGGGAAGGGCTTCTAGGCTAAAATCTTTCACTGAAACTTGCTAAAATATTCTTTCAATTTCTCTTATTGACTTCCAGTAGAGAATATCACACTGTGAACATCACAATCATTCACTGCATCCCCTAAAGCCTCATCACAGTGACTGTAAGGAGATGTAGTTCCTTTACTGTGTTTCATTTACAGCCTGTCCCTTTTTTTACTGTCATGACAATTTCAGCAGTGCCTGATAAGTTAGCATAACATGAGAATTTGAGAAAAACTTTAGGAGAAATGAGATGTGTGAGAGTTCACCATAGGGATTGCCAAACAGATATGAGTTTGGATACAACAGCCATTGATTTCCAGTTGCCATACCCTCCTCCCATACCCTCCTCTAGGAAACATTTAGCGAGATTCACTACTTAAACCAAGTCTAAGCACTCATTAGCCAGATGGTCAACTGGCCCAGTCCATACCAGTACATTATATGACAGCTAAGATTGGCTATTGCCTGTTGCCCAAGTCCTCTGAAACAGCACTTGTGGCTCTGGAGAAATGTCATGTCAAACTCAGTAGGCTTCTGCAGCTTGTGTAGAAGCTAATCAGTTTTTACTGAGCACCCTCTATGCCGTAAACCAACACTGTGCACATGCTGTTTGCTAAAATTGCAGGGTGTTTTTCTATCAAGTTGCCTTTCCATTACATTATGCCCTGTGATTTATATTGCTAGCTCTGCTGGATTGTGAGTACTGCCATGGAGGGGTATCTGAACCATGCAATTCATAACTGAAGTTGTGGATGTATGCTATTGTATCTCCCCTCATTTGATTGCTGTATATACAGTGTCAGCGAAAAGGGGCTCTAAATATTTTTGAGAGTGCTGTTAATTAAAAAATTTCTTTTGTGACCCACTAGATGATTCTGAGTAGATCAAAATCAAAGTGGAGTTTTGAACATTGTTATACCCATTTCAGATGATAATATTATGCTTTTCATAAATAAAACATTTTGGCTTTATCAAAGTAATTATTTGTAATAAGATTATTTGAAGTTACTGAATAAAAAATGTTGCAGGCTTTCTATGGCAGGAAATAATTTGAGATTTCAGCATTTCACATATTTTAAAGAACAAGTGCATTTTGAAATATGAAAATTCCTGTGAAATAGAAACTTCATTTTGCAACCATATCTACTGATTGATTTTTTTTTTTAGTACTACAGACAGCAGTTGTATTTTTAGCGTGAATTCCCAAAGTCTGATTCCAAACATACATTAACTGGGATTTTCTAGTAAATATTTGTCTCTATTTTCTTACTCTCTTCCTTCCATACCTCTCTCTAACATTCTGATGAATGTAGTTATTTGACAGATTATATGTTAAAGCAGATATTTTAATTAAAGGGAAGAAGTATCTTGGCAACTCAAGCCAGCACCATCAAGTGCTCCTGGATATTTAAAAGCAGAGAACCCTAAGTGAAAGTTGCAGAAAAGGATGGTGTTGCTTGTATGTGCAGCCATTGCTAGCTATTTTGGAACTCTGAGGACAGCAGGTACCCCAACACAGAAGTCACAAATTCATCTGAATTGTCAATAATGATATAAATAAATACCTGCAAAAGGAGTATTGTGCCCTGATACAGAGGTCTGCAAAGATAACTACCTCTCAGCCAGCTGAGAAAGCTTTTTCATCATGGTTAGGATCTAATATCTTCCAGAAAATTTATTCTGGATGAGGCAGTAGCTTCTGGAATGTCCTGAGGAGACAAGTCATCATGGATATATCCCCTTCCACCCCTGCTAGAGATGGCTTTGCACTCTGGTTATTCTCACACCATATGACAGCATCTTAAAAACTTGTCTGGTGAGGGAATTCAGTTAATAACTTTTTTTCTTTTATCAACTTTTTTATCTCCCTTCCTCCAATCTTACATTAGATGAACTTATGCAATTTGGTAAAATGCAAATATAATAGGAGTGTGTGATTAGATTAATGAGATTTTTCATTTCAGTTGATGAGATATTGTGTCTTGCTGCTCTTTACTTTAGATGTCTATTTTATTCTGAGTAGCCAAACAGAGTTCTTCACAAATGAAATGAGAAAATATTTCATCAGGTTTCCCTCCAAATAATGGGTTCAAACTTCTTTATTTCAGTTTTCACAAATAATTTTTTGTTTGAATTACATGTGGCAAGATCAGTTATTAGACTGATGATAAATAATACTCATGCTGTGCAGGCCAAAAAAAAATTTAATTTTTCCTTCCAAAAGTTTCTCACCTGTAAGAAATAATTAGGATTCCCATTAATTGTACAGTTTGGGTTTTTTTGTTTCACTGTAGCTCTGCATTGGAAAGGAGCAAAATCAATTTTGTGATGTAATTGCATTTAGAGGGAGAAAGAGAACGAAAGAGTCAGATTACTAATATACAGGAAATATATGTATGTGCATTCCTTCTTACCATAATACTGACATTTTATTTATTTGTATTAATCAATGCATAGGAAGCCTACCAAGAATCATTAAAGCAATATGTAGTAAAGACAAACCAACAACAGGAGGATTTTTTTAAAATCAAGTATCAAATTAGATACTTAGCTAAAGAGCACAGAAATAACCATCCTACTTAGGAAAAAATCAATTTCCAGTTAGTCAGAGGAGAATGGGGAAAAAAAGAGAGGGTGGCAAAGAAAATCAAGAGAACAATACAATGAGCAGGCAAAGATAGGTTCCTTCAAAGTAACTGCATTCCCCAAAACAGGGAGATAGCTGCAGAGATACACCATCACTTCAATATTTTTCAAGGTATGATGTGTGAAAACAAAGAAAATAAACTGAATAGCTTGTCCTCTTTTACCTCCTAATTTGAGTGTTTTCTTGAAAGAAATGTTTTCTATTGATCAGTGTAAAAAAGGTACAGAGTAAATTAAAAGTAACCTCAAAGCAGCCATTAAAATAATGCACTAAAATCCAAAAGACTATTACAAATATGTTCCTCCTAAAGCTGTTTCTTCCAAAAGTATTACTGCCTAGATACATCTGTGTTAATTTTAAAGGTTTCATATAGTTTCCTCTTTTTTATTTCCACACCAAACAATCAAATAAATATATGGATCCCATAGTGTTCTATAACTAAAGCACCATTCAACCCTGTAGCGGTAGAATAGGTCAGAGTGCCTCTGACTATCCAAGTCACTTGACAGCTAACTCCCTTGCATCATTTTGGATCACTCCAACACATCCTTCAAAAAGTGGTTTGTTCTAGAGGATCTCATCAGTGTATTTGTGAGGTTAACAAAGCTGGAGATCTGAATTTTGTACTAGAAGGTCCAGCTGATGAGAGTGATGAAGCTGTGTATATTTTAGATGTGCATTTTAAGTGATATTCCTGAACCTGTATCTGGAAAAACACAATATGTGTGAGGTTTCTCTTGGGCAGGCTGAGATGTCTTACATGTTGACATTTACATATAAATTATTTGTCTACATACTTAGGCAATGAGGTGCACTAGACATTTGTAGATCTCAATTCACGTGATGTGTTTGGACATCCACTTTCAGAAGGGAAGTATTACTCCACAGAAGCATATTTTTGTTGCTGTTTGTTGCCTATAAAAGGAGGCAATTACCTCTGATTGAAGCTTGCAATACTAATCCCAGCCTAACTCAGTAAACACATAAATGTTTCCACTTCCTTTGGTCACCATCACTTCCAAAATATTTTAACAGGAATGACCTGCATTTGACCCAACCTCCACAAAATGAATACATTTTGTCTGTTATGTTCCTACATTCTTGGTATAAACTGTTGGGTATTTTCTCACAGGTATAAACTAGAAGAGATGAAGCAATGCAGTGTCTTCCACTTAAGAACTTGTAATTAAAGCATAGTTTTACACTGTGATTTCTTTAAACATGTCATATTGACACATCCATGCCAGGACGAGAGTCTCTCTGACATGGAATCCAGTGGATGTGGACTCCATACCAGCTGTGCCAGGAGGATGGTGAGAGCTAAGTGAAACTGCTGTTCACAGTGAGATGATTTGCAACAGAACTAAACTTGCACATGGTTTTGTTGTGGTTGATAACAAAGGGAAAGCAGAGAGAGAGCTCTGGAGGCTCCTAGCACACAATAAAAAAAAAGTAGCAGACAGATGTGCTGAATCTTAAAGTCCAGTGCAAAAGCATTTAGGTCAGGAAAAGTATAAAGAAAAAGGAAGAAAAAAAATCCTAAAGATGAACATCAGCAAGTTTATAATTTATTGAGACTATGAAAAATAACAGTAGTGTCTAAAACTTCTATCTTGTCCATTTCTTCTAGTATCTAGATGGTCAATGCAAAAAAACATCTAAGTGTGCACACAAGTAAGTGTATTTTGAAAAGGTATCTCTTTTTATTCTACCTTGATTTTTTTTTTTCTTTTCAATCAAAAATAGAATAAAGACAGGATATTATGTAAAACTGGACAGTACAAAAATTATTATTTCCCAAATTCTACTGTCTGGCTGCTTATATATCATTTATAGTTTTTGGGTTTTTTTTGTGGTGATGAACTACTGGATTTGGTTTTCACTCTCAAAACTAAAAGCTTCATTAATGTAGGCTGAAATTCTTTTCACATCTTAGAAACTAAGAAATTTGCTGTTAATTTCACTGTTGTTTTTCATTAATTTTGAGTAGTTCTTGGCAGGGTGAATTCAGAAAGGATTCTGAGATGGTGGAGGGGATGGTGATGGCATTTCAGCAAATCTCTTCTCAAAATCAGTGACTTTAAAGGTATCTAGAAGAGTTGATTGGCTGGCATGGCCTGTAATCTTAATTTTATTAGAAATGGCCTGTAAAACTACAGTTGTCTATACCTCTTCCCTTTTATTCTGCCATAAAAACTGCTTGGAATTTTTCTGTATTTCAAGAGTGTTGCCAGAGTATCAGGAGCTCTGACTAGGCTATAGTGACTAAAGTGTCTTAAGTGCTATTAAGAAAGTTACCAGAAGAAAAATAGATTTCATGCAGTTGCAAGATAGGCATTATAGATTTAAATTATTTTGATTTAGATTGTTCAGAAATAACAGTGTGTGGGTTTCTTAAAAGTTTATGAGATAATATAGCAGTAGAGCAGTATAGAGTAGTATAACACTGCTAAGTGTACTAAGTCACCTTCTTTATTGGGTATTTTGGTTTGGGTTTTTTTGTTGCTTTTGTTTGTTTATTTGTTTGGTTTTGGTGTTGTTGGTTTTTTGCAACTGGGATGACTTTTCAGAATGCAGTTGTGTGTCTACCAGCACTTTAGAATGCTAACAGGACACAGAAGTTCCCAGAAGAACCTGATTTGCTAGACCTGTTCAGTCTGACCTTTAATCATCTGGGCTCTGCTGAGTATGATACCCCTGTGATTCCCAACTATTACACACTAGTCTGGTGGGTAAAACACTCCACCAGGTTATACAATAATTCTGGTCCTAAACTACCCAGGTGTGGAACACCAGGTTCTATGTGTACACCAGCCTGAGATCTCACCCTGAGAAGATCCTCCCCTGCATTGGTGTGTGTGTTCACTCCTTTTCTCCTGAAGTTGGTCCAAAGGGCACAATTAGGGCAAGCATATCTATAAATTCTTACCCTCAGAATGAGAAGGCTGTGGATTACTTGCTTTTCTTGTTCATGAAGAGCTTTAAACACCCAGTTTTGTTGCTGACTGAAGATCTGTTATATAAGTACTCAAGAGAAAGCAATCAGATACATAATTACCCCTTGTTGCCCCTTTCCTACTGATTGTCATTGACATCCCAGAAATCAGCAAGAAGTTTCTCATGAATCCCCAAATAAGTGTCTAATTATTTTTCTTTTCTTTGGCCACTCTGCATGCCAGAGCAGGACGCCTTACCCAGCCTGCTGACACTCAAACTCCTTTTTTTGACAGACAGACTTTATTGACTGTCTGTCCTAGTGACACTGCAGATGATCAGTGATCATCTTTTGATGCTAGACTGAGTACCAGAAACAGAAACAGAAATGTAGAAACAGAAGTGGTATCTCTGGCACTTTAAAGTTCCTGATGGATTTTTCTTCCATACAATTGCACTGGCTGCACACATACAGGAACAGTCTGAGATTAATAAATTAATTTAAAGTGACTCCTTTAAAATTACCCATCAGCATGTCATGTGGTGGGGACCAGGCTTTGCTTTGCAAGGTGAGAGACTTGTCTCTGATTCCTTTGTTAGAAGTGGGAGGTTTACTGAAGAGGAATGGGGACAATAGTAAAACAGTTACAAGTAAAATTATTTTATGAGCTCCCCAATGTGTTCCAAGAATCTTCTGAATTTTAATTAAAATGTGACCTAGCAGCATCCCTGAGTACTTCCCAGTTTAAGGGCTAATTGAACATGAATCTCAGATGCCAGGGCAGGAGTGGAACACCTGCCAACATAGTGCTGGCTGCCCCCCCAGGGTGAGTCACCTGCTCCAGCACTTCTGAGCCACACCAAGGAACCCACTTGCTTGCTAGCTCCTCATTTCTTCACTTCTTCTTTTTTCTTAACATGACTAAATTTGGAATTATTTAAAAGGTCTTCTATCCTTTTATTTTTCAGAAAGGCAGGTAGTGCAGAGAGCTGCCGGCATGTTGAAGCTAAAAAAGGTTATTAACAGCAGACAAGTACAGAGCCTTTAGGGAGAATTTCCATATCTCTTGCCTCATCCTATCCACATCTCATCCTTAATCTTGCTCTCTTTCAGTCTGGAAGAGCACACACTAGCTTAGTGTAGCCTAATAGTTTTCCTTTCTAGTCCCCTCTTTCTCCTTTGTGCTTTCAATAGATTCAAGGATCAAGGCCCAGATATTTCTTTTAGCTTGTTGAAATTTAGTGAATAAGAACAAAAATGAACAAAGCCAACAGTTTTTCATAAGTGATAGCCAACAGAAAACTTCCTCTGGCTGAAAAGTTCAAAGACTCTACTTTCAGAGACAGAGGATCCTATCATGCCTTTCTGGATAAATATTTTGTTCTATTGGGACAGAAAGAAGTAGCTATGAATGAGTTTGCAGCTAAATCCTCCATTTAAGGATGATTTTGAGGATTATTCTGTGCAAGTGAGTCTGGAATGACTGTGGTTGAGTAGAGGAATAAGTGCAGGAAGGAAGCAAAACTAGCAAGTGAAAGAGGGAAAAATCAAAGAGATAATGAAATTGTAAAGGATTAATGGTAGGCAGGAAGGGGAGAGAGAGAGTGAGCGAGTGAGAGAGAGAAAGAAAGGAGAAAATACAAAACACGAGAAGGGGTTATTTAAGGTCTACTTTGATTTATCTTTATGCAAAAATCAATCTAGTCCCCTCTTTTTCCTGAATCACTTTTTCCATCTTCTTTCTGAGGCAAGGAAAACCAGTTGTTTATCTTTCCAGGAGAAAATTTACCTCTGGTTCATAGTGTGACATGGCAAAGATTTGTCTGGTTGGTTTTTTTAATTCTTTTTCAATGTGTTCTACAAGCAAGTCAATATTTATTTTTCTTTTCTTTCTCTCACTGCCTAATGCCAGAAGTTTTCAACATCCAATAGATGTTTTCTTGGGCAGATATTTGTAATTCAGGTCCTGAATTAGCAAGTTCATAGACACAACTTAATGCTCAGATTCACCCCATGCAGCATAACCCTGAAACTTTCTAGGTCATTTGTTGATAAATGAGAGACACATCTTCATCAGACATATTAGAAGTTCAAATTATTCACATCAATGTACATCACTTTATATTTGTCAGCATAGAAACATACATGTTAAAAAAAATCAAAACAAGAAATCCATTATCTTTGTATCTAAAATTACATTATTATGGAAACATGTTTAACAGGACATATATTCTTTTTCTTTTGAAATTGCATGGGGGAAATGAGGCATAAAAGACATCTCTGCTGGTACAAATCTGCCCCTTCTTAAGTCCGAGGTAAAATCTACACTGACTTCAAGAGGAGTCATGAAAACAATGCAAAATGTCTTTGAGAATTTTATCTTAAAGGATAGATCTGCAAGGGATTTTAGTTAAATATCATAGCACCTATCCAACAGATGTAATTTTGCAGCAAAATCTGTAGTCCTAAGTTAGATGTCTGTTTCCTTACAGAATGTACTGAAAAGATGGAATCCACAATGACATGCTAAGCAAGGAAGCACTTCAGGAAATGTCAATATTAAACATATGCCTTAAACCTTCTCCCCGTGCTTTCAAACTTACTTTTGAATTAGAGGAGATGCTACTTTCCACTTGGAATTCCATGTTTCTAAAGTCCCGAATTACAGCATTTACTGCCTAATGAAAGGGTGCTCTGTTCCTCTTCTAGCTTTTGGATAATAAAAGGGCCTAAAAATGCACACTTAGTTTTCTTTGCCACATGTGACTACAATCTCCCACCTCCTAGAGAAGTGCTTGTTCTCCCCAGCTACAGCTTTCCTGGATAATTAAGTAATCACTGGGATAGACAGAAAGTGTGAAGTACTTGATAGTCAACCCCCACCCCCCCACGAGAAAAAAGAAGCTGGGTTCCAGTTCGTGAACCAGTGTATGTATTTAATACTAAGTAATCATTACAGCAGTGACTGGAATCCAGATCTCCCTTTTTCCCAGGTGACTGCCTTAAGTACCAGACTCTTTCTGTCTTCTGAGAAGCTTGTTCTTTCACTAGCTTAATGAATATTTAATCACTCTCTGTGAAGTGGAACATCACATCTTGCAAGGAGAGGCTGTGAGCAGCCAACCCCAGAAAATCTACTAGCCTGATGCTTAGAACATTTGGGTGAGAGATGCAGTTTCAAATTCCTAACAAAACAGAATTAATTGAATCAGAATTTTCTACCTTTAAATGAAAACAAGTTCACACTAAACTTAAAGCATATGCTCTATTCCACTTTTATGCAACAAATCCTGAATGGATTGGCATCCTCTATTCATTTACAGGGCCACAGAACTTGGCAAGGTTCAGGAGTTAAAACTATTCTTACAGTGTTTCATATACAATAAATGTGCTGAACAAAATAACAAAATCCAAAGATTGTATAGGCATGTGTTACATATCTGGAGGATCAGGATTTAAGCAGTTAGCAGATTGTCCAGAAGCAGGTTTTTGACTCTTGGATAATTTCAGTAATGAAGTGCTGGCTGCTTGGGCACAGTCTCAAAGAGTTATATCATCTCCTAATTCCCTTTTAGGAGTCAGTAAAATTAAGAACATTAATTAGGCAGTCACAGGCTGCCTAAATTGGGTTCTTAGGCTTCCTAATTGATTGTTGGAGTGAGCTAGGCCTCAAAGAGCAGTCCAGAGAGTTTGCCTATCGGGAGCAGGCTCACGTAAAGATAGCAGTTATGAAACATCAGCCACAGATTCTGGCTACACCATTGCCTCCCTCTGAAGATTATACATTGATGTTTGGAGAGTCATCCTGTTGCCTATACAAAGGAGTCATAAATGTGTGCAGGGTAGAAATCCAGCTGCCCTTTAGTTGACACCCCAGGTCTGCTTAGTTCCTGTGTTATGTCCACCAGCTCTGCAGACAGATAAACCTGGGATGTTTGAAATAGTGCTAGGGCCTTATTCACGGCAACTGAATTAAACCTTGAGTCATCTCAAGCTGAAACAAGTCCTGAACCCAATTCTTAAACAAGTATCCTAATGATAAGAGTTTCTTAGAGAAAACAGAATCAATTCCAGTTGTGTTTTAACAGGCATACTTAACAGCAGTAAGGCATTAAGGCTCCTTGAGTACATGGTATGACATCGATACACTTTGGAGCTGGAGATCTAACAATTTATGGTCCTAAATGCTAACTTTGTTACTCAGCTTTTCTATGAAATTCAGGGGAAGAATAGAAATTAGAAACATAAATATTTTATCGGCCGCCCAGGATGAACTGCCAGCTGAACGGAAGATTAGAGCAGTAGGTTTTGGGCTTGGATCTCAAAAGTAAAATTCAGCTCACCTAACTTTACTTTTACAGCTTAAATGCCCATGACTGGACAAGTCAGTCTAGATTTCCTTTGTCATTGACAACGGCAACTTCAAGGGTGCAAGTCATCTCTCCATAAAATCAATGTCTCCTTAGGTCAGTGAGGGACTCCTTTTCCTAAATATAGCATCTAATGCCATTCCAGACAGCAGAAGATATCACTCCTGGCCTTGATCAGTCAAGTATATAGGTCCTGGTTTGTACCTGTAAGTCCAAAACACAATATAGATCTCCTGGTTACCCTACTACCTCTCCAGGAGCACTTGGCACCTCAGCAAGAAACATAACCAAGGTCTTTGAGTCTCCTGATGCAAGAGACAGAATCACATCTCACTTGTCTGTCTGAAACTTCCATATCATCCCTTATGAAAGACATTTGAAGGTTTGGAATAGAAAAAGTTGTAGTAGTAAATCTTAATGTGACTAAGGACCATTCTTATAAAAAATGAAGCCACCTGTACTTCATCACCAATCATTTTACAGTCAAACACCTAAAAACTAAATTACTAAAAACTCTTTAGTAATTTTGAAATGTAGCTTTCCTAGAAAGCTCGTTTAAAGGGGAAACAAAATCCTCTGTATACTAAATTATTAATACTGAAATGTAAATCATAAAAACACATAGTTTTGTCTTAAGCCAACAATGTTTTACTTTTTCCATCTTTGTGTTAAATATACAACATTATTATGGATAAACAACTACTATAAATATTCTATCATAAGCCAGTTATAAAACAATATCTTTTTAGGAACATTATTTTTTCATACCTTTAAAAAAATGTGGAAATAAAAATGTATATTATACATTAAAGTGACATATAAAGGAACTCCAGGAATAACTAGCTCAAAATTAAGGTTTATATGCTGTATCTTTCTTGTTTAATATGAACGTTCATTGTACAGGGAAAGCAAAATAAAAGGTACTCCTTAAAGTCCTTTTCCTTGTTTTTATGAGCATGATGCTTATGTATGATGGGTAGGAGCATGTTTTTAAATTTTAACTCCTTTTTAAAGTGTTTATTTCTGAAGATATTTTCGTTGCTTTCATTGTTAAAACTCTTCCTATCCATACTTACTAAATATTTTTTACAAACAGTATGGTTCAGCCAATAGTCATTATAACTCCTGTTTACAACAGCAGCCTGTCAGGGGTTAATAAAGGCCCGCCTATAACTACCACCCTCTTCAATCTATTTCTCAAAAGTCTGGAAAAGTAGTCTTCCCAGCTTCCAACAGGGTTAATAAACTGGAAATCTCCAACAGAATAAGCAGTTTAAATTTTCTTCACTGAAACTGTTTCATAGTGTTGCTTCCCTAAAGAAATTAAGACCCTGTACTACTTGTGGCTCCTGGAGCCACATGAATGCACACGTGTGTATATTGGTGTGTGCATACAACAACACATGTTGCACAATGTGCTCCTGCCTGCCTTTTTTATGGTCAGATGACTATTGAAATCACATAAATATTTTACAGGAGGAAAAGGATTGATTCTCCCTGGCTGTAACCCTTTAAAAATGAAGAGAAGTAGGTACCTCCAAGGAGTGATTCATCTATCCTGCATGAGACACTTGTACAGAGGTAGACTGAAGTCCCATGAGGTGTTATAGCTTTACATTGACTCCAAAGAGACCTTGAACAAACAGTTCAGGTTCAATGCCTATTTTTGAAAGTCTAAAGCCAGCTGAAGGGAATCTCACCCTAATTAATTGTTCTGTCCCAAAGGAAGAAATCAGTATTACTGTATCTACACAAAAGGAATTGATGATATCCATGTAGCTAGTATGGTGTAACAGAAGATTAATACTGCTCTTACATCCACTCTCTGCTGTTGCTTCCTTGCCACCACTTTGTGGGAGCTGCTTATCACAGCTAACTATCTCAGCTACTTTTCCTTTCCTGTCTGTACCTTTGCCAGATAATCCCCTCAAACTCTCAGGCCCAGTGGTGCAGCCCCATCCTGACCAGGACCGCTGCCCTCTCGTCGGCAGCACGTGCACTGCACTGTGCTCAGCCACTGATCTTACCTGGGCCTTCTGCTGGGATCATGCAGCCCTATATCAAGATCAAGGATGAAAAGGGGGAGAGGAGAAAAAGGCAGACTGTATTTAAAACATCTGAGATGCCGCGAGGGATGCCCACTGCATTAATTTTTAAGAGTAGAAGCAAGTAACAGAAATTTAAAAACAGCTCAATATACAGTCATACAAAATACAATTTTGCTATTGACCCTGGGAGTAGAGGACACTTCCTCTTTTTATCCTCCTCTCCTCTCCTCCACCCCACTTAAGGCAAAGAAACCAAGTTGGATCTCTGAGAAGGCAAGGTTAGTTTCTAGCCCAGCCAACCAATCTGCTGTAGCTCCCTCCACATGAATGACTATGGAGTCATCCTCATGTTCACACATCTGCAGCCAAAACAAAATCCTGAATGAACAGACTCCCTATTTTCTCATGCTCTTTTTCAGACCCACCTGAAATTCATGCAGACCTGGGCCACAAAGACTGAGGTGAGGAGGTACTGCTCTCCAAGGCTGGTTAATTAGCTGAGGTTTTACGTCTGTGCTAGTGCCATGAAAAGGATAGGAACCTCCAGAGAGCTATTCAGCTCAGCTACCACAGCCAGTTGTCCTCAGGTGAAATAAATCTCCATCCTGAAATGCCTACCTCTCTATTCATGAACAATAGCAGAAACCTAACTGTTAGCTTAGATCAGGCAATTTGTCTCTTTTATGGTTAAAAGTAGGTGAGATGAATGCACAGCTCAATGACCATTTTCTTTGGTCACAAGGTTCACTCTGTGATGACTGACAAATACAGAGATGCCACCCAGCATGACAGATGTGTGTATGAAATTATCCAGCACATGAATTTCATCAGATTCACTTTCAGACCATTAATTACAGCAGGTACCTTGGGGTCTGCCCCCTGCAGGTGCCCTGGTACTGGTGGTAATCACATTTATTCTGAGAATAAGGAACACCTATTAAGCCATACACAAAGCACAGTGCCAAGTAGTGCCAAACCTAGGGGGCACACCATAGAATAAAAAAGAATGGGAAAAGGTATGGACAAAATGGTGTATGGGAAGATAGAAAATACAATGTTTGTTGTATGAAGAAGAGAGAGGTGGGATGGGAAAAGTGAGCAAAGGTAAATGGAGTATGCTGTGCAGAAAGACAGGGCTAGGTGAAGGGACTGAAGGTCAGATGGGGAGAGGAAGCATTTTCCTCATATCATATCTCAACAGTAACACAGAAATCTTTTCCTTGGGATCAGTGTGCATTCCACTGTACAGCTTTTAAAATGAATATGGAAGAAAACTGCTGCTTGGTGGTTGTGGTGAAAATTGCCCATTAGAGATTGTGTGGAGATCATCAAGCTCATTCCACTTCAGATTATGGAATGAACTAAAAGTGACATACTCAAGGTGAAAAGCTAGGTTTTTATCCACTGTACTAAAGAAGTTTGGGGTTTTTTATATGTATTAAGCAACTGTGAAATGAAAGATTGTGCAACAACTAGAAGTACACTGTAAATATCAAGGTTACCAAAAGAGCAGAGCAACCTTTCCAATAACCTGAAGTGGTGATAGGAAGAGCAACACAGTGAATTTGTATTGATGCAGAAATCATTAACCCTACACCCTCACTTGGATTTGCATTAAAGAAGCAGCTGACTGTATTTTCATGCTCATTGCTTCTACCAAAACTGTTTAGCAGGTCAGCAAGTCTACTGCCTTTGAGTATATATGTGCATATGTGTGTCCACCTATGTGTCTGTAAATGTTTGTTGGGAAACATACAATACCCTGAGTTCCTTTTGTTGTGAAACAGTGTGCATATATTATTCAAGTATTTTAAACATGCACTCTTAAAGACCACTTAAGGTGACTCAATTATGTGAATCCAGATTCTGCCAATTTAGCAGCTGTTAAGGAATATTACTTTGGGCAGTCCTACTGAAATATGTAAGATTCTTAGGAAATGAGTTAGTCATGCAGAATCTAACCCAAACTGTTATTTCTACAGATCATTGTAAACAACCATTTTTGTTCTTAGTCTTATGCAGTCTGTTGTCACTCCTGTATACTATGGCTTGTCCTATCCTTTATAGATGAGCCCTTGCAAAGCTAGAGATCATTGGAATGCCTGAGTCCCTTATCCATGTAAACCAGCTACTAGTCCCATTATTTTTCAGTGTCAATGATATGAAACCCTGCAGTGGGCTTTAATTTTAACTGGAAAACCTGGAAAGGCTATTTAATAGTAAAATAAGTAATCAGGAAGCAAGTAACAGTGAATCATTAGGATGGTTAAGAAAAAATAAACAGAAAAAAGTAACTGAAAAAGCAAGGATAAAATTAAACAGTAATGATGATTTATAGTAAGATACTCTGAGACATGACAGAAGTCTCAGTACACCAAAAGGAAAATCTTGTTTGCTCAAATTATTTGTTTCTTCTGTCTAATGAATGTAATTCTAATATACAAGTGATAACACTGGCATTTCTTTGAAATGTTGATTCAGTTTAATTATGAAAATCACCAAGGTATTTTCTGGCTGCTGCATCACTCCCTGTACTAAGATTAATCACATCAACATCATTCATTTAATCTTCAAAGAGTAAGCAGTTGTCCACAAAAGCCTTCAAATAGCTTCATTAGTGCAATTTTTCAGACTCTAACACTTATCTGGCAGCATATGATTGAGAGTAAGGAAGGTCATTATATTCATCCGTTTCCTAATCCAGTTTATTTTTTTAGTGTTTCTACTTTTTTTTTTTTTTTGTGGATAAGCTTTAAGCTCCACTTTCTTGTCCTTTATTATGGACAACCAAACCATGTGCAGTTTAAATACAGATAAAATTCTTGGCAGCATGATTTACTCAGTTTGCGACAGATGAATTTGAGCCAGAATGTGCTCCTTTCCCAAGCCCAGCACTGATTTAACACACATATTTTTTTTTGTCACTAATCACAAAAAAAAACTTAAAATATGTTTATTTAAAACATGCAAACAAGGTTAAAAAGGTGAGACACACAGTAATGTGCCTAATGTTTTCAGTGCCAGACTGAGACTTATTAACAATGTTTTAGAGAATAAAAATAAGTCCAACCTCTCCCTATTATTAATATTTAATTACATGCTAAGAGCTTCATCCTCTTCAGTCTCCAATGGATGCTGAAAAGACCTTCCCTTATTTCATATTACTTAGAAGCTTCTCAAGCACAACCCTGGGTATTTTCAAAAAATCTTGGTACCCAGTGTCAAATTAGCTGATACTGTGATACAATCTTTGAACAATTTATTTTTTTTTTAAATATTGCAACCCAACATATTAACACCAAGTGTGACAGCTCACTATCATGATCACAATGACAACCTGGTCAGACACAATTATCTTACCTGCATAGCACTAAAACAGCCACTGCTCAAAATGTACTTAGTTCTGTTATTGAAAACTAAAGCCTCCAGGTTTAGTTTTGAAGCTTTAAAAAACAAAGACTTTATTAAAGTTTCTGCTAAAATATTTGCCTGCAGCTGTCAGTGAATTTTGCAAGAAAACCCATCAATCAGAAAAGGGGAAGCCTTGAAATGCCAGGCAGCAAACATACTTTTTAAAAATATAGACTATTTAAATACCTTTAAACTATAAAAATAGCTGTTAAAATGAATTTAAATTGTCCTTTTATTTAATTTTAGATGACAAAAAAATCAATTTTGAATTAAACAAAAAAAAACTTGAGCAAAAATTTACAAAAATTAATCTTAAGGCTCTGGTGAATTGCCACCATTACAAATATGCCAGTCATTCAGAAGGTCCCCAAAAGCATGCAAAGATGTGCTTGAACCACTAAGGTATTTGTTTTATTAGCAACTGGATTTAGTTTAGAGAGAGGAGCACAGGATAGTTCTGTAGCTACAAAGCAATATATTTGCTTCAGTTGTCACTATATCTCACAGAGTTATTTTCATTCCTTTCCCTGGCATACAAACAGCATTCATGCCCCCTCCTTGGTTTGCAGTGCTATCTAAAATCAATTGCTATATGAAAAAAAACCAGCATAAAACACAGACTCCACGTAGTTTTCAACCTAGCCACTGAACAATGTAGAGGTGAAGCTTTTCTAACCAAAGGTCCCCTGCAAAAGCAAAGATTTTCTTTATGCTTGTACTTAGAAAAAAAAAAAAAAGAGAGGAAAATCAATATTCTCAGAAGAAGATGTATAAGCTGATACCTCACTTGCACCTTTTGGTAGATAAGACTTCACCAACTTTGGTGCAGAAAGGAAAAACATAGGCTGCTGCAATATTTATTCTAGGCAGAGGAGATTAAGGCATATCTCAACATGAGTTTACATACAACTGTATGTAAGCTTTAGTCTTTGGGCTGTTAATGAAATCCAGGGGACTGTTTTTCTCCTTGTGAGCTCTTTGGCTACCAAAAACTCACGCTTGGGGACCCCTCACTTGTGACAGATTAAGTCATGGAAATAATTTTATTTAGAGCAGGGGTCAAGATGCAAGAAAGTCACAACAGCTGGAATAGCTACTGTAGCTGAAGGGATACAGAAGCCACAACAATGTGTCTCCACTGGTATTTATCAGGCTTTTTTCATCTGGATGTTTCAAGCCATGTTGATATCCCACCCTTAGTTTGAGGTGTTAGATGCCATATATATTTATTTCTTCTTCCATATATAAGAGCTTTCCTTTCAAGAACCAAGGGCCTCTGCAAAGGATTTGTTGTTGTTGTTAAGAAAAACAGCAAGTTTGAGATTGGAGAACTATACTTTTTAAAACCTTTCCATAAATTGCTCTCAGATCTTGTCCCTGGATCTTGGCAGTATGAGGCCACATCATTTCAAACTGTGAACAGCGGAGGGAATGACCAGATTTATCCTGCAGTTTGTCCCATTTCACTGGAATACTTAGAAATTCTTATGCAAAGTAAGCTTATTTCTGCCTCTAGCTTTCCTCTGCAGGACATGGAGTGGAGGAACAGCTATTCTGCTATGCACTTTTAGACAGGAATCTTAGTGGAAAAGAACAGCTGTATCTCCCTGGAATCCTTCCATCCACAGAGTTTTCTGCAGTCATGGTTCAGTACTAAAATCAGTATGTTCATAATAACTTAGCCTTACAGGGCTATACTCCTTGGGTGACATTTAAGCTCTCTTTTTCACTTCTTCTTTTTATTCAGATACTTTATTCAGTGTTATCCTCAGGAATCCCAAAGCTTCTAGGTCTCAATCAGGACTTAAAAGAAGGAAAATTCTTCAAACAGGTCTTGCTGTGACAAATGTGAGTATTATGTGCTACTGTTCTTTACTGCTCTCCTCAAATCTCAGTTTCCCTAATTATACATTACTTCTCTGAAAACTATGAATTATATAATGAGTCTAACCAAGACATGTGCTGCATGTACTGCTTCAGTTATCAAGCAAAGATGAGAAAATAAAGCTAATCACAGGGAAAGCATTTTCAATTAATCTGCCTCACTGTGTCCATGTACAAGGCATTAATTTATGTTGGTTGCTCTTAATTTTGGCAATAAATGAACTTTTATTGCTGATGTAGGAACAGATCCCTGAGTAAGTGACAATATGCAGGACAAGTAATCAATTAAGGATGTATTTATGTAAAAAGTAAGAGCAAAATAGCCTGTAACCCCTCAAGACAACCATGAATACAAATTTATTTAGATCATCCACTAAAAGAGAATTCACCTCTCCAATGGTCATGATCTGCCTTTTTTTTTATTAACAATACACGAGTTTTCAATCAAAATAGGTACCAAGTGAAAAACCTTCTTCATAGAGCATGAAGAAGTAGAGATTCACCTTTCTGACAACCTTCTTTCCTGTCTTCTATATATCCTCATAAAATATTTACTCTGCTTCTGAATGACCACTCTGATTATCCTTAGACTCCTTTTCAGATTCCCTGATGATGTCATGGAAATGTTAAACCCATTATGCTAAGCTAGGACCTCCATCTACTGTGACCTCTTGGCACTAGCTTCTGAGGACAGCATGACACTTTTACATAAAAGTTAGTCTTCCTTTGGGTCATCAATAGGTGGACTCGTAATACATCAGCACTTCAATCAACTCCAGTAAAATTTAACCAAGGCCATGTAAAAAGTCCAAACCCATTCTGTGCTTACAGTGAAGTGATTAAAATGTCTATTAAAAGGTACAATTATTTTCCATTGGAAAACAAGCATTTATATTATTTCATGGGTCCACCCCACAGGTAATACATGGCATTCCTTTTCATTAAGCTATTAGGGAAGTGATTAGTGACTAGCACCCTGCTCTAATTATCTTTAATGTAGTGTTTCAAATTGATCATGCATAATGCAATTAGAAATCATAATTAAATTAATTTATATTGATTTAAGCCTTTATAAGTTGTTAATAACCATGGCCCATTACATTAATTCCTACAAGCCAACATTAATATTTCCAATATGCTGAAATATTTCCCTTTTCCCCCCTTCCTTGCATCGGCCGCTCCTTCAGGAGCTCGCAGGCGGTGACTGTCGCGGGATGCTCCCGGGCGAGTGTCCCCTCGGCCGGCGGCTCCAGCCCGGCCCTTAGTGGTCCAGCGCGAGTGCGTGCTGGGGAACGAATCGATCGCTGGCTTTAATGCGGGAATAATGACCGCTGCCCGGGCTGACAGCCGCCCCTTCGATTTCCATGGAGACGGAAAGACCCCGACAGCCGCCCAAGGGGAAAACTCGAGGGGTGGGAGCCAGAAGAGCGAGTTGGTGGGGGGTGCTTGCTGAAGGAGACAAGCTGTCCCCCACCCCTCTCCCTAAGGGGCTTGTGCCGAGCTCCCCGCTGGCCGGGAGGGAAGGCCCCGGGGCGGCGGGACTCCCCCGGGCGCGGGAGGCAGCGGGACCCCGCGGGGCCGGGCTGGGGCTGCGGGCAGCCCCCGGGGGCTCCCGGGACAAGAGGGTGGCTGCAGCCGGCCCCCGCCCGGCGGAAGGCTGCCAAACCTCCCCTCTCCGGACACTGATCTCGCAGCGCCCCATCCTTCCGCCCCCATCTCCGTCCCCGCAACAAAAGCTCTCGAGAAAGTTACTTCCCCCCTTGTAGTTAAACTTGCGCAGCGCCTTTTCGGAAGAAATATGGGTATAAGCAGGCAGGAAATCATCCAGCGCGGGATGGCATGGGCCAGGCAGGACTCTCAAACGGGAGGACTTCCGGCTCACCCCGTCTGACACCTTTCCATGGCACACGAACGCTCCAAAATAAGTTTTCCAGTGAAAAAGGTGCCCGGCTATAATAAAATCTTACCGCGGGGGGTGTCACAAATCATTTAAGAAACCATCTTTGCTTAAATAATATTTCCTTTAAAATAAATTCGGGGTTCGCAAATCACGATTTGGTTTGAAGAGGCATGAATTCTATTATATGTACAATTTAATCACGGGGTATTTAAAATAGACATTTCCATCTAAAATCCAATCAGAAATCAACACAGTACCTCGAGGCATTAAGATGATCATCTCCACTTTGCATTTGTAAACTGGTAGAAATAAATGTGGCTTGTGGATACCAAGAGGTCAAGTACGGCTGCTCAAATATTTTTCTTACAAAATGACGGATTTATTAGACAAATAAGTGGCCCGGCTGATGCAAAACCCCCAGTGATTGAATTTTGACGTTGAGTCAACAACAACTCGAACTACATCAGTGCTCCAAGATTTAGTTATGATGGTAGAGATTACTGAACAAATAGGAGGCAGAAATGAATACAGATTTCCTAGGATCTGCCCCTGGCACCCTCTTCTTGACATTCCCCTCCATATGCTATCCCTATTCACAGTGTATTCTAATTAAAGGACTGGGCTATGTCTTCTAATTTTACAAGAACTTTTAAATAATTAGTCTGGTGTGTGTTAAAAGGGACAGCTTCAGACATAAGGGGATTTCAGTCCCTTTAGGATCTCTCCTCGGCTTTGCGGTTATCATAGTCCCTTCCATGAGGAAGGGAGGAAAACGCCTCTGATTTGATTGCAGAAAGATGTGAACCTTGATCAAACTGCCATATGCAAACACAGGCGTCCGCGGTTCATTTCCAGCCCATTCAAAGAGAATGTCTGGGGAGGGGGTGGGGGGGGAAGGGTTGTTTTTGGGATTTGGGCGTGAGATTGGGTTTTTTTTCCCCTTCCCAGTGGAAAAGATGTTGAGGGCTCAACATTCCTGTGAAAATCTGTCCACGGATCCAAATAGCCTCTGAAACCCGGTTGGGCTGTAACCTGCACTGCCTCGATAGCGGAATTTTTACCATGCCGAATCTGCCCTCTCTCCTTCCTCCCTCCTTTTCCCCTCCCTCTCTCCTTCCCCCCCTCCCGCCTCCCCACCCTACAGGTGTGTGTATCTAAAGAGAGTTCCCCGGTCTGAGCGCTGTCAGCCGGCAGGAGCAAGCCGTGTGCTGGAGAGGCTGCGTGAGCGGGGCGAAAGCGGTGTTATTCTTGCTTCATTTCTTCAGCGCTTTGGAGCGTTACTTTTACTTGCTAATCACGAAGGGGCGCTTAAATAATTGAGAGTACGTTTAAGCATAAAGCAGTCAGTTTCTAATCTTTTCAGGGGAAAAGGGACTAATCTGCACCTGCTGTGAGAGCCCTTTTTTTATTTATTCTGTATATTACTTCCACTCCAAGCTGGACCTGATGGCTCCAATTACAGTTGAGCCTTGCAGAATCCATACCCTCCCTTTCACAGCTCTTTTCTCTTCTCTCCTCCTCAGCAATAAACTTTTCCTTGGCAGAGAGGAGGGAGCGGGGTGATCTTAACCGGCACCATTTAGCCGAGATTATAATTTATTTATTTTTTAAGAGAAGCTCTTCAGAATTCCCAAGCTCTCCAAATCTGCCTTCTTTCTATTGCCTCTACTGTTTCATATGCATATCTGTAGAAAAGAGAAGAACACGCAGGCTGTCACGGTGGTGTGGATTGGTTTTTTTTAACAGGGGATGCTTTGAGAGGAGTGTTTTAAAGTAGATTTTCTCCTATTAAGCGTCTGGGAAGAAATTGTTTAATAAGCCTTTCCTGTACTACCTATTTTCCCTGCCGTGTTTTTACATTGGGTAGAGGCATCTCAGAGTATTGCCAAAGTTAATTCCAGATTTTTATCTCTCTAACCTACTTAGGATGCAAAAAGGAAAAAAAAATTCCCGTCAAATTAAAGTGAGTCCTCCTGTCTTGCCTTCTCCCAGCAAATAACTTGCAGCACCTAATAAATCTAGATGGAGTTCCTCATATAGCCCGGTGCAGAAATAATTATTGTCCTGGCTTGTTTCATGTCAGAGGCCTCTTTGGCTCATCTGTCATGAAACCAATTTCACTTTATTTACATCCATTTGCTAGTTTAATTACTGTGCTGATGAATAGCCTGAAGGAATTAAGTTACGAGTCTTTGGAAACCTAAAACGACAGATATATGGAGGAAGAAAATGATGGGTGGTGTGTGCACCAAAATTTAAAGGTAATAAGAGGCTCTTTGCTAGGTGAAAATGTAGAATCAACTGACACTCAGCCCATGCATTTACCTCTGTCTTTATGGAAAGTATTGGTTCGAAAGGCACTCATATTTTTGCAAGCAGGTTTCATGCAATCTGTATTAAAGCAAAGGTTCTGTAAGATGAGTCCCAGCTTTAGATGTAAACACAGATGCACTCATTATTTTTCCAGCCACAGAAAGAGGAAAAATGTTAGAAAATAAGTCGAAAGTAAGTCTTAAAGACTGACTTCAACATAACCTATGCACTGTACCATATGATACATATCAATAGGGTTACTATCCTATGTCTGCAATTGCACAAATCGTCTCAAGCACCTCTTCCCTCTAACTTGCCTCTCTGTGATGCTCTGTACCGACAGAGGGAATTTCAACCAGCTAGGGGACCTTGTGTTTTTCATATAAATCTGCAAAACAACAGAGCTTATCCTTGTGTTAACTGTAGCCTGCATCCTTTCCTCTTCCTCGGGTGTTTTTTCCATCATTTGCATCACACACTTGCGTGTCACTTGACCTGGAGATCAGGGGTAGGGAACCTGCCCCATCCACCCGCACGGTCCCTGCTGCAGGATCCTGGCACACTGAAGTGATCCTGCCCTCCCCTCCTCCACCACTCAGTAACTTTCCTGAGCCCTTTTCCTGAGCTTCTGCTTTTATAATAATCTAGAAATTCAAAACTTTATGCAGCAAGTATCTGAACTAAAAGTCGGTCTCTTTCATGCTCCCTCTCGGTCATCGGGAAAGGAAAAAAAAATATTAAATAATCCGGTGGCCTCGGAATTAGGTCGGGAGTGTCAATTGCCGGGGCTGTGCCCCAACGCGTCACCTACGGACTGGCAAACGAGGTCCAGGAGGAGCCCATGCGAGCATGTTCATTCTAACCCTGAAGACAAAGTCCCCCCAAAACCCTGTCCTCCAAACAAAAGTAGAAACCAGACCTGAGAGCCCGTGGATCTTCTCGGGCGCTGAGCCTGAAAGGCACAATTTTATGTGGAGACTTTGAGGGCTGCATGAAAAATTCACGTACACAGGAGCTTTTACAGCACTCTCCTATACAGACTGCTTCTTCTCCTTCTCCCGATAATTTTGTGGATCCAATCCTTTTGTGGATCTCACGTGGGACAAACCTTCCTTGAAGAAATGATGTGAGGCAGTAGGCAATAGGGCAGATTTAAAAGTGGTGAGGATGGCCAGAGCTCTGGCTGCCTGCGGGGGAGACGATGCTTGATTCGCTAGAAAGAGCCTTCTCCTCAGACACACCCTCCTCAAGGAGATGGCTGAAGGGGTGGACAGAGACCCCCTTTGTCACAGAAGTTGAGCAGCACTTTAAAACCAAATCCTTTGCCGGGGGAAACGTGACGCATTCCCCCTTCCTCCCTCAAATATCGCAATCCACTAACCCGAGCTGGTTACACCGAGGCTATGAAAGGGCAGATCAAAAGAGAATTACAGCTGCCTATTCGAGGCACTCCGGATCTTTATATCTGAGAGAAATGAAAGGAGAAAGTGTACAGCAACACAGGGTGGGGTATGAAAAGCTCCCTTCCCCCTCTCCCTGCCTCTCCCCTCTTCTCTCTCCCCCTTTGATTAATAGATCCATGTGGCTAACGGCCTGACATATGGTGTGCGAAGCAGCTTGAGATGGTACCTCGGGCATACCCTACGGCTATTAACATATTACAGGCTTCTGTGCAGCCGCAGACGGACAGAGGGAGAGCCAGGCAGACAGACAGACAGCCTCCCCTCGCCCCGCGCCGCCCGCCGCGGCCCGCCGTGGTGGAGTTCAAAAAGCAGGCGTGCACGCCCAGGCGGATTTGAAAGTCCTGCGCCGCTTTCAAACGAAGAGGAGGAAAGCGGCATCGGCATTACGCCTTGTTCATAATCTAGGGATTTCTCTCCCTCTCTTTTTTTCTTTTTTCCTTTCTTTTTTTTTCTTTTGTCTGGGTAAAAAAAAAAATAAGTTGCTATGTATGTAACTCCTTTACCACAGAGTACACAAAAATTGCCTTTTTCTGGAATCCAGTCGCATATACAGTGCAGTGCCAGCTCGCAGTGCAGAAAGGCTTTCCTGCCAATGAAGGCAAAAGTTAGGGAACTCCTAATGCACCTAATGCACCTGGCGCTGTGGGAGAGAGGTTATTCCCAGCCGTGGTGTTTAGAGGGAGGAATTATATCAGACAAAAAGTGGCTTAGGATGCAGAAAAACCTGAGGTTTATTTAATACATTTCAAGGGTTCTGACAGAAACATACATCACCTCCTGCACTTCGCCTTGTATTCTCCTGTAGATAACTGCCCTGACTCTTTTTAACTTTGCTCTGGCTGTTTTGTTGGGAAATGAATGCTAACACCAGATTAAACGTTTCAGGTAGCTTCATCTTCTGATTTCAGTAAAATAGTGTTAATAAGGAGCTTTGATGTTGTTTTACTTTCAGACTGTATGCCTTAAGGCAGAAAAGCGCATAAAGGTACCTGGGAAAGTAAATTGCCAGAAGCGAAGAGCACCCCCCCTTTCAAAATCCTGTAAGTACTCCTCTCTCTTACATCAAACCGACCCTATGCAGAGCAGCGCTGGCTGTTCTGAGATTTCCTGGCTTTCACCAATATCTCCTCTTTCAATGCACACACGGCGACGTGTGCCTCTGTGTTTATGTGTGTGCACATTTCAGTACTAGCAGTTGCTAATGAAACTGAAGATTATGGGGGAAAATACGAAAGGATCATTGCCATAGCTGCTTTTTTATTATGGTTGTTTTCTTTTTCCCTAATAAGAATACAAAATCCCGTGGGGTAAAGCCTCCTAGAGGTTTTCGGCGAGGAGTAAAGCCGATGCAACGTGAATAGAGAACTTAGAACTCCACCACGCTGAAGCAGTCCGGAATAAAAGTTTTGTATCCTGTATGTACATTTGGGGCTTTCTTAGCTATTTCGCCAGTAGCCTCCTCTATTCTTTCGGGAGCCCAGCACATCAGCATCGCAGATTCCTCACACACAATCAATACATTTGGCATAACACGAGTCTCCCTCGCACGCTCTCTTCTTCTCTTGCTCCCTCTCTATTCTGCTTTGCCTCTCGTCGGTGGCCGGTGTTTCTACACAGGGCTTTTCTTTAAAGAAATTAGCGCCGGCGATAGAGAGTTTCTAGAGCAAAACCTGCTTGCTCGCATCAGAAATTTCGCTGGAGCCCACCACAGCAACCTTTCAAGCATGCGGTTCGGCTTCAGACAAACACAGCTTGTCTCTCTCCAGCATCTCCTCTCCCCCCCTCCCCTTCTATTCCTCTTACAGCAGTGCTTTAATAAAGTCACATAAGTGATTGAAATTAACATAAATCATTATTAGTTATTAGGATTTGCTCTAAATTACTCTGTGAATATAACACCAAACCCCATCTGCCACTCCTGCTCTAGCAGCAATAGATTGCAGATAAAATAAATGTCCTTACCCCATTAGAATGTTCCTGTCTCTGTAGCCAAAAGCCAAACAAAAGCAATAAATACAGAGCTTTTTTCTCTCCACTATTCAGCTGTGACTGTTTTCATCAGCTCTTCCTCTAGAAAAGCTCAATAGCTGCCTGAAAATATTGCATTTTATATCACCAAAGGGCGATTAATATTGCATTAACTGTATTTAACATTTTTTAAGCGCGAGTAATCTGAAATGAGTAAGTTTCTGTTACTAAATACAGGGGATGTCAGAGCTGGTGAAAACAGCTTAAAATATCTGTATAAACAGATTATTTGTTTCATACTTTGTATTTTTATAATGTTATGGTATAGTGTGCTCTGTTTGAAGTAGAAGAAGCCATGCTAATGGTCTGTTTAAAGTATTCTGACACTGTCTGGAGACATCCAAGTCTCTGCCTTCATTAAATGTTTATTGTCAACACTTCAGTGAAAAAAAAGTCTTGTGTAAGTGAATTTCCACTGCTGGATGCTGTCAACACTTTGTTTTATTCTGATCCGCGTGTACAAAAGTTTGTATACATTATGCTGAAGTGAAGAGAGGCAGAGATTTAGTGAGCTATAATTAGTTACCAAACAAACTTTTGTTAGTAATTTGGTTTATATAATGACCATAATCAAGGGCTAAGTTATGTATATCGGCGCCTCGTCTCCTTTCCTCACAGCCCATAAAAAGATATGTTCATGTTGACGTGCTATCTTCTTGTCAAGGAACATCCTTTTTAAAATAAAGTAAAAAAGCAACAGCAACAAAAAAAAAATAATCAAACCAAAAACATACACGCACATCTTACATCTTTTAGCCCTGCCTCACAATTTTAAATTTCTTTCTTCCACCCGGGCAAGGGATGAAAAGCCCTCTCCTCAGGGCGGTGTTTGCAGTATGAGCCGTCTGTTGCTCCCGCTGCTGGACCCGGGCTCGGGCGGGTTTGTGCCCGCGCCGGGACCCGCCCCGTGCTGCGGCCCGTGCGAGCGGCAGGGCCGGTCGGCATCCTCACCCAAGGAGGCTCTCTGGAGTCATTTATGGCTCGCTCGTGGAAATCAGTGAGAAGTTACAATTTATCTTCAAGGTACCAGGGCCGAGTGTCTTTTTAAAAAAATTATTAATTTTTATATAAAACCTTTTAAGTACTTCAAGTACAGCGTTTAGAGTGATTAACGTCTTAAGACATCATTTTTTTAAAGTAATTTCCCCTACCCCCCGACTGCCTGATCAATTTTAATTTTATATTAAAATAAAAAGAAGTGTTTAACCACTTTTCCCCCAGAGTTAGAGATGCTTTGGTACACTTAGGTAAGCAGGCTGAAGGAGTTAAAAAGCAGTTCAAAGGAGGACGTCTGCTTTCCCAGAGGGGCTGTGACTCCAATTTGGGAAGCAGATTTTGCATGCGCGGCTGTACATGGACGACCAGCCACGGCGAGCTCCCGAGCAGGGCTTGGCTGGCGGCACGGCCACAAACCCGCACTCGCGCAGGGACCGGGCTCCCCGGCCCCCTCCGCCCGCGGGAGCACCGCGCTGAGTCCGCCTCAAAGTCGCATCTTAAACCAGCAGGCGGAAAGGGTCTCGGCGGGGGAGGGCGAGCATCCCGCGGCGCCTCCGCCCCTCGCGGAACAGGAGGCGCGGTGGGGGCCCCGCACCGCCTGCCGCTGCCATCGCTGGTGCGGAAGAGAAGGCGGAAAGTGCGCGGCTGTGCCCGCGGGCGCTGCCTG
>WBNO01007547.1:60356-91208 GCA_013400575.1 Peucedramus taeniatus | reverse complement strand
CGCCCCGATGGGGCGGGGATGGGCGGGCTGCGGGGCTGGGCGCCCCTTCCCTGCCGTCGGAGCGGCGCAGGGAACCGGCCCGGCCCTCGGCACAGAAGCACAAAGGTGCGCTGCCCCTCCGCGCAGCGGAGCTCTGCCGAAGAAAAGGGCGTCCTCGGGCCGCTCCCCGCTCCTGCCGCGAACCGTACACCGGCTCCTGGAGAAGACGGGCGGCGGCAGACATTTGTTTGGACCACTCCGAGGCCATTGTTTTCCCTGTAATTTAATTTTCCCCCACCCCGTGTAGCTTTATTGCACGTATTGCTGTGCCAGGCGCCGCGGGTGACAGCCGCTGCGCCCACGCGGGGCGTGCGTGTGCGTGTGCGCGCTGCGCGGGCAGCGCCGCGGAGGTGAGACTGCATCTCCTCCTGCTGCCCAGCCCCAACTCCTGCTCCGTGGGAAAACCCAAGTTGCACTGGCGTGTCCTGAAAGCAGAAAAAGATCACAAACTTTCTTTCTCTTTCTTTCTTTCTTTCTCTCTTTCTCTCTTTCTCTCTCTCTCTCTTTCTCTCTCTCTCTCTTTCTCTCTCTCTCTCTTTCTCTCTCTCTCTCTTTCTCTCTCTCTCTCTTTCTCTCTCTCTCTCTTTCTCTCTCTCTCTCTTTCTCTCTCTCTCTCTTTCTCTCTCTCTCTCTTTCTCTCTCTCTCTCTTTCTCTCTTTCTCTCTTTTTCTCTTTCTCTCTTTCTTTCTCTCTTTCTCTCTTTCGCTCCCTTTTTTCTCTCCCTTTCTCTCTCTGTTTCTTACACTTCTTTCCCTTCCCTCCTATGGTCTATCCTTAGAATACTCTTGCCTTTGAATCAGACAGTTGAGGAGTGACACTCTTGGTATTATGAGTGATTCGGAATTTCTGTCCCGTTTTAGAGTAGATTCTATTTTTTCTTGTAGTTGTTTATGAAGTCGGAGGCAAAACTACGGAAGGAATCAATCTGCTACTGCGCCTGTGAGATTAGTACGGATCCTTAGCGAACGGCCCAAGGTGAATCCTGTCTGTCCCTTGGGGCACGCTAGAGCCGTCCCTCGGTGACCGATCAGCTGCTGCCTTGCTTGTTTCAGCAGGGCTGCAGGCAAGCAGGCAGCGGGGAGAGGCAGCGGGGTGTTTGGATCAGGGATGTGACAGCCTGGGACTGCATCGGAATTGCTCCGTTTCTCCTGAACGCCTCTTATTTATGCGCACAAACATAGCCGAAAGGTCACGCAGGAAAACACACACGAGCACACAACAGCACACACCACAACCCAAAGTGAAGACACATTTGTCTTCATAAGCCTTTCCCTAGCTCCCTAGCCAGTTCAGGAGGAAGGAGGGAACGCCTGCCAATTACTTGTGCGAGAGGGAGCCAGGTCTCCATCCATTACCGTGTCCCCTGGGGTAGCGAAATGCTACTCATCTCTGAAGGGAGTGAACTTGAAACTGGGATTGGGCTCTCCTTATTTATCGAAATCACTGTATCAGAATCCACAAATCATACTTTATGTGTATTTATTGACATTTTTTTTTTTAAGCTATGAGTTATTCTAGCTACTTGTCAGCTACCACCCATTGTAAAGGAAAACCCTCCTGGGAAAGGGATGGGGAGGAGTAAGGAAGTGGGAGACATCACGGTTTTTCGCCAAAGTTGCTGAAAAGCGCCCAGTTCCAGGAGCAGGGCCTGAGCCGAGCAGGCTGCTGTTCCCGAGCATGGCGAGAGCCAGCCCAGAGCCGCGGTGCTCCTGGGCTGAGCCCGGCGGGGCAGGGAGGCGGATTGCCGGGATCACGTCCTCGTCCCGTGGAGGAAGGCGAAGGATGCTGTTCCGTTTGGGATGCATGGGTGCTTATCAGTGTGCCCCTGCGCGAACTCCATTCTCCAGGATGCTGTCAGGCCAAGTTCAGCAGGTTTCCCGAAGGAAAACTCTGAGAGAAGGGAAAATTGAGCAAGCGGTGGCAAAAAGGCCGAGGGGAAGGTTTCTAGGCTAAGCGGTGACCTGCCTTCCTGCCCACATTCTACGGGGCATTTGCTTTGCCTCTGCGGCCGGGTCTTTAACTTCTGGGCTGGCGGGGTCTGGGTCGGGGCAGCGAGGGCAGGCAGGGAGTGCAGACAGCCAGGGCAGGCAGCCACCAGAGGAACGGGGACATACGGCTATGGCAGGTGCTGCTGGGAGAGACCTTCTCCTTGGCTGGAGGAACACCAGCCTCCACTAGTACTTTTAAAATGACCCCTTCTGTTCACTGGCTTATCTCTGCCTTTCTCCCACCTCCACCCCCAGCGCTAGCCGGAGGCTGAGGAGGTGAGGACCTTTAGGAGTTCTAAGGGTTCCACCTCCGAGGTGTCTTCTGAACTCTGGGATGGGGGTGGCCACGCCGTCTCTGCAGCTTGCGATATGCATCCTACTGGATTCTCCTCGGGGGGGAGGCAGTCCCGCCTGGCTGGAGACACACCCCCTGTCAGGGGCTTCTCGCTCCATCACTGAAACCGCCCGGGTCGCTCCCGCCCGAGGGACTGGGGTGACGGCGGGCGGGGGAGCGAAGCCTCCCGCCCCCGGGGAGGAGGCGAGCTGCTGCCGGCTCCTGGGGCGGCTGCTGCCGGCCCCCGCCCGCTCCCCGCTGCTTCCCCGGAGGCTGATGTCTCCTTAGGGAGTTGCAGCCAAGTCTTCCCTCTGTCTGATCTTTCAGGAGAGGGGAGAAGAAGGACAAGAGGGGGTTTTTGTGGAGCACCATTTGGTCTGTCACTTATCAAGTCCCGGAGGAAAAACTTTTTTTCTCAGTCCTTGGGACTTTTTTTTTTTTTTTTTTTTTCCCGTCAAGAGCTAAAGCGCTAACTTTAGGTTAACTTTTAAAGCAAAGCCAAAAATTGCAGCCTGACCGAAACTCCCGCTACTGGGGTGCTGCAGCTGGTCCCGGCACTGCCGCTGCCCTGCAGCTTGCTTGGCCGCACCGAGTGCAGCGGCTGCTGCCCGAGGGGGTTCTCCGGGGCCCGCCGGGAACCTGTACCCCTTGTCACTAGCCCCCGGTGGTCCCCTCTCCCCAGCACACGCTGCCAGCTCCCCGGGCAGACGGCTTGAGTCAGGCTCAGAATCGCGCGGGCCTGGTAATAGATTTTATTTTAATGTTCGCTGTTGTTTCTATTCCTCGTGGGTACGCCCAGCCTCATGAATACTGATGGCAATAAACTCGCAGGCTTTGAGGAGCGAGTTCATTGGCGACACGACCATGCTGTAGCCCTACGTTTACGGCCCGAGATGCTCAATAAAGCAAGGGAGGCACATATATATACACATTTACTTGTCTCCCGTAGTTTTCTCTGGCTTCAAATGCAAGAAATAGGCAGAATTCCTTAATTGACTGAACTGCCTATCTCGAGAAAGCAATAAAGTAACCCCTTATTCCCACAGTGAAACGATTTATAAATTAATTACTGTAACCCATTGTATTTGATTTCTCTTTTTAGGATTCCCCAAAGATGAATATACTAAAGCTTATGATATTAACTATTAACGTCTGATCATAGTTTGCTACATATCCCGACTTAAAAAAATAGCTTATGTAGATCTCACCACTCAGTCTAAACCCTCTGGATATTTTCATTTCAGCAAATGTTAGCTTTACACTTTGTAGTCGCGGTATTTGTCCTACCCTGAGTGTCACTGGGAGCACTGAGACAAAATCTACAGTACATGTGTTATTTGGTGAAGTTCACAGAAAGTCAATATCCCATTCAAAGTAAAAGCTATTTTCCCTTCAAATGATCAAAATTAACCTTGAGAAGGAAAAAAACCAAAACCCACAACAAAACACAACCAACCCTTTGGGTGAATGCACAAAAAGTATTTCCTTGTCCTAATGAGGACTTTCCTTACATCAGCAAAGACCTGCTAATTACTGGTGTACAAGCCGCAATAATTGCTTTTGCAGCCAAAGTGTAGAATGTTGTCATATTAAAAATTGAAACGCTTGATGGTGATTTAAGTCCCAAGGTAGTTCACAACGTCCCCTTTCGGGAAAGGAAGGAGACCGGAGCAGCTAGGGAGAGGTCCGGTGGAAAACACTACAGGTCCTGTTGGTAGTAAAGTTTCTCGCTCTTTCTTTCAAGTGATGCGGAGGAATTAAAAAGCACACCGAGACGCCCCTGCAGCTAAACATCCCAGACCCTGCTCCCTTGCAGCCCCGCTCCGTGGGCAAACCGGCCGCCGGCTTTCACCCGCGTCCCCGATCGCTCGCGCTGCACGGACGCCACGTTTCGATGGAATCGCCGGAAAACGCAGCTTTCCGCCCCCTGGGAGAGGCACGAAGAGCGCTCCGAGCGGGCAGGGTCGGTCGCTAGCCGCGTCTCACCGCGCTCCGGGGTCCGCTCGGCTGCCCAAGCGGGGAACGGAGCGCTCGGCTCCCCCCGCCCCCTCGCGCGAATCAAAGCACCTTCCGAGGGGCTGGGAAGTAGTTGCCTTGTCATGTAACACATTGCCCTGATTTATTATAAAATTTTAACGAAATCATGCATATTTTAACAGCCTTTAATCACTGCATGAAAATTTAATTCATGAACTGTAGCGCGTTTAAATAAATGAAGTGTTAATTCATTAGGATTAATTAATTTGTTAAAGGATTGTGTGCAAGGTTAAGGTGGAAGAAAAACTCTTTGTTGGTTTCAAGTCTTAATCACCGCGTTTTGTTAACAGTGAAGATGGGGAAAAAAACCGCAATGAGGGTTTGTGTGGGGCGGGAGAGCCCGGGGAGGACAGCACCGGGGGAGGAGCGAGCCCGCGGCCCACGGACAGGGGACACCTCGGCCTCCCCCGGCCCCTTTTCCGAGCTGGGGACCGTAATCCTGGCTGAGAGGTGGAGGTCGAGCCCCTGGCGGGGAAGGGATGGGGCAGACGCATCCCCACGACCCGCTCTGGGCAGGGCATACGGGCTCCGTGCCGCTTTCCTGGCAGCCAGCGGCAACACTTCTCTCCCCAAAATCTGGAGACAGCTCTAAGGTGGCCAGGATAAAAATCACCCCCGATACTGTTTCCTGTGAGATCCGGGTGGCCGCGGTGCCGCCCAGCCCTGTGGCTGGTCCGTACTGCTTTCCCAGGCATGCTACCAAGAGGAGAGTGACTCGGGAAAGGGACAGGGACTCTTCTCATCCCGTCCCTGGGTTCCCCCTGCACTTTCTGCTGGCTTGGAACGGGCACCCGATGGCCCCATGAGCATTACGTAGGAGTAGCTTGGCTACTCGTCTTCTCAGCTTCCCTGAAAACCAGCACCCACACAGCTTGTAAGAGCTTTAGGGAGGAGATAATGCTTTCTACTGAGAAAAGCTGAAAAAAACAGGAATACTCAACTTCATTTGTTCTTCATCCCAGTTTTTCACTCTCCCGTTCTCTCTCACCACATTTTCACATCTGTCAAAGCTTTTGGAAAGCTTTGGAAAGCACAAGGCTTTCCCCTGTGCCACCGGTGCTTTTCCCTCCGTCCTTCAGCTAATGAAGATGGCTTTTCCTGTTAGGGCTGAGGGACACTGAGGCAGTAACTCAATAGTGGCCACAAAGGCAGGATAGCGAGGCCACCCCTTTAAGTCAGGCCTGACAAGCAGGCAGCTTGTCACAACAGTAGAGGACTGCTGCAAGGTATCAAGGTGCAGGAAGGGGTGGAGCTGGATTAGCAGCCAGAGGGGCAATCCTTGGAATAACATGAACCTCCATATTGAGATACCTCAGAGCTGCTTTTCCCTGGTTCAAACCTGGGAAGGAAGAAGCACAGAAGCCTTAGTCCATTTACATGGGGATGCTCTTATGCCAAAAAGCAGCAAGGAAGAAGTGTCCACAGTTTGCAAAACTTTAACCATAACCACAGCACAAAAGAGATGTCTAAGGACTGTATTTCAAACCTACAGTTGCTAGGAGTCAGAGGCATGACTTGGATGTTGTGCAAGAATTAGGATCAGACTCAGTTTAAACTGCCTTGAAAGGGCATAATTGGTTGAGGGAAACAGGCGAGAAATGAAGAAGGTTGAGGGATGAGAGACCAAGTTAGTACACCTTGTACTGTATATACAATCTGGGCATCATCCCCCTTGCCCCCTTTTTAAAGGTTCTTCAAGAAGAGACAATAGAGCACATTTAAAACCAAACACAGCCCAAGACCATGTCTGGTGCTCGCAGGCAGAGATATTCTGGTAGCCCCTCATCTGAGGAAGCAATACCAAGCAGGACTCTTACAAGGCCTATAGGGAATGGTGGATAAGCAGGTCAATTGACCGACTTTATGCAGGTAAAACTGAGGATAGCTAAGTAAAAACTTGAGCTTAGCACTCCTTAGCTCTTACAAAACACCCAAAAGATTTCACTAACAACAAACTTAGACTGGTAGCAAACTCACTTTCCTGAGCTACTTACAGTCCTAGGGAACATTCTCATGGGTTAAAATCTGCAAATTGCTTTGTATTTAGTGCAGTAGGTATTACTAGATGAAGTAAAAATTTTATGAGTTATTAAATATCATTAGACATCATAGATCTCATCTGCACATCACTTGGAAATGTCTATCGTCTTAATAAAAATTCTAATAGTGAAGTAGTAGATCTTGTATACTTCAGCTCTACATTACTACGTAACTAGGTAACTACCATAAAAAATTAACAGCAATGAGCTCTAGTTTAGGCCAGTTTATCAGGCGCAGAAGGAGATGAGGCAAGCAAGGCATTGACAACACAGCCTGGAGAATTGAAACCCCATGTATGGCTTATAGCTGAAGAAACCCCAGTCATTACATGGAGTTGAAATTTTGGAGTTGATACTGCACTGATCACACTACCAAATTTTAAGCCAAGAGGAATGCAACCTTTTTAACCTTAGGCTTGGCTCTTGTATCCATTCAAGCTGCAAGACATGTATGGGCAAAACATCTGTATTTGAAAAGCAAGCCTGTATGTAGTGTTCCTGCTCAAAGGACCAGTAACATGAAAAAAACTTCTTTATTCTAGTTTGATTTCAGGCATGGCACCAGTTCTATTCATGTCACTGTAACTGGAAGTGAAACATGAAAAATCAAAGCGTAAAATGAAGCCCAAAAATTCACTCCCCCACACCACAACGAAACAAACCCACAACACACAGCACTTAGTGTGCTTGTGATTGCTCTGCAACACAAGGATGTTTTAATAAAATGTTTGTCTCTTCTCCCAAAGAGTTGAAGCAAGGCAGCGTTTTTTGACTTTTAGTAAAACTCGTCAAATCAAGTAACAGATAATTTCCAGACGGTTTTGAGAGCCCCCTAATTTCCGAAAAATGTATTAAAATTGAACAACTAGATTTTTCTGTGAAGATTAAAAATTCAGGTGGTATACTGAAAATGGTGTATTTGGCAAGCACAATGCCATCCTGCCTGTCACCACAAAACAGTCCTTGCATGCATGGCTTGAATGATGATTTTTTGGTAAAGCTCAAAAAAGAAAAGTCCTAGTTTAGAATGAACACATCAATTGCACAAATGCACACTCACATTACAACGGGAAGCATAGTTCCTGTTCAAACAGCTTAAAGAAACTAACTCTACAAGATGAGCCAGTCCACTGCAATTTTCCAAGTGGCTATCACTCTTTTCAAAGGGACAAAAGGCAGCGTATGGATTTTTCATATCATAGGTATTGATGAAGCAAGGACGTCTGTTTCTAAGAAATGCCATCACAGTCCTATACAGAAAAAAAAAAAAACAACCCTGCATCTTGTAATTAAATATGGCCTTAAAAAAAGTTAAAACACAATAATGCAAAGAAACCAATTTTGCTCTGCTGCTTAATTAGGTCTCCTGCCTGTTGCAGGCCATCACATTATGTTGACCTATGCAATACTTTATGGAAGAGTCACCTCCAGAGAGGCCGAAAGCCATTTCCATCAACTGTATCGATGCTGACACTGGAATGGTACTATGTCTAACAAGGAGGAGGAAGGGAGATCTTTTAAAATTGTTTTTGTGAATAAGCTCAGGTTTATGCTTTACAAAACTTAGATATGCATTTTCTAAATTAGGGAAAAAAAGTTTCCCCCCTTTATTTTTTTTTTGCTGATTCAATATTTGAGGCAACATAAAGGATTACAGTGCTTATAATATGTTTTATTCAATTCACATAGAAAAGCATGCAGTATTAATGTAAAATGGTACAGTATTAATGTAAGATGTTCAGTGCACATTAGGTAAACAAATCATTAGCATACAAACCCATTTTTATGGTCTATACAGGCATACTAAACACATTTAGAATAACAATGATTTTTGGGAACTAAATTAAAAATTGTGCTTAACTTCAAAAAGACACAAGCCATAATTGCAGTGTTAAAGGTGATGTTTTCTAACTGAAGTGCTGTGACCCTAAAAAGAAAGGGGCTGCTACCTTACACCCACTTAAAACAAGTTTCAGTACAGTACAGTGCTATGAAATAGTCTAAGCAGGAACATTTCCTCTGAGAGGCAAGTTTTATGGCAAAACTGACATTAATTTATACCAATTTCATGAATCCATAGGATATATGGCCAGTAGCTGCCTTACATGCACAAAATGTAATCCTTAGGAATGGGAAATGTAACCTTTAAAACTAATTCTTACATAAATGACTAATTTGACAAGACCACTTAGAACTGTCAAGGAGCCATTAGCTGTGCTCACAATTGGAAGAGCATGTAACCTGATAACTTAAAGAGCATCAAAAACTCCCAAGCCCCCAGATAAATAAAATGCCCAGTCAAAAGAATCTGGAATGGTTCTTCCTGGGGAAAGAGCTTGCAATGGGGAGGCGAATGTTCAGTTTTCACGTAGTTGAAAACTACAGGATCAGAACTACATGGAAGTCATTAAAAATTAAGTTCACCTGTAAATATTAAACATTTGCAGGTTTACAACCTTGAGTCACGTTTGATTTCCTAAGCAGAATCAGTTTTTGGTGGTTTTTGATGGACTAGCACTGGAAAGGCTGTTTTGAATTTTCCTCTTGGTCGACTGACTGACATTTTTATTTTTCCTTTCAGCTGTAAAGGAAGATACCCAAGGAGGATTAATCTGACTCTGCAGATCAGGTGACATCTTTAAAAAACATGAACCAAACTTCTGCTCCTCAAATAACCTTTGTGAGTTACTGAACAGTACATTTGGGGAAAAGTCCCTTTGAAATAAAGAGTTTGGAGGTTTGGCATCAGTAGCCACTACATTTTGGGCTGTAAACAGTGGAAAGTGGTCATTCATATCTACGTCAGATGGGGAGAGGTTGGAAAACATAGCAGGCTTCCAGCCAGTTCTGTCAGCTACCAGATCGCTTGTCTCTGGACACTTCATACTCTGCTCCTCATTCATCTCTTCCAGATTCTTCTCTGTTCCATTCAGAAGTTTAGCGCACTCTGTTGACTTTGAAGAACTGTCAAGGTCAGAGGACTTGAAATTATAGCACGGACTCTTGCTGTTGTCTGACTCGGACATCATTGAGTCCAACTCAGAAATTTTATCGAGGTAGGCAGCATCCATAGAGGCCTCGCTGGAGGTTCTTGTGCGGTTCATTTCAGAAGAGCAGAGAGTATGCAACCTCTTAGGTAAGCAAGAACTTGTTTTATCACTGGACTTTGCTGTTGTCTCATCTGACTGATCAGCTACTGAATTTTGCTCTGATCCATCAAAATCTAAGTTCTCAGCAAAATTTGTTGGGCAGGTGCCCCAAACCCCTGATTTTCCTGCAGTAAAACAGTTTAGCTTCTTTTTGCTATTACAGCTGCTTGTGCTCTGCTCTGAAGAATCTTTGCTGCAATCATCTGAAGTGTCATGAAACTCTTCAAATTTCAGTTTTCTCAGGAATGTTGGTGGTTTTCTTGCATTTTCTTTTCCATCAGGAGTGTTCAATTGAAGGCGACTGAGAGACAAAAAAGGAGTGCATGGTGGTGGAAGATTATAAAGTTCTTCATCTTTGTATGGGGTGCATTCCTCAATTTTATTCCACTGGTCTTCTAAGCAGGCATCCATATTTGTACTATTTTCATCCAGGAGAACCCTGTGACATCCTGGAAACAGTTCATTCTTTGGGGCACACTGGGTATTTGAGCTATTCAAGCCATCTTGACTAGAAGAGCTTAAACTAGTTCCACCACTTGTCAGCTGCTCAAGACTGTCAGGACTTTGACTGGTATTCAAAGCCTTTTTCTCCTCAGCTTGAGTTTTCAAACATGTTGTATCTTCACTGCTCTCACCTCCTTCAGCATCTGTGGAAAGCACTCTCTCACTAGCAGCACTCACTGTCTGGCTTCCTTTGCTTGCCTTTTTCAGCTGTAAAAGCTGACACTCTATTTCTTCTATGTATTTATCACTTCTTTCCAGTGCTTTTTTCAGACGGTTCATTTCACGTTCACTTTGTTCCACTTTGGAATGAAGTGCAGCTACTGTAAACCTACCAAACCTGCAATAAGAAAAAAAGAAAGAAAATATTAAGCTGGAAAAAGGCATTCTTGTGAAGGTCTGCAAGCTCATTTCATGACAGAACAAAGCTACTAAACACTGTTAATTTGAAAACAAAAGTCAGAAGTTCTCTCTGCTAGTTATGAAAAAAAATACTGAAATCCTCATAAATAACGTACAGGTGGAGGTGATACATGAAAAGACAAAATTAAAGTATTAGTGGTAGCAAGGCAATAACAAGCAGATTACCCTTCCAGGGGCTGGTTCTATCAATTCAACTCAAATATGCATGAAGAATTATCCCCTAAAACAATGGCAAAGATTTATGATAACATTTGAACAGTGGTCCACATCTTGAAATATTTACATTCAATCATTTTCCTACAGTACAGCAGTGTTTTACAATACATTTCTTTCACAATGTCACCTTGTCAAAAACAAAATGCTGATATGAAATGCCGAAATTGCATTAGTCCTTTGAGGTGGTTTAAATACTTATAGAGACAATTTCAATTATGTTCCTGTTAGATATACAGCTTTTCCTCACCCATCCTGTGGATGGCATATCCACTTCCTTTTAGTTACTTGTTTTTCTGAGCTTTACAACCAGAACAATCTGATTTCTGTTTTGACTCCAATACAAAAACCTGCTGCTTGTGGTTTGTGAAAGTTGTCTGCTTGTGGGGTTTTCAGCTTGAGCACATTTTCAACTGCCAAGATATGGACTTGCCTCCCACTCACCCTCCACCAGCTTTCAATACTGACCTTCCCCAGAGGGCAGGTGAAGGTTTCAGCTATATGCCCTGACTAATTCTAACCTGTCACTGACAGGTGAGCACCAGGGAATTCCCTGCTCCATCTAAGGCTTTCAGATTACAGAAAAAAAAAAAAAAAAACAAACAATTAAAGTCCTGATATTATTAGAAAGGAGGGAAGGACCTGCAACCACCCTACAACTCTGACAAATAAGGTTTTATATCACAAAGAAAGGACAACTCTGTATGTGGGCTTACACTGAATTTCCATTTTCCATCTTGCAGCTCCATGTTACAGCACAGGCTTCTATTTACTCTTTTAGCACAAACACTGCCTAAAATTTCTGCATTTTTCTTTGTTTGTCTGCCTGTCCCTCCCTCAGAGTCACAATGAATTTCCATTCCATTTTCCCCATTCCATCAGCTCACGTCTTCAAAAAATGCTCCCACTGCAACCCTTGGATCAGTGAAATCTGAAGGTGAGGTACCTGTAGCCCCCAACTATGCTGGCAAAACAGCCATGGATCCATATATGCATTTCCAGCAAACAATCAAACCATATTCCGCTCCTTCAGGTCGTGAGCTCGAAGCAGCAGGGAGTTGCTGTATGCTGACAACTGCAATACAATTAACTGGACAGCGGGGAAAGCAATAAGGGCTATCATAAGCCCCCAAAAACTGGGCAGGAGTGACCAGACCTACTGATATATTTCACTGTTCAACTGTTTCTGCATATTTAAAGAACTCTGAAGACTTTGGTGTAGATGGTTCAGCGATGGATAAGATTTAAACAACAGTCTGAGTCACTTCTGTCACAGCTAGCAGACCACTTTTTAAATCAGATCAGCCTAAGCTCCACACAGTTTTGGTGCGTAACACTCACTTCCTTGTAGACAAGAAATGGCAATGTAGAAGTGTTATATTTAGTAAGATTTCTTTTTTTCCCCAGAAGAAGCTAGCTGGAATGCAACTTGATGGAGGCAAGGACCCCTTCATCTCCACAGGACCTCTATCCAATTATCTTCATGTTCATAAAAAAAGAAGACAGACAATTTTTCATTTGCTTGCTCTCTGGCAAACAAGTTTTCCCCAACTCCTTACAGCAGTTGGTCCATTTCTAGCTGCACCCAAGAGGGAAATAGGAAAAAAAGCACAGAAGACTTTCTCTCTCCCCTATGAAACTAGGTAAAAGCAGAATCACAGCTCAAGAATGTTTCAAATTTATTTTCAGGGGAAGGGGGTTACATGAAATAAGCATCTTTATATACAACATATTTTGGTTTATTTCCTCCTCCAGTTAAAGGAACACAGATTTCAGTTAGATATGGACAGAGTCACTGTAGCACAGCAGGGCCCAAGCAAGAGCTTTCCCACTTCCTAAGGTGATCCAGAAGTATTTATTTTGCCTTTCTCTACAGACTTATTCACACAGTGAATAAGCTCTTACAGGAGCAAACCCTACACTCCTTAATAAAAGATAGAAAGATGGCACAAAAATACAATTTAGCTGAATAGCCAAGTGAGAGAAAGGGAAAAATGCTTTTGTAAAACAAGGAAGATTTTCTGGAGTCTCCTCTAACAGACATGCTGACATAAAAATTAAAACATGTTTACATTTATATGCATACCTGGTAATTCCTTTTTAATGGAAGAATGGTGTAATATGTTTATTTAATGCAAATAGCATTAGTGACAGCCTGAGATTTGCTTACGAGGAAGCACTGTATTCTCAAGTGTAACTCTTATAACAAGTGTCCTCAGGTTAAAAAAATACAGTATGTTGTTCAAAGGCAAATAGCATCACTAATATGTTAATTGTTGCAGAGGGATGTGCTTGGGAATTTTAGTTTTCAGAAATGTAACATATGACAAGCTGCCTACAAAGTTACTTCTGCAGTTAGGCATTAGAACAGTAGTTGCTTTCTTTTCCAGCTTAAAGACTTGCACACATTCATTTCCCAAACTTTCAAGGACATCGATTTTTAAGACAGCCAATTACTCCAGATATAGATGGTTTAGTAACTGATCTAGCAAGTCAGAAGAGAGTTTGAAAACATTAATATTTGGGTTAAAGAAGCCAAAACGCTCCCCATCTCCCCAAACCAAACCACTCGTAAGAGATTTTTTTCCCTTCAGTTCTACAGTGAGCACTGCTATTGCCAAAAAATTATGGTCTTATGACAATAACAACAGAATGCAATACAGTTACTGTATTATTTCACAGTTACATTTTACAGTTACTGAGTTATTTCACACTTGGTAACAAGGTGATGAATTCTTCAGTATTAAGGTATTTGGTATATATGTGGTAAAGAGTGCACATTTACCAAAAAGAAAGCCATATCCTCACACATGGACAGACTTTTGAGTGTTAGGGTCTTGTTCTTTAGTTGTATTACTAAAACTACGACTTTGGATCTCACTGCATTTCAAGTACATCCTTTGTGTAGAAAATTGCAAGCCCAGAAAAACAAAATCATCACTCAAAGTGAACAGGAACACGTTTCAGGTGGGATTTGGATCCTTCAACACATACATCTAGCAATATTTTACATCACCTAAAGTCTTTTACATGACTTATGGCCCCTACCTATCTCTCTGGAAGGATGTATCACAGCTACCAGCCCCAGGAATGTGTAGTGGATATGTTAGAGTGTCTGAAGTGACACTGGATGTCTAGATGAACATTTCAAGCTCATGTTTCAGGACCTTTCCTCGGTCAGAGTCCCTTTTCTTGTCCCACCATAACTCTGACCTGACACAAATCAGAAAGCTGCAGTCATCTCTCACCTACAGTGAGCAAGAACTAACATTGCTGGAGTCACCCTCCTTTGCATTATTCCACAACTGCTCCCTCAGTTATGTGTGAGTACTCCTACCCTGATTTTTTCTGGGATAGTTACTTTTCTTCACAATAGCTACAATGGGACTGTGTCTTGGATATGTGATGGAAACAATGCTGGTAACACAGGGATGTTTTAGCTGCTCCTGTGCAGTTCTTGCAACAGAGTCATGGCATCTTCTGCCTCTTAACCCACCAGTGAGAAGGCTGGGGGTCCACAAGAAGCTGGGGAGGGACACAGCTGGGGCAGCTGATCCCAACACACCAAAGGGATATTCCAGACCATTAACTCATTATGCTCAGAACAAAAAGCTGGGAAAAGAAGTAAAGGTGGAATATTCTGTGTGACTGTATTTGTTTCATGAAGTCACTGTTACGAACAGATGGATACCTGCTTTCCTGGAGACATCTGAACAACTGTCTGTGGAAGTGGTGAATGAATTCCTTGGTTTGCTTTGCTTGTGCACAGCTTTTCTTTCCCTACTTAACTGTCTTTATCTCAACCCATGTGTTTTTTCACTTTTACTTCTCTGCTTCTCTACCCCAAGAGGGGAGTGAGTGAGAGGCTGGGTAGGGCTTAAATTGCTGCCTGGGGTTAAACCATGACAACTTCTGAGGAAATCCATTTAGAAACTGCTTGGGAAGTTGAAGAATAAATTTTTCAGTTTTTTTCTTCCTTCTCTTCTAACCTATCAGTTCTGCCAATTCAGTTTTAGGGTTTTATTTTACATATCAGTGACCAATAACTGCAGCACATCTGTCTGGTTGAATCCTTGAGTCAGTTTAAAACCACACAACCTCATACAAACTCTTCTCTTTCTAGATAGCAAGCTGCAATGAACAGTTTTCTTGTATAACCACTTCCCGAAGACTGGGTCTGCAAGGGTGCTATGGAAATTGACTCTCCAATTCTAATCACCTGATGGCCCAGGCTGGGGACCACCCTGCAGTTCAGGATGCATGAGCATGATCCATCCTCCTAAGGAAAGGGTGAAAAGTGGAAAATGACAACATACACTCAGGGCTTACTACAGTTTGAGATAAGGGCAATGCCAGAGCATACTACCAAATCCAACCCCATCATTTAGATACATATTTTCCCTTGGGTTCTGCAGTTAGATGGGAAGAAAGGAAATTCAAGAACAAACTAGCTGAAAGACCCACTAGTTTCTACAGTTCTTTGGTGGTGTCATGTACTAGCTGTACCAGTTTTGCAACTCCTCTGTATATCACCTATGAAAGGTGATCTGCAGAAACATCTTGGCAACATCCCAGGTTTATAAAACTGTCTTAAAAGTGTGTCATATTTGCATAGACATCAGAACTAAAAAAAATGTTACTGCCAGATGAGGGCCTATTACTAGCAAGCAAAAAAACCCCAAAACCCACAAAAAGTCTATCCACTGGGAACAGACAAGTCAGGTACATTCTTTGAAGTGAGCTCCCACTTTCATGAAGGGAATTGGCTGAATTTAGACAAATATGCAAAGCCTCTCCAAGCATTTTAACATCTATCAGTGAATCATCACTGGTTTTCCATGTAAGAAAGGCAGATTATCATCAGGGTCAGCAAATAGCAAAAGCTAGAAAGAATTACTCCAGAACTACTAAAAAAAACAAAAAAACCAAAAAACCTACTGGAAAACCCACAAAACCAGAGTGTGATCTGAATGCCCTTACCCATCTGCCTAAGGTTTAGATCTTCATGCCTGAAGTGGGCACTTTCTCAGGATTTAATGCCATGACTCAAGAACTTCATTTGAAGCCGTTCACTTGAAGGCTATTATATGCTACTTTACTCTACTTTTAAGGCCACACTGCAGCTAGTCTTTGAAAATAGTCACTCCTCTGGACCAGCAAACTTGCAGTGAGGTGAGAACATAGCCCATTTTTCTATCAGGAAAGACAGCAAATGTTCTTACTCTCTGCACCCTGGACACAGGTTTTTAGAAGCCTATTTATAGGTCTGGTGAAATGCAGATTGAATTTTGTATTCTGGTATGTGCAGAAATATCTGAGTTAGGTAAAAATTTAATGTTGTAAAGAGTAACAAAGAAAGTCAAGAGGTCAACAGGTTTGGATTTCAGTGTACCTGAAGTCACAAATCTACACAAGATAAACAGTAAAATTGAAGACTGCTCCTCCTTCCCTAAACTGCAACAATAAAACAACTTGCAAAACCAGAGAAAAGAGGTAATGCAATGATTTTATGCATGTTACAGATAGTTTTTCAGGCTGGGATTTTAACTGGCAGAAGGAATTAAATATTTAGGGAAAAGACTCCTAGGAAGCCTAGAAGTCTGGTTCAAACTGATTTAAATCTAACCATTCATAAAATACACTATACCCTGGAGTAGATGGACTTGCTAGTTATTTTCCTTCAGGTAAAAAGCAAACATCCCTTTGCCAAAAACGCTTTTAGATCCACTGTACCCTGCCAATAGAACTAACAGTTTTCTATTTCAAGTAGAGCTGGAAGTAATAGGGCTTTATTATCCTGCAAAACTTAAGTTTCAGAAGTTTTTTTTTTGTTCTGTATCGCAAAAGTGGAAGTCACTGAAAATTCATCAGGAGAAAAGTAAAGAAAGAACAAACAACAACCACAAATCAGTCTGATTTGCCTGAGAAATGGAAGACTAATGCAGGTCTTTGGTAAGAATCAGAGCTAGAAACTTACCCTCATTTGCATTTCAGACCTGTGTCCCAACTATATGATGGTATGGTATTCTGGTGAAGGTCTAGTCTCAAAAATGTTTTGAGGAAAAAAATAAAAAGGTAATCAATAAATCAGCATCATCAGTTTAAAAAATGTATACAATTTCTGATATGGCTGAAATATTGATTTTATTGACATACATGACATTTTCCAGCAGGTTTTAATGGATAAGAACAAAGAAAAAACAATCCAAGTCTATGATAAAAGGAAAGTTTTTTATTGACCACTGAAGGAGGCTAATTACACTCTTCCCTGTAATGTAAGAGGTAGAGTCTGTGTTACAAAGGGATCCTTCACCTGCCATTAGTGTTCCCTCTTCCATAAAGCAAAGTCCACTAAAACAATTTATGTTGTGCTATTTAGCTTCAATGTCATCATGCAGAAAATGAACTACACTTGGGATATATAGGGACTGAATACTGACAAGATCTTTATAAAATATTTTGATACCAGTTTTATTTAGTTACTTAAGTTATTTAAGCATGAATCCATACGTGAGAATCTGAAGCTAAGGAATATATGAAAAATGAAACAACAGTGGTGACACTAAATTACAAAAATCCAATTCAGTAGCTATTTTAAATTACATTAGAGACCTTATCAGACACTTTTCCAAAAATTACCTTCTGAAAACTTCTGAGTAAAGCACAGAGGAACAACTATACTTGCAAATCCATGTACTTGCACAGAAACTTAATTCTAGCAACATTATTGGGCTCTGATACTTATGCCTTCAATTCTCATTTTATTGGCAAGTTAAAAACCCCATTTATTTCAAGCCCTGTTCAAAATGTGAAGCCTAGCTGAAGGACCCTTTAAATATTATCAAAGTTTGCCATCAGAGCTGAAAGAATATTTTAAAAATGTCTTGATGTTAGGTCTGATCTGGATATTGACCAGACTAATGACCACAAGGATGAAAGTTAATTTAAAATTTCTGCTAACAACATTAAGATAGGAGAGACTTCTCACCATCTGAAGGATGCACCTGGGATTTAAAAGAATGGAGTTTGATATGCATCAAAACATCAACCTAAAAAAACTCAATAAATGGGTTAATTCCCACACTTTGAAAGGGGACATTAAAAGCACAAATGCAAAATGAGGAAGGAAGGTAACTTTCTAAATAGCAATTTGTCAGAACTGGTACTGGCCATTGTGCTGAAGTGTCAGGTAAAAGGGAACAACAAAAAAGGTATTGCAAGATATTGATATAAGATGTTTTAAAGACAGAAGACAGTTTTTCTGCTCTACTTAGTGCTAACAAGACTTCACTTGTAGTCTAGTACCAGTTCTAAGCATTATGACTTCAGAAAACCATTGACACTGGAGATTCTTGAGTGCACAGCAAAACCAAATAAACACAAGTTTACTTTTTCTCTCAAGTCATACATATCTAAAAGACCTGGACAAATTCAATCTTTAAAATATGATGATGAATGAATGGGTATAGGCTGGATGAACCAAAATTGTTGAATTTAATGTGCTGAAGGGCTTCTTTCAGGACAAGTTTTTCCTTGCATGTACTTAAATTCTTGTAGCACACACTGGGCTCAAAGCAAAGGCAAGACTCAATATAGCAGAATCAGAGTACAGAAATACAAACTCCTGAGGTGTTTGAACTGTTCCTAGCCCAGTTTAAGTCTGATTCAACTAATGTCCTAAATCCCATGCACAGCTCTATAGTTATCATAAGCCAAAGATAATTCCCAGTAGGCAGGCAGGATGTGATATTTGTTCAGGAGAATAAAAAATAATAATAAAAAAATAATAGTAGAGACACAGACAGGCCAATCTAGTGGACATCTGGATTGCAAGACAGACACTGACATTGTCCAATTTGTAATAACATTTGGCTGTATCTGGGCTTCTAAAGCAGAAAGTGACAGGCTATTGTTTTAGGCAACCATGGTAAAGCATGCACAAGCTAGAAGAAACGGAAATTGTCTCCATTGGGGTATTTACCTGATATCAGAAATGTAAAAATCAATTTATATAATCTGGTCTCTTCTGGATCTTCTTTTCTATAATTTATTTAGTTACATCTATTTACTTTTTAAGTTTGCCATCCTTGCCAACCCACTCTTGAGTCTTATGGGAAAAGATACTCCATGCCATAAAAGCCATTGCCAAGGCCTTAAACAGGGCTCTATCCTACTAAGGGTCTTCATGGCGGAATGTGCTTTCATGTATCCACAGCACAAGGATCATGCATCTTCTTTCCTCTTGTCTCTAATAACAAACAGTCTGGCAAGTAAGCTCTTCTACAAGGATGAATTTTCTCTTCCAGTAGGTGTGTTGTCAGAACTAGACCAAAATCCAGAGAGCTTTCTTTTCACATTACACAGGTGCTTCCCAATCCCCTTCCTCAAAAGCTCTGTATAAACCTTTGGCCAATATAGCTATTAGCTTTTTAATATCTAAGCAAATGAGAGAAGAAAGGTAGAAAACCAATGAAAGAAAGGAAAAGAACTTTAAAAATATCAAGATATTGCTTCACAAAGTACTCCCAAGAAGAGGTACCTTAGAACACAGCTCTAATGAATATGGTGAAGTTTTTGCTTTTTGAGGGTATTGTCATTGGTGTTATAACTGTTTAAAACAGAGTATTAAACACTGATGGCAGTTCTGAGAATGTTCTCATGCTGCAGAAGCTCAATTCTGCCTATGTTGCCTAGACACAAAGCTATCAGGAACTTTCCTTGAATAGGGAGCCCAAGCCCCACAAAATAAACCCCGAAGGCAGCAAAAGGAAAACAAAACAAACACAAGCAACCAGAACATCTGCACTTAGTAAGAGACCTTCTACTTTGATCATATGCCAGATTTAGAAATTTCCTCATAACAATTTAACTGTAGAATTCAACTAATGAACCCAGTACTTCAATACTGGCCACGTAACATAATAACAGCACTTGTAGTCAAGTCATATTCCTTCACTGTGGACTTGCTGCACTTCTCCAAGTTGCATTTCTCACCCACTTACTGCTATTTTTTAAGTTTCATTTTTCACCTAAGTCCATGAGGATAAAAATTCCAAAGTCCACCTGGAGACACATATTACACAATCACAGTTTTAGGTTAAACAGGCCTACAACAGTTAAACAGTCTATAAATAAAAGACAGTAGCTTTTAAAATATTCACATACTTTTGGGGTGATCTACTATCAACTTCAGCTTTTAGTCGCAAATTCTCTCTTAAAAGGCTATTGTTTTCCACGCTCAGTTTCTTATTTGCCTAAGGAAAAGGAAAAAAAAAAGTATACAGTGAAACAGAAATGACTTCTAATATTTATAGGACAAGCTGTTTCTTCTTTTTAAAGAGACAGAACTAGAAATGTGAAGGCAGGAAACAGCCTTCAGACAGGGACACCACTTAAAAATCACCATGGGAAATGGTTTGCAAAACTGAATAGCGAACAGACATTTTTTATTTATATTCCCAAAATACATTGCAAGTGTCCTATCTAGGGAAATAAACACAGCTATGTTAGTTAGCACAGAAAGTCATTAAGGAGATGTACTAATGGCAATTCCATGTTTTTTTTTCCACATGACTAAATACGTTAAGTACATTAACATTACAATGTGCAGGTATCAGCAAAACTAATGTTGAACAGCTTCCTCCATTCCAAATTAGAGCAAGATTCCTTTATGGGTTTTTGGCTTGTTTTTAAAGCATAGTTATCCTGTGGATGTAAATCCATTACGACAAGCTATTTGCAGTCTTTCTTCACTTTCTTCCAAGACATTCTGATTAAGATTCCTGATTCACAACCATTCTTACTCTTTGAATTGAGGTCAATTCCTTCTTCTCAACTCAGCAGACACCCTTGTTAACAAGACACTTCATATAGAGGGAAGTTTTCCTGCCACCGTGTTTCAGAACAATGAATGCCACTATCCTAACAAGAAGAATATACTTTTTGCACTTCCTAGAGTCTGCTCAATCTCCCTATGCTAAAAACAGCACCACCAGTCCAGGACTCCTAATTCATAGCCTCAATTAGATAACGCTTCCACTGCATAATAAAAGTATGATCTAGAGCTAGATTTGAAGAAAGAGCTGTGCAGCTGAGCTCAGGAGTGAAATGTACTTTTTCAGAAGCATGAAACAGTGCAAGAAGAGAGGCAGAGAACTTTAAATGCTCATACAAATATCCCTAGCAACCTTTCCAGGTAAGGAGGAGGAGAAATGGAGCAGAAAAATATAAACAAACACCCCCTATCCCCAACACCACAATATTCCCAAGTACAGAAAGAATAACTAGAGACTGGTGGCAAAGAAGGGAAGAGTGAGCCCAGGGCTGAGTGTCACCTACTCCGTATTTAAAAAATAAAAATATTAGAAACTATCCTGAAAGTAATGAATGAAAATTCAGGAGCGCTCAGTTCCAAAGTCTCATCAAACCATTTGACAACATCGCCAAGCCCTTTCCCTCTTTCCAAAAACACAGCTCCCCCTGCTACATAATCAAGTAAAAAACTTAATTACTTGTGTAGCCCTGATAGGCAAGGCATCCATGTGGCACATGGCAAGGCAGGACTGAACCCCTCTTGTGTCCTTCTGTCCTCCTTCTTCTAGTGCTCTACTCCCCAAGTCAGTAATCTGCAAGGGACCCCCACTTACAGCACAATGGCTACATTAATGAGTTCATGTAACAGCATTTTTAATGACTGTACTTAGTCTAGGCTTTCTCCTATGGAGTTTGTTTCACCACTCCCACGGCTTTCATGACTCCACTCAAAGTAATAATGCCTACTTTTGGGCATCCCTATATTTGTCTGCTCTAGAACATTAAATAGTAAAGGTGCTTCCGATTTCCCGATTCATTTCTAGTTTTGAAAAAGAAAGTGGTGGCAACCACATTCACTGAGGGATCTTTTCAAACTGGCAAGTGCCGTCTGGTTGAAACTCCTGGGTCAAGTACTTTGAGGGATGAGAAGGTTTCTGGTTCCAGACTGTGTGTGTGTGGGAAAGAGGTCTTGCTGTTCAGAATGGGGATGGGCAGTGCATGCTGAGAAGTGCGACAAAGTCTGCCAGAGTCAACTGACTTTAGGTACTTATGGAATTGAGCAGCTGTTGGACAGGTAACAGATGGGAAAAAAGTGTTGGACTCAATGATCTTAAAGGTCTTTCCCAACCTAAATGATTCTATGACAACAGTATAAGAATTATTCCTTAAAACTTATCTAAGCCTCTATTTTTTTTAAACTTTTCATCAAATTCAGAGATTTCATATGCTTAAATCTCTTTTCTTGCTAAGACTAAAGTTATACTGAAAAAATATCCAAGTAAACCCCTTCTTCAGTTCCTGTTACAGTGTTCTTTTTACTTACCTAGGGAAAAAGTTAAAAAACTTAGTCACCCCAAAAGAAAAAGAGAAAGAAAAAAAAGAAAAAGAGGCAGTGCAGTTTAACGTCATGAAAAAAATCCAACAAAAATATAGGCAGACAAGAACTTCTTTCTGTGAATCCTCTTTCGCCATCTACAAATAAATCTGAAGCTCCTGGGGTCCTAGAAGTGTCACATTAACAAAATGGCAGAACAGTACAATGTGTGCCTCCAGGTCTATAACACAGAAAAAGTGTGAACACTATTAATGCTAAAAACTTAAAAAAAAGTCCTAAATGCACCACACTTCAATTCTGCAGGAAGCAACCCAGTATTGTTAATGGAAGAAATCAAGGCAGCATTTTGAATAAATACAAGCCCAATTTTTTCCACTTTGATTTCAAATTAATCCGAAGTTTCACTCTTCTTCAACCTGCAGGTATATTTTGCAAGATATTTTTATTCAGAGGTATTTTCACATGCCTATCTCCTTCATCTTTGCTTCTGCAGTATCAGATTTACCTCTATGTTACATCAAGATGTATAAAAAGTCTGCAGGTTTCCAGTAAAGGATATTCTGGTCATAAAATGCTGAAGCTTGTCTATTTTTGGTCAAAGGGTCAAGTTACTCTGTCTCAGCAAATCGCACCAAAAATATCGGCTAGCAGGGAGGGCAATAGTGCAAAATCTGCCTTAGCCAACTGTACTGTGTTTGCCCACTAAATGTTGCAAAATAGATATATTATATAGATTATTGCAAGCCTGAAAAATCTGGTCATCAATACTGTCGACAAGTGCTACTATAATCCAATTACCCAGTCATATTGTGACAGAAGAGTTGAGTAAGAGTCACATACAGGACTCACTAGAACAAGCAATAACATCTGACACTTGCAAGGGCTATATGGAAATACTATGATACACCAACAGTCACTGGAATTCAATTCTTTTCCTCCTTCTTTGAGATCTATGAAGTACGGAAGGTCATAGTAGCTCTTATTCCCATTTAACTAACACAAAACAGTTACACTACAAAAGAGCTGAAGAAATGTGTTTGTTACATTTATTACCTCCCTTAGCTTCTCCACATTATCCATCAGTTTTTCGCACATATCATTGGCAGTTTTCAGCTTTTTGCTCCATTCCTCTGGGGGTTCTGGGCCACTGGTACTTGCTTCATTTGCTGACTGGCTAGTTTCCTCATTTTGGCAAGACAAAGCTGATGCCGCAGGATCCAGAAGAGATTTCAGCTGTATCTGTAAACTGAGGTTTTTGCCTCTCAGATCTTCTACTTCTTTTTGCAGGGATTCTATTTCATCCTAAAGGTGTCAGAAATTCAGAGGAATTTAAATAATTTGTGAGATTAATTAAATAATACTGGCAAGTTCCCGCAGCACTTTGGAAACATGGGTTCTGGCAAGCCCAGATGCATGCCTTCACTTACACATATATCTAAGTATGCTTATGTACTGTGCTTTAGGCAGGATTTTAATCAACCTGCACACTCAAGCATACTGAAGGTTTTAGTGCAAGGAATCCCTTGACTACATAAAGGACTCTGAACAAACTGTCGGGCAGACCAAAAGCTTCAAAGCAATCAGCAACATGAATCTATTATTAGGGCACTCTGTGGGAGGATTTCCTGTATCAAGAGTGTTCTTAAGGTTGTTCTCTGCTGACTCATTTGCTGTTATTTAAGAGTGCTTCTCTCAGATTATTCTGAAACGTCACGTTAGGATGCTGAAAGTCTCAAAATTCAAAATGGACAGAACACTGCCTGGAAAAGGCCAGTCCAGCTACACCAAAGCAGCAACATCTTAGGGAAGACTCAAAATGCAAAGAACAAAGCTCCTAGCTGGATCAATCTGAAACCACAGGGAAGCAAAAATCTTCCAAAGCCTGTTGTTAACGGGATAAAAGAAATAATTTATCTTGAAAATATGTCTTCTACACTGTTTACCAATTCGAGTGTATGTGCTGTTTATGGCAACACTACTTAAGGAGGCCATATACAGCATTTACATAAATCCAAGGCATATTTTCACAAATAATCATGCCCACCCCTTCCCCCAGCATGGAAACAACCATTTTAAATTAAGCATTTTTAAAAAAAATAAATTTATGTTATCCTATGACTAGCTGTATGGATTTCGAGTTGATTCAACAGAAATGCAGGAAGCATCTTTTTCCTGACTCCTTTTCTCAGAGAGACTAAAAGAACCTGAGCTATGGGCAAGCTTGTCATAAAAGACAGCTCTTACTTCCCCAGTGTTAAGGATATAGAGACAGTCCATTTCCTTTCCCTTATTCTCCTCTCCATTACAGGTTTCCTTCAAAAATATGTGATGTCTTCACACTGCTGCTGCTGCGGAAACAACAGCTGAGAAAAAAAGAAACAAAACTAAGCACATTCCTCATTAGCAGCTTTCTATCTTCTTCCCAAGAGGGTATTTTTTCAGCAGGAGATTGGAGCATTCAGCTCTACTTTCAAGTATTTACTCACTTTCAGAAAACAATAAAACAGAAATGCTAAAAATTAACCTATGTCAGAAGGTTACAGTGAGCAATATTCTTTAAGATGGAATTTAGTCTCTCTGAGCAACAGGGAATTATTTCAGAAAATGTCTGTGTTTGTATTGAAGACAAAACAAAAACCTCCCTACACCTAATATGCATAAAGAAAATGCTGCCATACCACCTGGGAGTCGAATTCCCACAAAACTAAAGAATTGGCTGTACTTGGCTGCCTGTTGTCTACAAAGACTACTACCATGACTTCAGTGGGACCACTTCAAGCACCAGCAAATGCTCTCTTGTAACCTTAGTGAAAAGGTGGCATTTTAATGCAACTGAGTTTCATGTAGATACAGTATACACCTTCACTCAAATTAAAAACAGCAGGACTTAAAGCAAAAGGACAATTTGTATGTCATAATTTAACAGCTGCAGTTATCTGGAAAGTCACAACACTCCCCCTTGTCCTTACCTCATATTCTTTGTGGAGCAATTCAAGCCTTGTTTTACGTAGGTGTTTTCGGACTGTTGGACTAAATATAGGATCACTTTCACTTGTTCCTCCTAAAGCAACAATAGGATGAAAGAAGCTCTGATACTGTTTCCTTTTCAGTTTATTCAATATTAGTAATCCACCTTATACAACTTTCCATATTATCAACTACAAATGCAGCTAATATTGAACCAATTGGCTACCAAGGAAGATTTAAAGTCCTTTCACTTTCAAAACAGGTTCAACTTAACTACCTACTAGTGATGTTTATAAGTCAAAATCTTGATTCACAGCAGGAAAAAAATTTTACATTTTTCAACTTTTGTTTTCCTTACCAGAATCTATGTTATTTAAGATCATACTAATAAAACAGAACTGAAGAGAAGGGGCAGGATATCAAGCATACATTTAATTAGTACAAGTTACTGTAAGTTTTTAAAGTGAGATTATTGTGAGAAATTTTTCTCTTAGAATGAAATAGCAGAGCTAACATTTTATGTCAAATAAAGACTGCAGTATTTCCTAGCTCTGGGGAAGTTAAGATCCTCATGCAGTTGCTGTAGCTTTGTCTTATTTCTGTGCTAAGAGTAATTTCCTAAAAAAAAACAAAAAAAAAAGAAAAAGAAAAGGAGGAAGTGATGAACAAAACAAAACAAACAAAAAAAAAACAGTAAAAAATACCACATATTCATTCAAGATTCTAGAAGCACACTAGTTCTCAGCTAAATGCTGGTCTCTTAAGTGAACAGGTTGCAATGTAAAGGTGAGAATGCATTTTTAATGCATTTTTTTCAGTTAAAGGCACCATCCAATCAAGATTTAAAGACAATCATTAGAGCCATTGGGTACTTACTGTGTTTGGAGAATCTAGTCATTAATATATACAATGTCTTTGGAACTTTCCAGTAACATCCCTAATAGCTAAAAAGTTAAAGATTTAGTTCATTCTTCCTTAGATGCTGGTAAAAAACACACAGAAGAAAAGGTATCCAGACATCTCTGGACTCAAAGCAATCTCCTCCAGCAATAAATACCAGAAGGTTATTTCAAAGCCTAAACTTGTCCTTACCTATAATCTCCTTGCAGGGATTTTCAGGAGTGATAGGAATCCTGCAAGCTGGGCACTGATTATTGTTCTTCAGCCACACTTCAATACAAACGGAACAGAAAACATGGTTGTTCACACAGATAACTGGGTGACGGACCTTTTAGCATTAAAGAGGAAATAAAAAGAAAAAAAAACCAGACTCTATGAATACCTTAAAACTCCTTCAAGAAACAAAATATAAAAATATACAACTCCATTTCTCAGTGCAAGTCTGGCCTTGCAGGAAAGTGAGACTGTTGTTTCACAGGGCTAAAACTAGGAGAAACCTCCTGACTCACAATACCAGATTTCCCTCTTATTAAAGGCACCAAAGCTATAACAATTTCTGCAGAACTAGGGTCCTTGCTTCCAAGAGCAACTAGGGTCCTTGCTTCCAAGATAACCAGAGCAGCAGCAGCACCTCTCCTTTACCCCACAACCTCCATGAACTACAGCCAGCCACTACAGTGAAATGCATTCTCCTCCTAAGGTAGAACACAAGCAAAGCAGCGGCATTTTCAAAAGTGAGGCACGGAGGGATCTCTACTGGAACCATCCAACACTGTGCTGTGGAAGAGGTATCATTGGAACATAAAGTGTTACAGATTAACTTTAGCCTGCGGATAATCACCTTCATGGAAATCAGCTTTTAAAAGGATCAGGGCCAAAACCACAGAGCTGAAATGTGAACCAGCAATCACTAATTCAAGTCTCCTGCTAGATATGCATTGCTACTAAATAAGTCATTACCCAAGAATGGGGCAGCTAACTGAAGGATTACATATTCCAATCAGACACAGATTCTTTCAAGCTTTCCCTCCCCTTCCAAAACGGCAGGGTAAACAAACTTTTAGAAAATATTAATGACAATGCACTATTCTCTCTTGTCATTTAACTATGAACCCTGTTTGAAAGTAAATGTGCATAGAGGGACCAAATATGATGAAGAAGAAAAAGACTTTATGCCTTAAGGCAGCTTGCTACAGCTTACTATAATACACACTCTCGAATCTCTTACTTGTTAACATTAGTATTTGTGTGAGGGGTCTTCAAATAATTACTGGTTTTTCCTTCACTCTTGTCTTTTTCCAAGAAATGTATTTTTAGACACAGAAGTATCAGAATATATATTACTTTAAATTCTACTGTACTGCACTTAAAACCCAAGTTCAAGAGAATCTTCAAATGAAGTTCCTCATCATCTCCAAGGTATTCCTCTTTCATTCTATTAGTAAAGTAGTCAAACTAAAAAGGAAAAATGAAATGTTGGCAGGGAGAAGCAAGTACCTGGAAAGGACAGTCAGTAACCACCTGGGCCAAAGGACCAGACGCGTCCTGTAGCATTCGTGCCCATACGATCAGCACTGCACGAGCTAAACCCCAACTGTTTTAACCACTGAAATATTCATGGATATGAATTAAGGCCCAGATCTGTCACCTTCTTCTCCAATTCACTCGTTATGCCTCTGTTACCTTACAGGATTCTCAATATTTTTAAGACCTCCAATATGACAGTCCAGAGAGTCAGAGGAATTATCAATACATAAACAGAAACTCAAGTTACTGAAGGTATGACCAGAGAGAGACTGAACTTTCACTTCTAATTTAGAAGGCATTTTTTTTTTTTTTTTGTGATTATTGCAAGCATTAGCACACCAATGTTCTGGAAACATTTAAATATTACAATTTCCATTATTTCTAATTTTACAAATCTTGTTACTTATTGCTTTCTTTTACAAGAAAAAGAGCTTTCTCACCTGCAGGTAGCAGGGAAAAAAAAAGACTTTTTCTCTAGCCATACTTAGTTCTTACTCTCAAGCAGCCTGAGAATACTTATATGGAAGGTGATGATAAGATACAGAGAAGAATAACAAAATAATCCAAACAGGAAAATATGTTTCATGAATGCAGGTTTTCCCCCGGGGAGCAAGAGACCCTCAGTTACCCCAAACCTGACACAGAAGCACACTTCTTGCACATGAATGATTACTCCATATCTCTAGCAAAATAGTAAGTAACATTTATTACTCTCCAGGGTACAGTGCATCTGATTTACACACCTTTACAAGTTTCATTTCAGGGCTGGAGTTTGATACTTTATTTGGCTCAGGATCTACACAAAGCAACGCACACCAGAACAGCAAAAGCTGCTACTGAAATGTCACACAATGGCTGCTGGTGCCACTGCCCTTCCCACCAACTGTGACAAGCCCAGGGGGTGGGGGATCAGGACATACCTATTACTAAAAAAGCATTTTACTCGAATTACAGCAGAGTTCCAGTTCATTCATTGACCATAAAGTCTAGAAAGACCATGGTTTATTTCAGAAGGCTTGATCAGCTAAGCGATTTTGAGCAACTTCCTAATTTTTCCCCTCCAACATAATGCCATTCCTGCGCAGATCAACATCAAATCCTCTACACATTTACTTCACTTTGAAGGCACTTCTGGGCCTTCAGGCAGCACTAATGGAGGAGCAGGCACATGGAAAATCAGACACACACCAGTGAACCAATCCCCAGATTTCCCACACTGTTTCAACCAACACACAACTGTGTCTCAAGCCCAAGCAACCTGTCGACACCAAAACCAACAAGAGAGATCTTTAGACCTCCTGGGACAAGTAAAACTAACAGTCTGAAGCAGATGGCTTCTGATCTGCTATCTAATTAAAAAATACAGGTATGTTAGAAGACAGCCCAGACTGTACCAAAAGAATATTCAGGTAACAAACATGAAATTGATCCAAGCAATTTACTCTTATTTTAAATGGCTATTTGCACATCTTGCCAATATACTTTCTGACATTGTTCACATTAACAAAATGGGCTAACATTACTGCCCAAGATTTCAGCTCCATTAAATACAATGAGTGGCCAACTCATTGAAAGAATTTCTCTGCAGTATCTCCTTTTCTATCCTCTTACCATAATGCACAGTGAATAGTTAGTATCTTGCAGTCAGACCTTTGAAAATTTTGCAGTGATAGCAAGAGATACATTCTGAGTTTAGGGTGGTTCTTCTACTTAACTTGAAGTCTATGCTACAAACCACAGAAGTATCAAATTATGTCAATCCTCCATGATACGCCCTGCTCCCCCCTAAAAGGTAGTAAAAACTGACAAGATTTTTTCCTTACTTAAGGCTAAACAAATTCCTTCCTCTAACCTTAATCTTGAGAAAATGGGTTTTTCTGGTGAAATTTTTCAATGAAGTTCCAAGCTAGAGACAAAGATGTCTATTAAAAAGAAAGGGCAGTCAGAGCTGTCAGTTTTGCCAAAATTTAAACAGATTTACACGTCTAAAAATGAAAGCATTCAAATATCTTTGTTACATGTATCACCACTGGATTCACAATTCATTCATATATATTACATGAATTCATATATGCATTATCTCAGTGCAAGAGAGCAAGAAAGAGGGTGGAAGCCTCTTCCAGTACAAACTCCGGAACATCAAAAAAGGAAGTGAAAGTATGAAATAGTGGCTTGGAATAAGCCGGTGGCTTTACAGCCATGATATGAATGAATACCTAACCAAACTGTTAAGTGCTTAGATCAGAAAGTAACCAGGAACGGATTCAAATAGCAAATATCTTTGTCAGTTTGATTTCACTCTCCTCTTGTCACTCTTTCCACTTTTTGCAGAGTGGAAGGCATCCACGCTGCATTACATACAGAGTACACCTGGGTTATCCTCCATTTTCATTAGACAGATTAACAGAAAAAGAAAAGTAACAGGACAACAACCAGAAAGTGTGCTCGGTTTCCACAAAAAAGCTAAGAAATGAGTAAACACGGTTGCTAAAAGTAACACACTGTCAGAATTATGAGACTTCAGAAAAGGGAGATGTCTGAATACTTTCACTACCATTGCTGTCCACCTTCTTCACACATCAAATGTGCCTGCTCTTTTGTTATTACTCCAACAGAGAAGGTCTGGGAGTAAAGGCCAGGTGAAGTAGAAATAAACCAGACAATAAATGCCAGAGTAAACATAAAAGGCTATTTCTTCCCTTGTAGTTATTGTTGTGCTTTAGGAAAAGAAAACGAGGAAAAAAAAAAAAGAGTAGTAAGGAATGAGCAAAGAATTTGAGAAGCAATTAGTGACAGCCACGAAATTAGCTCTGGGGCTTTTAGAGAAGAACAGACTAGCAAGAGCCCTCTGCTTCCCGAGGGAGAAGAGAAAGGAACTGAGAAAGGGTCAGAGAGAGGAAACGGAAACTTTTTCTCCAGACTGCTGCAGTTTTGCTCAATACTTTTTAAATCTACTTGGTTAATTACCCCCTCTTTGTTTCACTTGCCCTCCGCGACACAGCACCACACTCAAACACAAGCTCCCCGAACATTTTTAATTGGGTATCCTACTGATAACGGGAGAAACCCCCCAAACCCCAACACCTGCACCTCGGGAGCCGCACACCCGCATACCTGGGCCCCCCCCAGGCCCATTCAACACCTCCCGGGACGCTCCCGCCGGGACAACGCGCGCTTCCCAACATCCCAAGGGTGCCAGCAAGCCTCGGCCACTGCCGGGAACGGCCCACACCCCAATTTCCTTCCCCGCACGGAGCCGCAGAGCCTTAAAAGACACAACCCCGGCGGGGGTCAGAGCGTCGAGCCGCGGCGGGGCCCCTGAGCGGCCGCCACCGGCCGGACCTCCCTGCCCCCCGCACCCACCCCC
>WBNO01007547.1:0-60232 GCA_013400575.1 Peucedramus taeniatus | reverse complement strand
GGCGAGGCCAAGCCGCCGCCCGGCGGAGGGGAGCGCCGCGCGCTCTGGCAGCGCTCCCCTGGAGGGCGGGCGGGAGCCGCGGCCCCTCACGGCTCTGCTCTGCTGCTGCTGCTGCTCTCGGGGAGCCCATGGAGGTCTCAGCCTACGCGTGGCATTCCTGGGGGGAAGCACGGCTCCATGGGGAGCGCAGGCACAGTGCCTGGGCAGGAGGAGGCCGACGCGGTAACAAGGGTGATCTCCTTTCCCCGGCAAACCTATGCTATGCTCAGGTTTTATCATGCTGAATTAAATAAACGGCTATTTTAATTCTGTTAATTGCCCTGAATCAGAGAATCATAGAATTACAGAATTATAGAATTACAGGATCGTAGTGTGGCTCGGGATAGAAGGGACCTTAAAGATCATCTTGGTCCAACCCCTTGCCTGCCTGAAAGGCAGGGACACCTTTCACCAGACCGGGTTGCTCAGAGAGCTCCATCCAGCCTGGCCTTGAACAATCCCAGGGATGTGGCATCCAGAACTCTGGACAACCTCTTCCAGTGCTTCACCGCTTGATATCTAATCTAAACCTACTCTCTTTAAATTTGAATCTCTTCCTCCTTTTCCTGTCATTACGTGCCCTTGTAAATAGTCTTGGCCCATCTTTCCTGTAAGTTCTCTTCAGTTACTGGAAGGCCACAATTAGGTCACCCTGAAGCCTTTTCTAGCCTGAGCAATCCGAATTCTCTTAGCCTTGGGAGAGGTGCTCCATCCCTCTGACCAACTTGGTGGCCTCCTCTGGTCTTACTCCACAAGTCCTTCTTGGGATATGGGGACATGTTCTCATGTTCTAGGGGAAACTCCCAGGGCAGGAGCCCCCCTTCCCCATTGCCTCCAGTCTGTCTGCGGGAGCCCGTGCCCAGCTGTAGTCTCACACCCGGCATCACCGCTGGGTTCCTACACTGCCCTCCTGCTGCATGGGCAGCTCGGGCCAGCCTTTGCTTCCTGGCCCACTGCATTGCTGGTCAGCTCAGGTGGGATTTGCACAGCCCACGCAGCTTTGGGAGCAACAAGAAAATGAGGACTGGGATAAGCCCTCACACCCTGCAAGGTGCTGCGTGTGATGATGCCACGTGGAAGGTTCTGATCCATGGAAACCAAGGGGCCAAATCCAACTATGGAAATTATGCATTTGCCACCCATCTTGTGCCAATGACTCTTCAAATCATGGAGCTTTTTTTGCTGCACTTTCTGGGCTGCTGAAGAGCAGCTGGGAAGCGGTGCTGGGGGGATATGAAGCTCCTAGGAGTCTGCTCGCTTGACCTCAGTCTCAGGATTCCTGTAGCTTCTTGTAAATGTGCCACAGCATGCTGAAAATTATAGACCTGAGTGATTTAACATTGCACCACAAGATAAATGCTTATAATGCTGAGCAGCTAATTCAAACAAGCATAAAGTTGTGGATGCAATGATTAACAAGGAAAGTATCTTACACCGACACAGAAGAGTTGCATGGATGCATTTCAATTTGATATAGGTAAGTCACTGCAAATAAAGCGAGGAAACTAATCCATGGTGACATTCCAGCATAGCAAGACCTGGTGGATTTGGTGGTAATGCAATGCCTGGGTAGGAGAGGACGGGTTTGAATAAAGTGTGCTTGATAAAAATTGAGTGCTTGATGTTACGACACTTTTTCGTAAACTTCAGAAAAAATTACTGTCAAATAAGAAAAGAACCATTTACCAACATAATGCACATACCATTAATTAATAGAGGCTGGAGTGAGTGGACATGCACTTTGAGGAGATTCTTTTAGTCTTGGCACCACTGATGCGCTGCTTAGGTAGAATGGTGCTTGGGGAAATTTTTTCAAGAGAAATGTAAAATTTTTGGGATTTTTGAGCTTGAAAGAGAACCACTGGAGCCTGAAATTCATTGAGTTTATTGTGGAGCCAGCAAACTACGCAGGAATGCAAAGAATCCCTCTTATTTATCTTTCATAGCTTTATTTTTATATTGATTTTTATTCAAAAAATGTGAATAGACAATATAGAGAGTAGAAAGGGTAAATGCATGAAAGGGAAATCAAAAGCAAGGAAATGTGTCTTACATTTGACATGTGAAACTCTTTTAAATGAATCTGGGATAAAGCAGGAACCCTTTCAAAGACATGACTTCCACTGCTTCAAAAAAGTGTATGTAACTGGAAAGTGACCTGTTAGAGAACAAGCTCTGTTGGGATGAATATATTTTCTCTCAACCAAAAATAACTTGTAAAGGAGTTTATTTTTCTGAATAAGCTGCTAAAAGGAACATGTTTTCTCTTAAGGAGGTTAAACATATTTGTTTAGTGGATTTCTGCTGAAGTTGTATGCATAGTCCGTGAAGGAATACTTAAAAAATTATTTGTGATCTAGTAGCGCCTCAGGTTTTGTTGAAATTTATGGGTTGATGTTACCAACTCTTCAGGGGTATGGAAAATACTTAATTCTGTAGTACTGAAAGTAAGACCTCAGAGAGCAAGGAGAAAGGAGCTGGAGGGTAACAATCTGCTGCAGCTGAGGGGAGCTGAGAAATACCGTGTAAATGCAGGAGGTAACAAATGTTTAACAGGTCCAGGCTATTGAACACCATAGTCCATGTAGCATGAAGAATACTTTTGCAATAGGGCTGGAGCCAGGATGAAAGAGATAAAAAAATTTCTGGAATGCCTGGCATGCCTCTGCAGAGGCACTGGGGCATAAGGATCAAACAGTCAGGCAATTTTCCAACAATCTGGCCACTGCTGGTAAATCTATAGAGAAAAGATGGGTTAAAAGCTGAGACTCTAACCATGAATGATCTCCTAGGATTAGGGCTTCATTTGTGAAAAGCTTCAGCAACTTCACTACCTCCTACTGAAATCTCAGAAACCTGAGAGGATTAATAGTGGAAATATGAAAATAGCATCTGTCACAAAATGTGGAAGGTTTTTGATGAGAGCACGAAAAGAACCAATATAGGACGAGAAAAACTTGTCAGAGTACTAAACTGAGACAATTAAGTTTTTTCTATTTGAGACATATATTGTTTGATTCATAAGGATTAATAGTGTTACCATATTTTTGGCTTAAAGTACATAAATTCCTGTATTTTGAATCTGTGCATGCTTCCCAGCAGTGTGCAGAGAGAGGAAGGAGGAGGTGTAGGTATGAAATGTATGTCTTCTTGGCTGATTAGCCCAGTGATAAATAATGCAGTTGCATTGCTTCCAGTAATTTGAATATATATATATTTGGATGTGGGGCTTTATGCCTTGAAAACCTAACCTAAAGGTCATTTTTTGTACCAACACAAATAGATATAAACCACTGATGGCCAGACTATCCACCCTCAGGGGCCACTTCTGCAACAGTGAAGTCAGTTCAAGTTGGCTTTGAAGAGTTTCCTCTTCAGGAACAAGACTGAATAGATCTTCAGCTTTTATAAAAGTGTTGCCCACATAAAAGTTTTGCATGATTTAGGGGAATATAGAGTGAAATGTGCCTGAAACTGAGTAAAGAAGCATTGGATTCTAGGTGCCTAATTCAGACCTGAGGTCGTTAAAGGGTGAAAACAGGTTCCCCCTGTTCAGGATTTTACTGTTGAGAAGCCCTGCAGAGTGGTGCCCTCACTGGCTCCTGTTGTGAGACACCATCTCAGGGATTTACCAGCTGCCATTCAGAGGCCATTCAGTGGAAATATGTAGCTCTCAGATACCCCTGTGTATGCTGCCTGAGGACTGTAGGCTGCTCTTGCCACCTGCTCTTTGGGAGCTCCCACATGGCTTTCATTTTAAAATGTAAGCAAATTTCATCTCTCTCTTTAAAACAGTGTTTTGGGGTTTGACTGCAAAAAATATTTGGTATTTCCAGAAAGGAAATGAAATGAATGCTAGAGGCCAGAAGATTAATCTCTGGTCATTGGGTAAGAGAAGTGGTACAGAGAAAGAGAATAACTTTGTTGATTTAATAATATTTGAGATTGACAGTCTTGCAGAAGCTTGGTGCAGTTAGTCTTCTTCACAAGAAGTAGTAAAAGATGACAAATCCTTTTTAAAGTTTTCATTTTGAGTTTAACCACTGTAACTTTACCCTCTTAAAGAAGAATATTCTTGCTTTCAGGTTCCACAACCCACAAAGGAATTCAAGGACTAGCTCAGATGTAGACAGCTTTCTTCTACGCATCCAAAGTTCAGTAAGAAAAAACCCATTCTTCATGATCTCTTAGATTTTTTGATCTTGCACTTCTGATGTTTTCCATTTTTCTTGATGTGTCAGCAAGGAGCCGAACAAGTAAATAGATAATGCTGGGTTATACCTGAAGTTGGTGCAGCTTTTATACTTAGGACACTAGGCTGTGCCCTTCTTTCTTTTTGAGGGTCATGCAAGAGGCTGATTTCCCTTTAGACCCTTGTTCAGATATTTTATCTAAACAAACTGTATTATACTAGAATGACATCTGAGGGCAGGGAGAAGCTCCACAAGTACCGTACTGTGCATGCACTCTCTACCCTTCTTGTATTTCTCAGCTTAAGGATGTCTCCATGGACTTTTCACCAGACTGGAGACTGTCTGGATGAAGGCTGGTTGCAATGAGCCACAGATCTACCAGGTGGGGCGCTGACCATTGAGAGGTATGGATAAACAGACTTTTAAATCTTATTTGCTTATTTTATTTGCTAGTATATACAGAGCCTTTGTGAAATAGGCATTATAACAGTGAAGAGGTGTGAATTTTAGCTACCGTTTATGCATAGAAGGTCTCTCACTAACCCATCTGCATAGATTTAACTGACTTAGGAGACTGCTTCTGCAGGCAATATCATCAAGTTTAGGCCATTATTCTGCAAGTTTTGGTGACTACCTTATCTCTGGCATTGCTCCAAGTGTTTGACAGCTTGATGCAACAGGCCTTAATTTAAATTGTAGTTATGAAAGCTGTTCAGAACACCTTGTGGTGCCTACTGCCAGCAGAGGATCTGTCCCCCAGGATGTAGTGAAGAATGAGGCAAAGCACTGCAAAACATCAGAAAAGTTTGATAAAATTACAGAGTTTACAGAAATAATGGTTTCCCTTCCCTTCCCTTCCCTTCCCTTCCCTTCCCTTCCCTTCCCTTCCCTTCCCTTCATTTTTCTGTTTAGCAAGGGGAGGCTGGAATTAACAGTGTAAAATCTTAATGAGTAGATTGTGCTGAGCAGTGCGGTTCACCTCCGTTATTCTCCCAGTCTCAAATGTTTACCAGCCAATCAGAGCATTCCTTAAAACCAGAGATTTATAGTGAAAAGTCAGCCCTAATTGAATTTCTTCATTAAGAACACCATCAAACAGATACAGAACACCTTACACCACCTTGTTTAAATTAGATTCATTTTTCTGATTAATTATTAAAAGGAAAGTTTAAAAAATCATAAAATCTTAAGTGCTATTAAAAATTGATTAGGAATGCATTTTTTCATTGACCCAGTTTGTATTTTTTTTAATTTTTTTTTTGTCAAAGCTAATACATTTGAGTAGCTGCCTCAGACAGAAGTTTGTAATCATTTGGTCATCAGTCAATTAATCACAGCTTCATAAATATTGATCTCAGATTACATTTATTCTTCATTCTTGAAAGATAGTTTTTTATTAATTTAGGCTCACTCACATACATTGTGGTTTACACTGAAATTATTTTTAAAAGTTCTATTAAAATTTAATTTGAGCAGCCAGCCAACGGTGCAGCCACTGCACATTGTGCCACCTTTCGGCAGGTTTGTCACCTCCTCCTGAAAGGTCCTGAGTGCCCACGGGTCATCCTGTAGGGCTTGCTGACTGGCATCTGTCATCCATAAACCTCTTCATGTGGAAGATACACACCACTCATCCCAGGTAGGAGTAATTTGTGACTAAGTGGGGATTTTTGTGAAAGGAGCAAAAAGGGCTCTGCTGTTTCTCTTCCCACCCTCAGTGGCCCTGTGCTGATTTCTGGTAGTCCATCACAGATGGTGGTGTTTTTCTGATTGTCATACAGCACTTGGCTGCCCCTTGGCCTCTGCCAGACATCCCACAAGCCATGTGAGGGGTGTGTTTGTGGGTACATAGGTTGAATGTCCCCAGCCCTGCTGCAGTCCCTGTCATGGAGGTCATACATGACCTTGTGACTCATTCTAGGATGGTGAGGGTACCTGGGAGTGCTCTTGCAGGGCCTGCTACTGCCTCTCTTCTGCCTAGGAAAAAAATCCAGTACTTACTTTAGCAGAAGTTGCATCTGTGAACAGAAGTTCTAGGAATTTTTGAAGTGAGATGCTGCAAGGAAGAGCAAGGACTCTGATCCCAAGCATTTGGAGGGAGCACAGCCCTCCTCATAGCATGTTCATCACACCTGAAGTAGTACTGAAGCAATGCAAGCAATCTTTATTAGCATTTCTGGTCCAGTTGCACCTAATAATCTCCATCTTGACAATTAATTATATTTTTTGTGTGTGTGTGTTAGTGGTTAGGCCTGATCTTGTAGTTTAAGAAACAGATATATGGACATATATGGACATCTGAAAAGTGACCCAAAGAATTTCCCACTCAGGATGCATCTTTTTCTACCCCACACTTTGTATTTTACGTTGAATGCTGTACTTCACGCTGAGAATGACAAATTTCTTGTTTGGCTTCTGCAGTACATTTGGTTCTTTGTCCTATGCTCTGGTAGAAAAATCGTGTCAAAGTCAATGTTCCCTAAAATCTCACTTGACTGAGGACTTTGGTGTAATGGGATCATGTAACAACTATTATCTTTTACAGCTCTGAAAAATTCTATGATTCATCTTTAATGTCTGACATCAAAACTGGTTGCCTATTGTTGTCACTCCAAAACTCTTATTTATTCTGGCACAGCTCTTCTGAAAGGCTCTGAAATACAGTTTCAAATCATGAGCAGCAGAGTGTCCTGGTGTGCTCTTCAGCATCAGTATGGAGTCATGCGGACCCCTGTTAGCATTCCTTTTTTTGGCTGATGGAGAATAGATCACTTTTGTGACTATCCATTTATCTAAAGTTGCAGAAAGCTGATGTAATTTCCAGAGTCCTATTCCCCAATCAAATATACCACTCATTTACCATAAAAAATTAAATCACACTGCAGCAAGTTATCAGACCCCTTCCTTTAAATCTGTCACACACGCTGCTTTTCTGTACTTTCAGAAAAGTCAGCCTGTAAGGATCATGTCAGAAACATGTGCAGAGGGCATTCAGATAACCCATTTATTTTATGATAGCTGTGAAGATTTAGGATATTTTTAATTTCTGAGCCATTTGCTACTTCTGTTCTTATCTGTTTGCTGCAAAGTCAGACTCATTTTTTGCTTTCATTATCCATGGAACTATGAACATGCTGGACATAATTTGTTTGTTTTGCATTATGGCAAATCTAGAAGGGCATTGTCTGCTATGGCACAGTCATTTCCAGCAGAGAAATGCTAGCAAGGGTATGCAACTGGGGACATGTTAAATTGCTCCAGCTGTAACCTTAAAAAATGCTTGTCTGTTCTCTGTATTGTGTAATCAGAAATGGATTCTGAGGCCAGTGGCAGCTAATGTCTTCAAACAGGAGGGATGTCAAGGAGATCCAGTTAATATATCAACCTCTGACCAGTTCTGTGCAATAGTGTGATGGCTGGAACCAAATTATCCCGTTTATCCAGTGGTTTGACAGATGCTACTGTGAATTTAAGCAGTGTTTTATGTTGTACCAAGTTTGGTAATCCCAGACAATCTTTCCTGGCAGAAAAGAAGAAAAAGAAAAGCTGCAAAGCAATAGAGAGAGATGATTGTAACCGTGCCCCAACTCTTCCTGGCTTTTTGCTGCAGACACCTGCAAAATGGCCCAATTGGTGTTTTCCCACTGAAGTATTGTGTCACTAATTCACCGCTCAACAACTTCAGCACTTCTGAGAATGAATATGGTAGTTGGATATGAGGCACCAGCTTACTAAAATGCCTTTTTGTTTTTAATTCAATCTTTCCCTAAACGTGTAGAGTTCATTTAGTCTAGAATATGCAAAACTGTGTATTTCAATGAAATTCTTTAAACTTCAGAATAATGTAAGAGAAAACTGCATTTCCTGTGAGTATATGCAGTAGGTACACCTGTTTTTTCAATTTTGCATTAATTGGATTGAATTGATTAAATTCAGCTGATATTTGAATAACCTTACTTGTTAAAAATGTAAAAAAGTGGAATTTTGCATGCTGTTAATATATCTACGGTTATCCTTGGCTCAAAATCAGGGACCTCTGGAGTGAAGTGGCAACCAGGGTGTTGTACATGGCTCCTTGCAGGACCAGGCACTTGCCAAAAAGATGTAAAAGATGCTATAGATCCAAATCAGTTCCAGATCTTTTCTTCTTGATTTACCTCTGAAATCTGTAATTCCAATTTCTTCATCTCTTCATTGCAAGAATGTTTAGCAAAGATGTTCAGTATTCAAGTAATTTTTCTTCTTGTCTGTCATTGTAATGTCATTGGATTAAACCAGAAATCTCCCACGCTGTTTTTAGTATTTTATAATAGCTTGTCAGATGTGACTTCAGTGACTTCAGAGTGCTCCTGGGACACCGCAGTTCAGGTAAACGTAGTCTTAGCCTCTGAGGCAAGTTTCATGAAAAACATAGTCAAGAAATAGGCTGCTGTACAGATCTTAAATTAAGATTAGATTAAGATCTTAATTAAAGACAAGAGAAGAAGGGAGGGAAGGATGTAACACATATCCAAGAACTGCTTCAGTTTTATAAGCTTTGTGCTATTGTTTTTCAAATCTATCTGGGGGGGTTATGTTAGGAAGGAAATGGAGAAACAGAAGAGTAAAGAGAGAAGTAATTGGAATGGACAATGAATAGGTGGAGTGAAGGGCCAATGAGAAAACTGCAGAGATGCTGTGATGATGTTCTCAATATCCATCAATTCTGGCTTGAGCGATGGCTGCAGCTGTTCTTGCCAGCTTTGCTCCTTGCAGCTCATCCCTGCAGTTCCCCCCACCCCTCCATGCTCATGGGGGTGGAGGAGGTGGTGTCCTGGTAGCTTTGAGAAGAGGTTCCCTTGGTGTGTGTGCTCTCTTCAAGGAACTTGTAAAGAGCCCTTTAAAGGGAGTGCAGGGTGCACAACTTCCGTATTGGCTTTCTGAAAAACAAGTAAAATATTTTTTTAGATTCTTCTTAATCCAACAAGAAGATATAGGCACATATGAGCAGATCTCAGCAGCCACATCTGGGAGTCACTGCCAAGAAACGGAGCTTTCTAGGATATGAGACATCACATCTTCAGATAAATACCTAAATACATTTGCTGAATTGTATTCTACAAGTGTCTAATTTTAATCCAGGGCCTATAAAGGGTTGCTAGAGTGAGTTGGCCAGACATTGTAGATTTGTCTTAGGGCTGACAGGGTGAATCCACACTTTGGTATCAGAAAGCTGGGTGAAGAAACATCTGTTTCAGTTTGATTGACAAAAAAAACGAAGTCTGACCAGTAACTAAAGAGCTTGATTTTAGAGACATTTCTGTAATCGTATCCTAAGTGTAGTGGGTTTTAGATCCAGCTGTTTATTTTCTGGGGGGACATTAAGGCAGACTTGCTTACAATTGTGTTTTCCTGAAATGAACCAGTCTTGCTTACTGACAAATCTCTAAATGAGCCATTTTGCCAGATATAGTGCACCAATAATTTTCTTTGTGAGTCTTACTTGCTACAAAACATCCTTTGAAAAGGATTGCACTCTGGCAATGAAATCTGTCTTTTAGAACTTTTTTGTACATAGTTTATTTGCATTTTTTTTTTCTTTTTTTATTTTATCAAGTATTTTCTGTTATTCAGAGAAAGATCTTTAGTAACTTTAAAGAGTATAGTAAAGTTAGTTGAGGAATACATTAATTTATTTAAAGTGCTTGTAGGAAAGCTGGACTGCTGTATCATCTGCGCTGAAATATATGGGTAATTAATTTGCTAAGTGCAATGAGGAAAAACTAAGGACTATTTATGTCTGGCCTTGGTTTTGATTTACTTATAAATGTTCACTGTAGAAAGTCAAGTAAGAACTTTGATCTTATAGTGTTCTCCTGAGAAAAAAAAATCCCAGCTTTCACTGGAATTGAAGACTGAGGAGGCAGCCTCCAGTGTCTGTACCTGAAGACCTCTGTGCTCAGAGCTGCTACTGACTTCAGTGGGAACTTTGCCTAACTACAAAGAGATGAACAGGAACTAAGGGTAGGAGCAGAGGCAATGTTGCAGTTTCACCTGGAAATTAAGCTTTTAGGGGCTATAAAATGTTGTAGGTTTATTTTTGTTTGATTGGTTGTGTGTTTTCATTTTTTTTTCATGTAATAACTACAGGTATTTTAGATTCAATTTGTATACCTTTAAGATGAAGGGAGAACTGCACTTATTAACTGATAACCTAATAGCACATCTAAATGTGTTTTAAAATACTTCAATTTACCTATTAAGACCAAATAGACTGTCTCTTAATTTGACAGAATATCCATGTTCCCTGAACTTAGGGCTATAAAAATTGTTCATCTGCTCAGTCACAGGCCATTTAATTTTGGATGCATCATTGCCAGTTGGTTACAGTAATTAGCATTCTCTCTATTGTAGCAGCTTCCCTGAAGCTATGCTAAGTAGGGTTACACTTCTGTATGGAAACATAAGCAGCCTTGTGCAAATGAGCCTGGCCACCCATCTTAGAGACAGAAGCCCTAGCTACAGCTTCTTGGCTCAGGGTGCCCTATATGCCCACCTGCAGATCTTATTTACTGGTTATTAATGACATGAAGTGTAGGCAGCTGTGAAAGGCACAGCATGGCAGCTTAAAGCCTCTGCTCCAAACTATTCTCTCAGCCTTGTCATTTCTTTGAGCGACACCTAATTTCCTTTTTTTTTAATCTTCCCCTTTAATACTCTCTTTTAATGAAGTTATAGGACAGAAATAAATTCTCTTTTATATGTATTTATAAACAAACCTGTGAACTGAGACAGCATTTGCTAACACAGTCACTTGCCACTTAAAACATGGGTTCTCAGATAAAAATGTTTTGATAAATCTTCTGTTATTATGAACATATGCTGCAAATATTTTGGTTCAGTATTTTTTTCCATGTCTCCTAATGCCTAAAGTAGTGTTTTTATTGTATTTTTAATGGAGACACCAACTGCCAGCACCAGATTCTGAGTAGTGTTGAAATTGTTCATTTGTAAAGGCTAGAATAAACAGTACAATTGCTAAACTATAAATAAATTAAAAAGAAGTCAAGATTTTTTGCCAGTTGTTCTGCAGCCTATGCGCATTTTCTTGTTCTGTGTGAAATGTCTATGCTTTCATTTGGTTTCCTGGGAAACAAGTGAGGGGTGGTATGCACTGCAAGATGTACTGTAAGAATAATTCTTCCCATTTAATCCACTCTGATTTTTACTTCTTAATATACTGGAAGGTAACTAATATTTAATACCATGAAATGTATCTGTGCATGTTTAATGATTCAATTAATCAGAGAGAAACCTTCTTTATAATTAAATATGGATAGGCTATAGTCTTTTCTTCTCATTGACTGATGCTTCTGAGAATAAGGGATAAGAATAATTTTATACCATTATTCTGTGTGCCTTTATTAGAACTCTGAACTGTTTGGGTGCGAAATCAATGATGGAACTACATTTTTTTAGACTTACGCGCTCTGCAGTTTCTGTATTCCATAAAGTCTAGCCATATGAATTTAGATACTGATACCACGAAGACTTACATGTGTTTAAGCACAAGAGAAGTTCAACTGATGCTAAAGAGATTACTCACATTAAGTTTAAAGACTGTGCTCGAGCCTTTGTAGGACTGTCTCTTTCAATTTCTGGAAGAGGCCTGATGTGAGCTTGGAAAAGATTGTATATGCTTGCTCTGTAATTCTTGATTTGATGGTGAGTTGTGGCCATAGCTTATTTCCTTATAAGTAGCCATTTTATTAATCTAGTCATGGACCCCTCTTGACTTGATTACTTAAAGAAAGGTTACAAACATCAGTATAACTTACGCTTCCACACTTTCATACAAAATTCTATAAGTATAGGCTAAAAAAAAGCCAACTGTTGTCAATACAGTATGCAGATGGAGGACATCTATTGGGAAGTTAATGAAATAATGATGTACATAGAGGCAGATTTAAATATGGAAATGGAGATTTGCTGCTCCTTGATTTTGTATAAATTGTTGAATATATTTGTTTAATGATTTATATAGAGCCTCAAGCCATAGCAACTAGGTGCTGTTTACAAAAGTTAAAGCATAAGTTACATGCACAGCCTACAATGGGCCTCATTAAATGACCACTTATGCTGCCAAGGGTACCATATGTCAATGGCCATGTTGTGAGACCACTTTTCAAGTTTGTCACTGCTCATATTTCACATAGTCATTTTTTCCAACATATGTTCCTACCTTTTTAATAAGAGGATATTTTTCATTATCATTTTAACAGGGAAATAATTAGCAAAAAAATAAAATGCTAAATTTTTCCCTTTTAAATAGGCTAAGTGTACAATGGGTAATAGGGTGCCTAATCTGAAGAATAAAGAAGTGGTTATACTATTTCTATAGCACTTCAGTCAAGAAAGACCCATTAATTTGTTTTTAGGGTTACCATTAGCAAGAAAAATTAGTGTTTTGCTCAGTTAGGGTCTGGGTGTCTGGTGTATATTATTTGACTGTTTCTGTTGAGACTTTAGAAACTTGTGAGACTGTGGTCAATGCCCTGGTATCCATGGAATATCACTGAGACTAGGTTTTCTTTCTTAGGGGCAGTAAAAGGCTGTTGATTGTGACCAAATGTGCCCCATATGAGGAAGCCAACATCTACATCTGTCTCAAAGGAAGTTCTGTCAGCCTTTATATATACAAACTGCGGGATGGGCTAGTGGGGAGTTTTATCAACCTGTGTTTAATGTAGGTGCAGGATCAGCAGGTAGCAAAACCTCACAATAAGCTGTGCAGGTCATCTGCAGATGAATAACAGTGAAAGGTTTGGACCATGCCAAGCAGTCAAACATTGGGAAAGAGTTTAAGTAATTTTAAGGGAATTCACTATTTTATAGTGTTTTAAGCAACATTATTTACAGTATGTTTGAAACTTCTTCCCTTGTGAGGTCAGCTTTAGTAGCTCTTCTGTGAACGTGTATCATTGCATGATCTTGAACTATCACATGGTTGTGCAAGTTAATACTGCCATATATGTGACATAGGGGATACAAATACCTTTTGTTCATGATTATGAAATTAAATGTGAAGAGTAATCAAGCTAATTTCTTTCTGGGTCCCACCCTCAGAGTACTCTTGATCAAAGTTTTCAGAAAAAAATGGCATTGTAGGTAATTGGGTACAGTGGAGAGAGAAAAACTGTTGAGATCCAATATCAGGTAACATTGACTGTGAGATCTTTAGTCTGTGGAAGAGTTCCAGAAAGAAGTCTAACTACTAGGTTTCAGGGTCCTGCACTTGGGTCACAACAATCCCATGCAGCGGTACAGGCTTAGGGGAAAGTGACTGGACATCTCTCTGACAGAAAAAGACCTGGGAGCCCTGGTTGACAGCTGTCTGAAAATGAGCCAACATGTGCTCAGGTGGCCGAGAAGGCCAGTGGCATCCGGGCCTGTATCAGCAACAGTGTGGCCAGCAGGGCCAGGGCAGTGATTGTCCCCCTGTACTCAGCACTGGTGAGGCCACACCTCAAATGCATCTAGTTCTGGGCCCCTCACTGCAAATAAGATATTGAGGCACTGGAGAGTGCCCAGAGAAGGGCAGTGAAGCTGGTGAAGAAGCACAAATCTGATGAAGAGCAGCTGAGGGAGCTGGAGTTCCCTGGAGAAAAGGACGTTCAGGGGCTGACATCAGTCTCTACAACTCCTGAAATGAGGTTGCTGTGAGGTCGGGGTTGGTCTCCTCTCCCAGGACAGCTCAACAGGGAACAGCCTCAAGTTGTGTCTTAGATTGGATATTTCTTCAATGAAAGGGTTGTCAAGGGTTGGAACAGGCTGCCCAGGGAAGTGGTTGAGTCACCTGAAGGTATTTCAAAGATGTGTAGATGTGGCACTTAGGGGCATGGTTTAGTGGTGTTCTCAGCAGTGCTGGGTTAATGGTTGGACTTGAAGGTCTTTATGGTCTTTGTGAACTGAAATGATTCAATGATTCTATGATTATAGTTTGGATCCAACTACATCCTGCCTGGGCAGCAGTCTGGGATTCCTTATATTGAACTGAAAGTAATAATAGCAGCATTAAAACGTGTGAGACTGCCGCATGCAGTGGCCTAGTGCTCCCAGTGTGTAGTTGAGATACAGCCAGAACAGGTCCCTGGACTTTAATAATGGACAGTGCTATTATGGGTAGTGATTTCTTGCTGCAAGTTCTGGCTTAAGCAGTGTAAGGGCAAACAACCTGAGCATGCTTTTTTCTGTGGCTCCAACTCCCTTATGCTACTTGCTGTCTTTGCACACTGCTTTGTAAGGGGTTCTAAAGCATGGAAATTGAAATTGAAAACTCTTACACTTTCTTATGTACAACATGAATTCCAGTGAATCAGTTCTGGCATTTTCACAATAGTAAAACTTCACACATATTTTCAATTTGATGCTTCAGCCTTTGAATTTGGGATTCAGGATTAATAATCTTTTTATGAAGGATTTTCATTCAGTCTTGGTTGTTACAGGGTTCCTCAAGTCTCTTTCTGGATGTTACTCTGGAGCCGTGGTTTCCTAACCTTTGCTCCACCATAGGAGCACTGTTCCATACACCAAAAGAACAGCCCTGATTTGAATTCCTGGATTCTGCAAAGTTGTGTTTGGGATGCTGTAAATTCAGCTGTTTGGATCAGCCTTCTGTGCCACTATAAATTATTTTACTAAGAACTTACCTAGGACCTGCCACTGTTTTTGTTGTATCTCTCAGGCAAAGTAGTAAACTGGCTCCATGTTCTTCCACTCCTAAATCTGACATTTTTTATTTCTGAGTTATGGTTATATGAGTTGCATTCCTATGTTCCCTGTTTGGAAGGAATTATATTTCCATTCCTGTGGAATGTTATTAGTTTTGGCCCTCCAGTGAATGACATTTCCATCACTAGCTTCTCCCTGCCTTTGAGTCTACAGAAGTAAATTAGACTTGCCCCCTAGAGCTTTCTGAGGCAGAGGTAATCTTCTGGTATATTTCAAAGTGAGGTTCTTGTATCTGATGGAAGGCTTTAGTTGTGACAGCAAAACAAGTAGTGAATAAATATGCTTTTAGGCTTGTAAGTGGATGTCAAGGAAAACAACTAAGAAGCAAAATCACCTGCGATGGCACTGTCCCTTTCATTTTCACTGGGAGACAGGGAATCAGAGAAGGGAAAACTCTGGAAGCAAAAAAGAGAGCCGAACATCTGTAAAGACCTGCATCTGTGTTAACAGCTTGCCAAGGAAACCGATGCCTGTACATTAATCTGAATTATCAGAGTCAGTTTTCCTTTTGTAACCAGCTCAATCACAGCATCACAATCTCATTCTTGAACTGGAGGTGTACTGAGCGCAGCATGCTGACAGCATTAGGAAACCTAGAGAAGGAGAGAATAAAATTTACTGATACTAAACAATTCAGAGACAGAAAAGACAGTGAGACCTGACACAGCTTTCTTTTCACCTAGGTATTAACATCATAATCCTGCTTTCTTCAATTATCCGAGTTCTCTTTTTTCTAAACAAAAATCTCTGCATCTTTGGAGTGTATCTGTTATGTCAGTTTTTTCTGGCAATTAATGTTTATTGTCCTCTTTATGTGAGGGGTTCTTCTAAAATCCTATCACTAACTTTCTAACTTGTGAGTACCAACTCAAAAATCCTATTTTCCGAGTCATGTGTGTGAGTGGTGTGTTGTGTTCAGCAGATATAATCCCTTGATGTGGATAAGCATCATAACAGATTTAGAGCATTTTCAGAATCATCCAAAAGTTTTTGAGAAGACAGGAGAATATTTGGCGGTGCAAATACTGAAGACATTAATTGCGTTCTTGTTTTTTTTTCTTCTTTTTAACCTGCAAAGACTCACTGATTGGTTCTGATCTATATCCAAAATAATTTAGGAATTTTATTCTTTCGGGATGACTATGTAGTTGTCTACTACTTTCTTTCTGAGTAAAAGTGGTTACCTGGCTATCCCCAAAGAAGCAACTGGATTTGTTGGACCACTATGTTGCATGGCTGAGCTTGGGTGCTCAAGGCCCATTGGAAAAAGTAACAGATCTCAGATCCTTTCTCAGTGCAGGGTAGAAATATTTATTCTCACTTTCAGAAATGCTTGAGGTATTTTGTCTTTCTGTTTGTATGGATGTTCGGATCTCTTGCAACTCAGAATATTCTATGATTCTATGACACTCAGCAGAAAGTTTTTCAGCATCAGGTCTGTAGCCACTGCGGAGTACCCAATCCCAAATTGTGCTGGGAAGGCTTGAGAGGTATGTTCCCTTCACCTCAGGTCTGTTGGGTAACCCTTGGCTGTACATGTTTTTGCTTTGCTTTTGTTTTTTGTTAGTGTCCTGCACTATTGTGCCATCTGAACTCCTCCTGCAGGGGTGAGCCAGCTTCTCAGCAGTATCTGCAGTTTTGAACCATTTGGGTTGGTGGCAAATATTTTCTGCTGACATGAGCCAAGGGACTTTGTTAAGCATGGAAAAGTACTTGCAAAAAAGCACTTGCAGACTGAGCTCATAACACAGGTGGTTGGGATTTTGCAGAGATTTGGAGCTGGATTTTTAAAGGCACTTGGCACACCTCATGCCTAGAGAGATTTTCCAAATCAACTTAAAGTAACAGAAACAGGCCATTTGTTTTACCTAACTTTGGCTGTCTAATTGGCTGGCTGACTAGACTTTCTCTGGAGAGACATGTGAGGACTTAAAAGGAACAATTGCTTGTTTCAAACACTGTTAAGGCCACAGAAGGAGGTTGCCATGAGACAAGCACAGAAGGGAGTGATGGGATGGTGCTGATTACAGGCCCAGCAGAGGTGAGATCTGGCCGGCACAACCTGGGTACTGCAGCCAGACAAACATTCCTACTGTGGCAAAATCTGTAAAGAAGCAACTGCTCACATGCACACCACTGGTCAAACAAAGATCAACCCAAGTTATGGGACAGATGGCATCTTTAACCACCACCAACCATTGAAGTGTGCCCCCATCTCCCCACCCCTTCAAATATGCCTCTGTAGATACCTGGAACGTGGACTGTAAGATAAGATACCACAGATATCATAAAGGTTATTGTCTGAGTGTTATCTCAGACCTAGGGCGAGGATGACAAAACTCAGAGAGAAGAATACATCACTGATAATGGACACAAAGAATGCAGAATTTATGGGCCACAAGGAAAGTTAATTCAGCAACTGTGCTGAAATCAGATCAGAATGGGTAAAAGGTAATTCCAGCAGGGGGTGACCATGATCACCAACTCCCAATCCATCTACCCAAGAAACCCACCAACTCAAAAAAAGAAGACTGAACATGCAAACTGATTAGCATTAGAGTCAAGGAAATAATTTAACCAATAGCGTGGGAGAACTGTGTAGGCAAAGAGCATTAATTTCTTTGTTTGCTAAAATGTATAAATAGGGAAAGTTTTGAACTACCTTGGGACCCCCACCACCGAGAAGTCCAGAATGAAAAAAAACCCATGAAATGCTGCTGGATCCACGTGTGGTGACTATCTTCTGCTTAATCTGCCTGTCTCTTCCTCTCTATTTCCTCTCTTTTCTATTTCTTTCTACCTCCCATTCATGGTTAAATTAAATCTGTACTGTTGATTTTGGCCTGGTCTTGTTTGCAGCTTAATTCGGGCAGAGGCACCTCTCAATAATCATATCTTAAAAAGAACTTCCAGATTTCATCCCAAGCAAAAATAGATGGCTAAGACAAGTGGATTAGACCAGTCTTTCATATCCCACTGGATGACAAAAGTTGGAGAAAGTTTTCAAGAACCCTACTTGTATTACTACTATCAAGACAAAACCATGGAATTATGGAATTGTGCCGTTTGAAGATTATGGGAGGGCTAAACTTGTTGAAATATGTTTTCTGCCAGACAGTGTTTTTTTGTGGTTTTTGACTCTGGCCTCCTGTCCTATTCCTAATGCTTATCAAACAAAATACTTACTGCCATGCCTAATATCAGTGAGTACTTGTAGTCAAAGGAAAATGCAAACACATGTAAGTCCAAATTTTATGGCCTTTTTGGGTTGGATTCATAAAACTATCAGATATAAACCAAACACGTTTTTTTAAAGCTAGCATATATTCAAGTTATATTTTGTGAAAACTAATTTTTTTATTTTCTTTCACAATGACATATCATATCAAACTTTATTTATTTCTAGGTGATTGAACCAGCAAATAAAGCATGAATGCTTTGCAGAGATCTGTAACCCAGTTATAGACTACTTTTTTGAACTACTTACAGTAGCTTTGCAGGATGATAACTATTTTTAATATGTTTATGGAGGTCTCACTAACCTGAAAAAATCCATTACATTTATTTCAAATATGAGCAAATTGTGTTAGTACTACATCTGTACTGGTAAATGTCATTGGAAATCTTTCTGCCTGTGGTTCTGGCCCATGGTGAGTTATGCTTTCTCAAACTGCTCCTGGGGATGATATGGAAGTTTATGAAGGGCATCTCTGATTCCCAGCAGGCAGCTTGGATAAGAAGGCCACCTTGTTACAGTGAATAGTAGGGTTTGGGTTTAAACGTGGTCACCTGGGCTGTGTGATGCAGGTTGGCCACAGTGCAAGTGAGTGCATCAGGGAGTATCTGATTTACTGATGGACTTGTGGCTTCACAGCAGTACGTAGTACTGCCAGAAAACAGAGAAGGAAAACCTCCCTAAAATTATATTCATTCCTGTAAAAACAAAGATGAATCGGGTGGCAAGATTATATTCTTAGCCACAGTGGTTGTAACCAGGCTTCCAGCTCATTCTGTGATAATAAGTGGGGTTTATTTGTTCATTTTTACTGCCATGTCCTATTAGAGATGACAAAATGCAGAGAGACATTTTAGAAACCTAGGTCCCACGCTGCACTGCATGAAAACTTCTCCTAATAGTGAGTGCCTTGGACTCCAAAAGCCCCTTCTTTCTGGAGTTTCATGTTCTTCAGTTTCAGTGGTTTTGCGAGGGGACATTGTTCAAGTCTGTCTAAATGTACTTTGGCTGTGATTCCTTCTTTCTCTTGCGTTCATGTGGAATATTCTCTACCCTGTTTAATCTTGGCCCAGTAGTTTCGATAGCTCTTTGAATTTGCTATAATTTTCTCCTCATTTGAAATTTTCCAGCATCTTCAGTTAAGCTCCACATGGCTGGCAGACTGAACGAATGACCTCGTTCATGTGCCAGACAGACAGGGTCTCTCACAAGCCCACCCAGTCTAAGTAATGACTTCCACTTTCAGACAACAAATTGAAATCTTTAACTTGCTGCTGTACATACCCTTCAAGAGCAGTTATTGAGCTAAACATGTTCTTATTACTTCTAAATGGCTTTAAGATAGGAGGCAAAGGAGATTTAAACAGATTTTGCAGAATTAAATAACCCTCCCCATATTTGCATTTAGGTAGGTAGGTGAAAAGTACATTTAAATTAACAGGCTTGTTATTGTTCATTGCATAAACAAAAACTGTGTGGGTTAGTGGGGAGCAGGAAGGAAGGAGTGAAATGGTGACTGCATTAAAAATTCTCCTGCTTGGAGCAGCTCCTGTCTTTGGATGTCTCCCACGCCTATGTCCTCTGAGCCTGGAGCATCTCTTGTCTGTTATCTTGCCACACTCGTTTTCACTCTGCTTACATTACTGGTTTATAGTTACACCAATCTGCTCTGTCCAAAATATGTTAGATTAAGAAATATACCATATCTCTTTGGTAGATGGTATATTCTGAATTTGTTCAGGCAGGAGGTATAACATTTTCAGTTTGAATACTGGTTTAATACCAAAGCTGTTCCATCTTGAGCACAACCTGTAAAATCCATGGTCTTATTGTGTGCTGAAATGCTATGTGTTTGAGTGGGAATATGCCCTTTAGTAGGAAAAGAAAGTAAAAAGAAATCTGGTTTTGTTGTTAATTAGAATTAAAATGGTAAATAGCTTTTTGTCCTACTTTGACAACCCTGTTTTGAAAATGCAACCTCTGACCCGTGACTGGTGCTCACAGATTTTTTCTTTCTTTAGAGAAGGCTATTTTTAACGTTTTAGAAACCTATCACAACATGGGACTTGTTTTGAGCTCTGTGGTGCTGGTGTTCCTCTTCTGTTTGAATGAAATCAGAAGTAAGGGCTTGGGTTCCTGGGTACAAATTGAGTTTGAAATTGAAGGGCAATAGCATATATTAGGTCTTTGATTTTTTACATGTGTCTTCCAATCACCTTTTCCCTTTACTTGTTTTAAAGTCATGTTTTTGTTTTGTTTTTTTCCCCTGGAAAGTTTGCTGAGCCAATTTCGTGCATTTCACAGTGACGGGCATTTACTTCCCAATTAGTCCCACTGAGCAGCAGGACTATTTGCCTGAGAGCCCTCATCACCATGAAAAAACCCCAACCACCCAAAACAAAACAATGAGATCACAATCTGGCCCTTTGCAATTAGCTCAACACTGTCAGGGTTTCACTTTCCTGCTTAAATCCCATAATGAGCAGCCATTAGAAAAGGAGGTAAATAAAGCTGTCATGCATATTGACAGTAATACAATATCACTGCTCATTTTTTTCCCCCAAAGTTAAAATTGCAGAATTAGTGTGGCATATGATGTTCTCCCATCTCCAGCAAAACACATACCAGTTGCAGTCTTTTAAAGTCTCCTATCATTTTGTTAGCACGACTGCCTACGTGAGCAAAAAAAACATGGAAACTGCATCCTACCACAGTTGACAAGATTTTTTATTTTCATGATTACTTCTCTGCCTTTTTTTATTTTGCCTGCAGGCAAAGGTTGGCATACATGTCAAGAGAACATTCTCCAGCTGGGGCCTGCAGTATAGAGAATTGTATACTCCAGAGGGCTCATGGGACCTTAGGCAGATTATTATGGTAATATTGGAGACTGCTGTCCTTTCCCTCCCACAGCTGGGCCGCCTCTCTCATTGTAAGTATTGAAGCAATATGTTTTGCAAATTATACATTGGGAACAACAGGGACCTGGGAAAGTGAGGGAGAAAGAGAAACATGGCAAAATGTTGCTTTTAATATGATATTTTTCTTGTTCATCAAGCAAAAATAAATTAGAGCTTTAATTTTTTTTAATTAAATGAGGATCATATATTGGGAAAAACCAGCTATAATAGTAAAAAGTTAATATTGATTTTATTGAGTGAGAGTTTTAAGAAAATATTGTTTATTATAGGGAAATTTCACACAGTAACCTGATGCAAGAGAACTGGAGTAAGATTACATAATAGCTTTTATAACAGATTTCAGAAATCCTTTTGAGTCCAATGAAGCTGGATTAACAAAAACTGCACAAAAAAATATCATTTTAATTAGTGCTAATGTGATCTCGTCATGGTCCAGCTGTTTCACACAGGATGAAATCTGTGTTGCTTCATTAGAAATTCACCCTCCAAAATAATGTCACTTCTGATTTTTAACATTTCTAATTGATGTATATTTTAATAAAATAGCCAAATGATTTGGTGACTACTGTCATAAGGCAACTGAGGAGTTCTTGATTTGCTTGTTTTTAAATAAAAAAGAGTTAAAAACATTACTGGTAGATGAAGAAATATTTCATTTTTTGACCTTTTTCTGAAACATTACTATAAAAATCAGATTAATGTTTTTATGGTTGTATTTTAAAGATGATTTTGTATTTATAAAACTAATAACAAAAGTAAATATTGCTAACTTGATAACAAGTTGAAATTATGTCTTACGTGGGCCAGATGCTTTTCCTTAAAGACTTGGTTTTGTCTCTTTTTTAGGTAAGTATGGGCTTCAAATTACAGTCTTTAACCAATATTCCATTAACCAATAGTAACTTTAGATTTAGATCTCTGTTCATTTTTGACAGGACTATTTCACAGCTCAATTCCATTTGGAGCTAACTTCAATTTTAATCTAAATTATTTTCAAGTTACTGAAACTTTCTGCTTCATTTATATATGAAGCTGTAGTACATTGCCTTAAATACCTGCCTGAATCCTACATTAAAAATAGTCAAATGTAGAAAACCTCAGTACTCACAGCTCATTCTTCTCCATTATTTTTATGTGCTTTAATGCAGTGGAGACTCCTTGCATATACCATTGTAGAAAAAGTAATTTATATTTTAATGACTTTATTCCTTTTCCCTATGTTACTTAAAATATTTCTTTTTGCACTGTTGGGGATAATATATTTATCAGCTCTCTAATTTACCTTAGACTATGGTAATGTGTTCGAGGATTATGACCAGTTCTTGTATTTTTTTTAAACATTGTACAATTTATTTTCTTATTCTTAGATAGTGATTTTATATTAAACACTTTGCATGTGGAAACAGTTTGCCGTCTGGTGGCAATTGTCATAAATTAAAGTTGGATTATTCTATACCAGTGGTGGATTTTTAATTATAATTTTCAATTATTATAATAATAGAAGAGGTTACTAAAGAAAGCAGCACAAGGACTGTGTTGCACTGTATTGGTTGCTTGCCTTATAGATTCTTAAAAAGCCCCTGATGATAATATGACAGCATTTCCCTTTCTCTCCTCTGTAGTCTAAAACAGCATTAGCGAAGCCACCCTCAGCGTTAGCAAACCCACCCTTTGCAAAAAGGGAAGAGCTTCCAAATACTGGGTTAGTTCTGTGTCTCTGGGAACCAGGCACTTGTTACTCCTGAGCTTATACAAGGAGTTGCATTTCACAACATTTGATGCAAGGTTGTGTGCAGCAAGGTGAGGTGAAAAGGAAATTCTAAGGATAAAGGACGTTGTTTTGCAGGATAGAGAACTCAGTGCAGTGATGCATCTGCTCTTTGGTTCTTTTGAAAGTCAGAGGACTCCCAAATCTGAGCTATTTCCTTCTTCTTCCACATTTCCTTCACATTTTCTTCTTCTTCCTACCCTGCATTGCTCCTTCCAGATAGCACATATTGACTCCCACTTTTCTGGACTATGATAACTCAGTGTTCAAGATATATTGCTCCTGAAAATTGCAGTCTTGTCTTTTTTCCTCATTATCTTTGTGTTGGTTAGTTTTGCCCAATATACTTGAGGTTTCTCAGCTGTTTTCAACAGCTGTTCTTGCTTTCAACATTGTTAATGATAGACTGCATTTTGCAACCCAGTGTACACAGTTTGCCTAACACCTTCCAAGCAGAGAATTTTTCTGCATTTGTCATGTGTGACCAGAGTGTGACATTTAAAAAGACAATCCAAATTATCTTGCTTATTCCTTGTCTATGATGAAAAATCCCAGTGGAATGAAGAACTGAAGAAATTCTACTTTTCTCTATTGGAACTAGAATCTAAGGCTAAATCTCCACTACCTGTGCACACTTGTTGGATAGAATACAGGGACTTTGATATTTTCGAGGGTTGCTCTAAAAAGGTAAAATGGAATTAATTACTTTAAAGATAATATTAAACTGTGTTGCAAAGTGAAGGAAATTCTGCATATTTCAGCAGATCCCATGATTTAAACATATTGAAAAATTAATTGGTGTGTAACTCTTTCTTTTGTCGAAGTGTCAAGACTTGACCAATACAAAATGAGAAATCCCTCTACATAACACCAAAGTCCTGATTTGTATTTTCATCCAGGATTTAAGTGGTGAAACCCTAACTCTCTTCAGGTGAAAAGGATTTTTCTTTCATGTATTTGCCTCCAAGACAAAACTTGGTGAATCCTTGGGGAAGTTCACTAGGCAGTGATAGATACACATACTTTTCTGCTCATGGTGTCCTGTGCATGTTCAGTATTTGTTGCAACTACCTTCTCTCTTGAATCTCCTTGTCTTTATCGACAGCCAGGCCCTGACATATGATAGGGAAGGCTCATCATGATATACAGGTTTTGGTGGGGAATACATGCATATTTTTTACTGTGATATTTTTATTTTTATACAACTGAATAACCCCAAATCAACTCTGTGTCTCTAGACTTTTGATCTCTGATGAAATTTGAGTTATCTAACTTATTAGCATCTGAGAAGCTGGAGGTACACAAAAGCTTTGATGGCAGATGTTGAGATGTCATCATCATCATCAAAATGTGCAGGGACACTGTCTCTAACTCTTGTGAGCCCTTATGTATTGTATTCATTAGTTCATTAAGACCACACAGGAGCCAGTGTATAATGGACAGTTAGGGAGGAACCATTTGTTCTGGAACAGGATTATCTTTCCTGTCCACGTCAGCTTTGTGATAAATTTATTTTTGTTTCCAAATTCTCTTCCACTCAAGGAAAGACAATGGAATACTCGAAAGCTTCTCTCCCACAGTTTTTATTAGGAGGTTAATTAGTCTTTACAGTAAGGAACTCCCTCCATTGTCATATGCACTTTTTCTCTGAAATCTGCTTCTCTAGTCCTCAAGCTTTGTGAAGGTCATTCTAGGAAAACTTTAGTCACTTTTGGTTGATAAGATGCACAACCTTACTAATTTAGAATAATGATATTTGATTGGAGTTGCTCTTTCTTGTATTTGAAGGCAAGTTATTGGGATAATCCAAAGTGTGTTATGTGGTTAAATTTATTAGCAGAATTCCTTACACATTTAGGGATTTTGTGATGAAATTTCTGGCTTCTTTTACATGCTTTTTTTTTCAGACAGAAGGGGTCATCTTATCTGTTTTTAGGTGGGAAAAAAACCCATAAAAATCTTATTCAGAGTTTTAAGAAATCTTAATTTAGAAAAAAAAGAAGACCAAAAAGCAACTTGAACCCTTTTAATGGGTGTTGCCTCTGATAGAACGTGGCTTCAATTTTATTGACTTCTAGTCCCCAGTAAAAGGGTTGATCACATTTCTGCTTCTTTGTGCTGGTCGCTTCATTAATTATATTTAAAATGTAGATCTGAAAGCTGTTGTTACTCTTTTATGTTTTGAAAGTGCGTACTAGTAGCCTGTCTTCTTCAACCAATAGTCTATATTAAGGATTTCATCAGCAAATATGAAGACCTACTAAATTAAACATGAAAATGCTGCTGTAGGTAATTTACTTAATTTTTTGTTTTATATAGATTGGAGAGTCCACTGGAATATATATGAAGGATTTTCAGTATGGTAAAAAGTCTGGAAACTGCTGCTGTAGAAAACCACATTCTCTTAGATATTAATCTTTAAACAAAAGACAGGCCCATCTGTGTGCACCACTAAATTGGAATTGGGAGATGTAACTCAAGGGTAGGCCTCATGATACTCCTCCAAAGTGTAAATTTCACTTGTTTCCACATTGTGAAAACAACATTTTGAACATTAAAGGAAAAAGGTGCTTTTTTCTATTGAAAGTCCAAAACTTCACAGGTGCTAAATAAAATAGGAGTCATAATACTGAGTTCAAATAGCTTAATAATTTTAACATTCCATCTGTAGTATTTTAAATAACATTTAGGATGAAATACATGATAATTCTAATACATTTGTCTGTATGAAAAGACTTAAGAAATCTTAATTTAGTAAATATTGAGATAAATATTGATAAATATTACTATAGTGAGGCATTTTATTTATAGTAAGTGAATAGTCACTTATTAGAGATTTTGCATTCCTGGACAAAGGAAATATAATTTTCCGAGGACAGTTCATCTCAGTCACCTTTGACATCTACTTTAGTAAGGAATGAATATCTTCTGAAAGTGCTTGTATTTTTCCACTGATAATAGACCAAAGCCTGGAAAAGCATCTTAGACTAAACAATGTTTTAGGTGAGATTCTAGTCTGTTGCTATGGGCTCAAGTTGGTCATCCATGTATAGGTGCCTTAGACCATTGTAAGTGCCTGAAATATCTCAAATCTGTACATGAGGCTGGCAGATATCACACAGGAGTTATGGGAACTGGTGACTCTCTGTAGTAGTAGCAGAAGTGCAGGTAGAGTGCCCTGGGGCATCTCAAATGCCTTCTGGTGCCTGTGGAGGGTGACTGAATCAAACTAAAGGGATCATCTCAATTTGAATAATGTAAACTGATGACTGGCCATTTCCTTAAGTCCTGAACAAATAGAGGTTCCTTCTGAAGTTCTGAAAGCACCAGTACTATTGCTCACCAGTTCTTCAAGTTGCTCTTTCCTGGCATGCAACAAACCAGATTATATATTTAGAGTCCCTATAAGTAATTCTAAATGTGTGAGTGCCACCCCATATTCCCTATCATCCCGAGCTTGTGCCAGCAGCAATGACTCCAGGGTCTGCATGCAGTCTTATGGGCAGTGTCTCTTACCTGACAATTGGCAACACAACAGTATGGTATAACAGCACTACAACCTCTCTAAGGCTATGAAGCATGTTTGGGTAAGCACTTGTTTAGAACCCAAAATCTATGCTAGAGCAGAGCTTGTTAAAGTTTCTTACATGGTCTTTAACATAATTTTACTGAGGCTGGATCTGAGTTAATGACGCTTCATAAGAAGTGCTGACCTGTTCTGAAAAAATTGGAAATTCCTATCAGTCTATCTTGTAATTGCTGAAGAAAGTGAATTCTTGTTTCCTGCTTCTAAGGCTTGGGGGTCTTGGAAGCAAGCTGGAAAGCAACTTTCACAGTGAATCTGCCAGCAATATTCTGGAAATCACAAAGAGAGACAAAATCTCAATCATGGATAATGAGGGAATCTTCGTCCTGTATGGAGTCAAGTTCTTTCCACTGCTAACTAGCAGATTGTTTTGCAAGACCTTATGTTTAGTAAGTGTCAGAAACAGTGGACATGTTCAACTTTGCTCACCTGTGAGGGTGTATTTAAACATCTCTGTGTTTAAATTTGCAACTTTAATGTTACATTTGGGTTGCATTTCATTATGGATGCAGCAATAACTGAAGAAACAGAAAAGAAACAGTGAAGAGGCCACATTTATTGGTAGCAGCCTAGGAATTAAGATGACAGCATTAATTATTTAGCTGTAAAACTTCTTCATTGCCAGGTGGTGGTGTGAGGAAAGGGGGGAGGTCAAAAAACACATCTACTTATATTCTTATTGTGAAAAATCAGAAGAAATAAGAAGCAAGCAGTTAACTATTGCATGTATTTGAAATCAAAGAATGGAGTTGCAAATCGGTTGCTGCAGTTTGCTTGTCCCGCATAAGAAAGTACTCTGATCCTAAATCTAAAATGATTGTGTTTGAGGACAACTTTTAAGACAAAATTAAAAAATAAAGAGGCCTAATAGGGACCTCCAGGGTACAGCTTAGTGTTTAATAGATAGAAAACACTGGAGATGGCTGGATTTCCACAGCTTGCTTTCATCCTTTGAACACTGACTGCCATAATATTTCAAGCAAGATAGAACAATGCCATGAAGATGGATTCTTCAAACTGTCCTGTGAAATAGTGGTGAAAATACATATGGATAATACACTCCATCTGTTATTACAGCTTTTGTTTCTTTGTTTGGAAGAGAGCCTCTGCTTTGTATGACTTGAAAATAAGACAGTGAAAAGCTATTTTTAAGGTATTTGAATACACCCGTGGTAGATGAGACAGAAAATGTCATAAAGATAGAGACAATAAAAATGTAGGCTGTCAGTGCTAATGCAAACATTGCATTCCGGGAGAGTAATTATAATGTTATAAGTTGTTTGGGAATAACATTAAATTTATGGGATAACCATGTAGAATAGGAATACTTCAGAATACTATTATTTGCTCTTTGTATCACAATTGTGTCTAGTAGTTCCAACTAGAAGACACCATATTATACCAGATGTTGAATAATACAGACAAAAGATAATCTCTTCTCAGAAAACTTAGTTTTCAAGCAGACAGGCTAAAAATTGGTGGGAAGACAGGCTGCAGCTTCTCTGGAGTCACACAGCAGCAATTGCTGGTCTAGTCAAGTGTTCATAAAATTACATTGCCAACAAGTTGAACATACCTGAGTTGTCCCAGTCTCAGCACTGTATGCAATGATCTCTCAAAAGCTTTTGACCTGAAAAAGTGCTATTCTTTTCCTTAATGACAGAGGAGCTGGCTGTTGAATTATGCAATAGTCATTTTTAGAGTCATAGAATGCCTTGGGTTGAATGGGACAATCCCAATGGCTTGGGATTTAAGGACTGTCTAGTCCAAACTCCCAATCACTCTCGTGCTTGTCCCCTGGCAGGGATGTCTTTCACTAGATCAGGTTGCTCAAAACCCCAACCAACCTGGCCTTGAATACTTCCAGTGATAGGCCACATACAACTTTTCTGGCCAATCTGTTTCAGAGTCTCACCAATATAATCCTAAAAAAATTCTTCTACCTTCTTTCAATTTAAAACTGTTGTTGCTTGTCCTGTTACAGCAGACCTTAGTAAAAAGTCTTTATCTTTTATAAGCCCCTTTAAGTTCTGAAAGACCTTACTTAAATTCTTCCCAGAGTCTTCTCTTCTCCAGGATGAACAACCCCCACTGCCTCAGACTGTCTTTATAGGAGGGGTGCTCCAGCCCTTTGATAATTTTTGTGGCCCTGGCCCTCTTCCAGACCTGCTCAAATAGGTCCATGTCTTTCTTGGGCTGGAAACCCTAAGGCTGAATGCAGCTCTCCGGGTGAGGTCTCACAAGCGTGGAGAAGAGGGGCAGAATCACCTTCCTTGACCCCCTGGCTGCACTGCTTCTGAAGCACCCTAGGGTATGGTTGCCTTTCTGGGCTGCAAGTGCATATTGCTGGCTCATGTCAAGCTTCTGCCCCTCCAGACAGTGATCCATAGTACTCTAAGCCAGGTCACTGTGTTGGGTGTCCACAGCAAGGAGCTGGCAGCAGTGTTTTCTCTGAGAATACATCAGAAGTTGCCTTCAGTGTCAGACAGAGCCAGTTCCAGCTGTCTCCAAGGGAGACCTGCTGCTGGCTAAAGCTGAGCTGATCAGTTGATGGTGCCTCTGTGATAACATATTTAAGAAAGGGTAAAAAAATGCTGCAGAACAGCAACTGTGAGAGAGGAGTGAGAAAATGTGAAACAGATGTGCAGACACCAAGGTCACTGAAGGATTAGGGGAAGGAGGTGCTCCATGGTGGGGCAGATATCTGCTGCAGCCCATAGAGAGAGCCATGGTAGACCAGATACCAAACTACAATGTGCAGGTATCCTTATCAATGTCATCTATGAATGTGCATCCTCAGCTGCAGACATGCCTATAAAGAAATCTTCCACATTCATGTAGAAGTTAACAGTTATGCAGAGTTAACCAGAACAAGCAAATCATTTTCTTGTTTAAAGAAAGCTCAGCTCACGAGGATTCTGGGCATTGTTTACTCAGGCTTGAGTTATATTGACCTCTTCTCCATTTGAATAGGCTTCCATTCTGTAGAAAATACTGTGCTGGTACCATCAAACTGTACAGTGTACAGATTCTGTAGCAAGCTATAAATACCATGTTTTCTAAGAAGTAGCCTTACTTAATTTCTACTTTTTTCTAGTTGCACTGTTTGTGCACAATTACCTATATTTCAAAATAAAATTTCAAAATAATTTGTCCATAGCATAAGCCAGTTTCTTATTGGCAAAGTAATAAGTAGCTTTCCATTTTATCATCCCAGTAAAAAATGGTATCATATTGTCTCATTTTGCAAATGAAAATTAATGGCCCATTACTCACAGTCAGTCTTATAGTCACACACTGCCTATCTTTAGAGATGAGTGAGCTCTAAGGAGAAAAGTTTTATGTCTTTTTCACTCCCCTGGGAGCTGGAAGGCCACTTTTTCCCTTTCTGTGGCAGGTGATGTTCCAGTAGTTACAGTTGTGTTTCCCTTCCATTCCAGCAGATTGAGATGTTTGCACTTTCAGTTTTATCCGGTCAAAAAAATCTTCATCTGTAAACTGAACAGGGCCAAATTGCAGGATCCAACACCAGCATACTCTGAGCCCTGCAATTAGCCATTGATTGATACACGTAATTTTGAAGCTGTGCAAACTAGCCCTCTACAGACTAGCCCACTGCCAGATGATGACTGAGTGTTGTTCAGGAGACAGACTTAGGAATGGTGACTAGTAGGTGTTTTGGAAGGAAGAAAAAGGTGAGTTTTGGAGTGCAGGTACCCACTCTGCTCTACCATTTCAATCATGGCCTTGATTTTCTAGTGTAAGTATAACCTTAGCCAATTCTACTCTCCAGTGCTAGGCTGAAGTTGCCAGTGATCTATTCCAACACTTCTGATACCTACCTCAAAAAGGGAAAATGGAAAACATTGTTTCAGTCTTCTTCTTGGAAATGACGTAATCCAATTATAGCAAGTGATTGACTCTCCATCTAAAATATTTTGAATGAAGGGTGCTAAGAAAATTTTGTCAAAGAAAGGGACTGTACCATAAAAACAAGGAAATAGAAGAGACTCCAAAACACATAGTGGTCAGTAATCTCAGTAATTTTAGAAGCCTGAGTTGGTATCATTCAATTCAGGGTGCAAAGGAAATTCATTGTTCAACAGGTCTTTGAGATAATTCCTATTTTGTACAAAGAGGATTGAATTACCTACCTTAGGAGATTTTTTTGGAAACAATTGGAGACTGTTTATCTACATCCTGACTGAATCACAGGCTAGGAATCAACCCAAGCCTTATGAAAATGTTAGATACATTTACCTTTAAAGAGCAGGATTATATCTTTAAACAAAGGTACCTCTCTTCTGCCTTCTGTGCACAATCTGCATATTTTAGAGTTTTCTATCACAAACCAATTTTTTCTTCCTCAAGGAGATGACAATAATAGTGACACCTTTTATTTTTACCTCCGGTTTGTAATGAAATATATGTCATAGAATGTTAACAGACTCACAATGCAACATTTTGTAGACCTGCCATTCGTATTAGCCACAGGACACTTTATTACCTGGAATAAGAAAGTCACTTCTGCAAAAAACATGTATGACTAGGTCAATAAGGTATGGAAAATTCATTTAAATCCCTTAACTATGTCAATTTTCAGTAGAAAGGAAGTGTGGAGGATCAAACTGCTAAACAGTTTTGTATTTTGTGTGTCAGATGCCTGTCTAAATAACAAGACAGAATCCAGTAGAATAACTGTATTTCAGAAATAATGAAGAGAAATAAAAAGAAATGAGTGTTGAAGTGTGGCAGAAAGACTGGAATTAGAGTAGGAGAAATTAAAGAGGATAGAATTTCTAACACAGATGTTGAAACAAGAGGAGAAAAGAAAGAAAAATAATAACAAGATTCATAAAGTAAGTAGAGTAGAAGCAAGAAAATAGACAATAGCAATTCACTTAATGATAATAACCAAACCAGTAAATAATTATGTTAATTGATTTGGGACATGACTAATGTCATGGAATCATAGAATGGTGTGGGTTGAAAGGGAGGGACCTTAAAAATAATCTAATTCTAAACCCTTGACGTGGGCAGGGACACTTTCCACTGGAGAAGTGACTGAATGGTTTTAGATTGGAGAGCAGAAAAAAAAAAAGGAAAGTTCTGAGAGTAAGGAATGGGAGGTAAAAGAATTTAGAGGGGTAGTCCTCAAGAAGGAAAAAAGATGGATGCATTAAGGAGATGTAATTTAAATGACACAGACCTGCTGAACATGTGAAAGAATCAAGATCCTTAAGTCAGGAATTATTCTAGGAAATGTAATTCTCTGTACATTGTAACTGCTATCTCTGTATGAAGTGTGAAGCTGGCTAAGAAATCTAAACCTAGGGTATTTTCTTCAGTCATTGTGGATGATGTAGCTGCTGCACCACTGGTACAGTTACCAGTTTCTATTCTGCAGTGCACTGCTAATCATTCCATGCTTGGTTGGCAGACTGAACGAACCAGCTGCCAAAGAGACATCTTTGCATTCCCTGTGCTTCCTGAGCAATGGTAGAGAGGGGAGTTTCTCCAGTGCAGGAGCTATTTAACCCAAGCACTCTCAGTTCTGCTAAACTTTGGATAAAACAAATTGAAAGCTAGGAATTAGAAGCTGAGGTTGTTAAATATGCTGGCAGTTGTGATAAGAGCCATTTCCTCAGCTGGTTTTTAAACATTTTTAAGGGAAAGCGTATAAAAGAGCTTGTTTTTACTGCCATCAGGTGTGCAAGAATGCAAATATAGGCTGTTCTCACCTGCAACCTAGCAGAGTCAATGGCAAAGTTCCCTTTGCTTCCAGGGCAGCTTGGCCAAGGCCCGTTGACTTGCCTGGTGTGCTTTGTCTGTGCATTATATAGCTTGCCTTCTTAGGAAATCCTACAGAAATAGGTGGGCAAAGCAGAATAATCTCAGTAAATACCTGCTGTACCCCATACATTCCCACACCGTGTAACAGAGATGTGTTTCCCTTTTCATTCCCGTGCTCTAGTAGTCCATAGGTGACTGGGGTTTTAACGGCAAAAATGAAAATAGTGGGAGAGATGACCACACGTTTGTGAAATTCATTTGTTCCAATGGTGCTGAACTGTTCTGGGTGACACTGACAGGGTAGTACCTGAGAAAGGAAACGGTGCAGGTATAGCTTTGTAAAGGAGTGTGAAACATCATACCAAGCCCAGGACTGGTAACTGTACTTCTTCCAGTCCAAGATGTTCAACTTTGAGGAGTATCTTCCTAAGCTTCCAAAAGCTCAGGGTGATGGCATCCCTTAAATTTGATGCTATGTTTGCATGCATTTCACTGTATTAGCTGTGTCAGTCCTAAGATTGCTGAATCTTCCCTAAATAACATAAGAGGTCAGCAATATTAGTGTAGGTGAGGCATCTCTCTTGCATGTTTCCAGTGATGCACAAAAAAAAAAGCTTGATAAATTAGAAGCTTTTGTGAACTAACCATAAAAAATACTCATGCCTATATATTTATTAAAAGATCTAAATATGTTTAAACAGATTGTTTTTGTGAGAATAACATTTGACAAATCATACATACCTCCTAAACAATTCTATTCTGGGTAGATGATGGAGAAAAAATAATTGTTTCTGTAAACTAAATAAATCTGTTCTTGTGCCAAAGCTACAGAAGACAAATCTTTATTCAAATATGTAGTGAAATAATAAACCTGTTTAAGAAATAAATTTAATGAGGTTTTGGTGACTATATATTTTCAATAATTGTTTATATTTTTATTTTAGTAGCAGTTTTACAAAAAAGAAGTTTGTCCCTTAAAAAAATCTTGTTAATTCCAGCACTGGAGTAAAAAATTACAGTAGCATTCCTTGTGGAACTGTTCTTCATATTTGTTTTTGTTTCAGAATCTGCACAAACACAGCATGAAATTATGAAATTATGCAGCAAGGACCATAAGCAACAAAAGAGAGGGAAGAATTTGATCCAGGCATAAATTTCTAGAAGTAATGGTATAAGTCATACCATTTGCTGGCATTTGCAAAAAGAGAACCAGGGATATCCTATTATGTTATCTTTGTACTACATTGGACGTAACAGCTTGATTAATAGCTGGCTCTTGTAGGCACAGTCACAATGCAATTAAGCATGAAACATCTTATTATTAACTTTCAAAAATAATTAGCCACCTTAGTTCCAGTTTGAAAAAATTACTTTAGTAGTTGGACAGGAAAACATTAATTCTGTAACTTGTGTTCTCTGAACCACTACACACTCAATGTGTGAAAAATTATCATGGTCTGTAAATTCTGGGTGTTCAGAATCCTCTCTGGTTAGGTGTTTTATGGTGCCTAAAACAGATTGTTCTGGACAGACAACTGCATTCCTTCAGGAGTCTTGATGGACACAGGGTAGAAGCATCTTTCTTTGTTCCCTCTGCAGACAGTAGGAAAGAATAGGAACCAGCAGCAGCCAGGATTTTAGATAACAAAGTGTGTGTATCATCATTTGAAGGTAAATTTTAATATGTTCTTCCTGTATCTGACACAAAACTGAAATTTGCTAATCAAAAGCACCTGTCAGCAGATGACCTCTCTTCTTCTACAGAAAGCACATATCAAATAATGTTATAAATCAATGAACTTACGGATTTTTATCTCATCACCAAACCTGGCACTAAATGTCATCAAACCTGGCACTAAATGTCACATATATTGGCCTATTTGAACATTGTCAGTATTCAAGTTTTGTAGCTTGAATTATGGTGATATTTCATATCACTGCCAGATTCAGTTCCAGGTAGGCTTTTGCTTTCCTTGTTCCATTCACCCTTGACACCCTAGCCTGCCACACCTTAAGATCTTTTATTCATCCATTGCAGTACTGTAGCTGTGTGTGCTACAGTGTGCAGCACACACTGTGTGTGCTGCACACACTTTTCTCTTTTTCTTTTTCCTCCATGCTATGCACACTGTGTGCACATACTGCAGGAGCACACAGTTATACCAATTTCCCAGAAAAGGCATGAGAACAGCTCCCATGATGCTGTCCTGTATTTATTATGTACATGTGGTTTAGGTGGTCACCCTAAAGCCCTGTTTTGATGACTGAAGTTTCTTCTGCTCACCCTTTGCTTGCCATCCTCCTCATTTGATTGTGAAATACTACTTTTTTTTTCTATTTGTCAAAATGATTTCATATTTTCTCTTCATTTGTCAATGAACAAAAAAAAAAATCATTCTAACACCATCAGAAGAAAAAATTAAAATACGAACCCTGCAGTTGCCTATATGGCATTTTTGGGAAATGATGGTTTGGTGACTCCCTTTCTCCTGTCTCCCTTTCCTCACTGTTGCCTTCCTTTCTTCCCATTTTGTGCCTTGCCTGCTTCCTTTTTTTCTTCTTCTTTTAACATATCTGAACTTTTTCTGTGAGTGTTAGAAACCATATTTATCTGAGCAATGTGCAGTCTGAGGTTTTGATTTTTTAAAATGTTTGTCCTGGAGTGGAAGTTATCAAAATAATGCTTCTCTGGCTAGTACGGAAAGAGTCTTGAGACAATCATGCTAATGTGCAGGAGGAAAACAACAGCATTAGGAACTGAAGTGAGCAGGGGTTCAACAAACTTGAAGTTCTCCAAATATTTAGTGCAGGAAACTTCCTCAAAGTCAATCGGCACTCCATAGGCAAGGAAGCAAAAGACTGTTCCTTGAAATTACAAATGCAGTTGATTAATGCCACTGATTTTTGATTTAAACTGATTCAGTAACTTGTGAGAAAAATGAATTGCTTCCTTGGTGTTACTTTCATGCATAATGCTGTAGATAGCACGATATCTGAGTAATAGGCACCAGAAACAGATATCACTGATGGCATAATTATGCATTTACTGTAGTTTCAGATTTATCAGCCTATAAAATACATGGATTACTGCATGTTCCACAGTGTTAACGCAGTTAGGGCAATTTGATTTCATCTAAACATATTAAAATCAATGCTTAGTGTTTGGTTAATTTCAAGCATAAATACTACCCAGGGTTCTCAAGATGTGGAAAGCAGTTTCTTAGTGAAATGCATATTTCATAGTGTGTGTCACTTATCCATTATTTGGCTGCAAAGAGATGTATCAATTGAAAAAGCTGGTAACGAACCTCAAGTCACTCAATGAAGCATCAAATAACGGTAAATGAGAATTTTTTTGCTGTCAATTCAAATTCAATCAAAAGCTGCTCACTTTACTATTTTGTAGAAAGTTGTGAAACAGCATTTGAAATTTATTCTCTTTCCTATGACCTTTTGTGTCCTTTTTTTTCTTTTAAAATGCAAATTATTGTAAATGCATCTTCTAGTTTCAGGAGTATTTAACTGAATACTACTTTCTAGCTACATCAGAAGATTTTTTTTTAATGCAAATGCTTAATATCTTTCATGATTATGGCTTTTAGAGCAAGTTCTATCTATTGCAGATCTTTCCTGTTCTGATTTTTGTTATTTCCACAACAACTATATTTTTCTCTCCCTAGTGTTTCTAATTACCCTTCTGGTAATCTCCATGCCTTTCTTCTATTTTTATCATTTTCAGCTCTTATGTGCCGTTGACCAATCTTACCTTCCATCTTTTGTGTCACTATCAATGCATGTACCTACCCATCTTCTCCTTGAAACAGTTGCAACGACATACATTTTTGCCTGCTCAAATATTTCCCATACATAAAAAGCATTTTATAAGTTCCTCATCTATTAGATCCTTCCGGGTCAGGTGTGTGTGACTTACATGAATCTTTTTTACATTATATCATATCTACATATGCTGAGTATGAGTGGATTTCCACTGTTTATAATGTGAAGAAGCAAAGTGCATGACGTTTCTATCATTATTAGAAGCTCTGATGTCTAAAAAGAGTTGAAGCTTGGAGAAGAAACAAATAGTGGTGGTTAGAATGCAGATGTTTGGGATTAGGTCAAATATTTTTTATATTTAACCCTTTATAAAATTGCTGTATAAAGAGGATCTTCTTCAAAACAGTTTCATTTCTAGAAGCCTTTGATGACTATCAAAGTCATCAAAGCTGTTGTGACTTGGAAATCATTAATAATTTTTGGTCCTAAAAACACTTTAAGCAAATAACATTTGAGTAGGTCAGAGCAAGTAGAACAGAACTACTGTATATACCAGTTTAATATCTTACTTTGTAATGGTTGGTTTAGCAGTCATGAAGATCTCTGTTTAGAGAGAGGAAATTTTATAGTTGTTTTGAAGCTTTGATGCAATTAACATTATTGTCTAAACGATGGTTTAAGTGATTAATGGAAAAGTGGCAGTGGTAGGAGTTGCATGGACAGAAGTACTGTAAGGAACTGATGACAGCAATTCACCCACCATTTCTCAAATTTAAAACATGAGGAAGCAGAGACTGTACAGATCATGGTTGGAGCATTTTCTGAGTGTACTATGGTTTTATGTCTAGAATATGTCATGATACTCTTCAACTCCTTTCTGTTCACAGAATAGTGGAGTAAGCCAAGTTGGAGGGGGTGCTCTGGTCCCCACTCAGCGCAGTTTAGCTACATCAGGCTGCTTGGGGCTGTGTTCCCTCAGCCCAAGTTAACTGTCTCAGCCTCCTCTTTGAATTGTCAACTCCAAGCCTTCAGCTTGGACCAGTCTTGCTGGTCTCTCACTGGACTCGGTCCAACATGTCAATATCTTTCTTCTACTGGGAAGTCCAAAGCTGAAGTTTATTCCATGTGCAGGCATAGAGGTGTCTAATGGTGAGGAATAATCATGTCTTTTGACTTGCTGGCTATAATTTTGTCAATACAGCTCAGTATGCATTTGGTCCACATCTCTGCAAGAGCATGGTGCTTGACAGATGCTCAACATATTTTCTTCCAGAATCTAGGTTCTCTCTAGTAGTGTCTGCTAGCACTCTGTACAGATCCATGGAGTTATTCTGACACAGGAATTGGACTTAGCAGTTTTCTTTACTGAATTTTGTGATATTTTCTTAAGCTCCTCTCTCTAGCCTGTTGAGATCCCTCTGAATGGCTGCCCTCCAGCACAGTGACTGTTCTTGCTGAGGATATTTTCCGCCTCTTTGTCTGGGATGACAATCAAGATGTAATTGGGCCTAGCATAAAGCCTTAAGGAATGCTACTTGTAACCAGATACTCCTTGGCTATTGCACTTCTGGTCACTACTCTTTGAGTTGGGCCATGTGTTAATGTCCAGTCTTATTTTTATGACCAAGGTGAGTACCGTATCCACTGTACTTTGCACTACTGATTTGAAAATATTGGCATATAGCATTAGGAATGTGTAGGTTTTAAGCTGAGATTCTTCAAAGCTCTCACATAATAACTGAAAGAAAAAAAATTAATAGCAGCCCCAATCAGAAGGAGCAGATTCACTCTGTGGTGCTGGAAATGTGGTGTAATTCCAATGAATGACCATGCTGTGGGGGGATTAAAGAGGAAAAAGTATTTTGTTCGCACTTCTGCCATAATATGCTATGCATCACAACAGTCATTTTCTGCACATTAACCGTGATAAAGTTGTCACTGCTTTTATTACTCTGAAAATTAGTGTCTGATTTTTCTTTATTTGTGTAGAGCTTTTCTGAATATGGTGTTAATGTTAGAAGAAGCACTTCTATAACACTCTATAATATTGAGCTGTTTTCTGCACAGCAACTGTTTACAGCATTTAAGCTTTTTTCCTTATTTTTGACACAGTAAGTAGCCATACTTATAGTGTTTGTGCCAATGATAGATTTCTTTTGTTTATTTTGCAGTTTTGACCATGTACATATTCTGTAGTGTTTCAATCTACATGGTTTTAACTCAGATTTGTTAAAATCAGGCACACAAAAAATTACTTCAAGACAAGGAACTGAGGAACTTATACATCAGTGTCAGGCTGAACACCAGGACAGCCTTTTGAGCTCTGTCTCAAGCCGTGTGTGCAGCACACTCATGCAGTGAATCTGAGGGCAAGGTGCTGAAGCCCAGGTGCAAAGCACAGGCGATGCTCCTGCCTATGCAAGCGCAGGAGCTTGGGAAGGGGTAAGGCACCAGTGGCTGGTTTTATATCTGCTCTGCCAGCTGAGGGGTTCTGAGGAGCCCCCCCTCCACTGCTGTGCTTGAGAGTCCCTGTTGAGGGCCCTAGAGCAAAGGTCCATAGGAGAAGCTCGAAATTGCTGTGGCCTCACAGTTGTTCCTTGCAGATGGTAGAGATTTTCGTCTACCTTTAATATGAAAAGAAAGTGTTATATCTTTTCAGTACCTGAGCTCCATGCTCTGTGTTTTTCTTATTTTTCAATGGGCAATTGTTTACACCCTGCCAGGGATGTGTTGGCTAAATACTTTATTTAAAACAAATTTTGTGGAGATTTTTCCTTTCATGTTAATGAGGGAAACAAGAGGGAGATCCAGATTCTACCATTTAAAAGTACTAGTACTCAGAAGAGACAGTACATCTGTGGTGTATTATTTATTAAATTATATTTTATGATTCTTATGTGTAAACAAATCAAAATTGACTGTTTTGCCAATATTAATCCCCCACTGGTGCGTCTCACAGTGCAGTCTCTTCCAGGGACAGGCCCAGTTCCTCAGGGAAGTAAATAACTCAATGATTTACTGGGAAAGCCACCCAGTACATATATCACCTATGTCTCATCTATCACTGTCACAGGCAACAGCTTGCCTTGCTAAGTGACTGTGTTGCTCTTTTTGGACTTCTTTTTCGTATAATCAGGTCATTCTACAAACCCCACAAAATTTTGCTCATGCTCATGAGTAGATTTAGATTTAAAGTGCACTTTTATAAACTTGACTATAATAGTTGTTGTTGTGAATTTATAGATGGCTTATCTGTAGAAAAAATGTTCATAACTATCAGTAACTGTGACATGGATTCTTCTCATGAATTTCAGGATGGTTCTCCAAATCCCTTTGAACATTTTAAGGTTTCTGCTCTGATAAGACAGTTTCAAATTCAAGGAATTGTACTTACATTTTAAAGATTAATGAATGAAGCATGGGTGACCTAAGACTACATATAAATTACAGATAAAAAAGGATCAGGTATTTCAAACACATAAACATCTTCAGTTTTGAGACTGCTCTTGAAAAACTCCATGGACCAGCTGAAGATACTTAGCATGTTGTCAATAGCTCTTGCAGTAAAAGTTATAATCAAGTTCAGAGAGATTTCCACATCATTTGTAGTTCAGACCTGCTTCAAAGAAATGTTGCCCTAAATTTGAAAGGGATTACCATTGCTGATCTCAGCAATAAGGCTTGGATTCATAACACCTGAAGGCATTACACTGACCTACAGCAAGAATAACATAATCAAAATCCAGGATCTGAACCTACTTATCTTGAATTCTACCCTCTGAAAACAGCAAGGATGAAGGGGGAGGTGGGGGGGGGTGCTTTCTACTTAATTGAATGCATTCAGCGTTCTTCTTAATTCGTTGCATCCAGGAATGGTATCCCATCTAACTCCAGGTATTCCCTGAGAATTCCTCAACTGAGAGTGTAGTCAGAGGCTTTCTATACTGTGGGTGGGGAGATGAGCCCCCCCAGGAGGCAATTCAGACAATCTGGTTTGTGGTTATGGCCATAAAGGCTCAGGAGCACTGGGGTAAAGGCCTCTTCAAAACTTGCACACTCTTGTCTTCATTGGGAATAAGAGTACCTGCATTGCCTAAATCAATTTGGATTTGTTTTTACAGCCTGAAGGAACAGTCCTGGTAATCTGGGAGGGACACTACAAAGAATGGTTTAGGGTCTGTCTTTTCATATAAACATATCAAACATCCTAAATAATCTGTGTTTACCTGATTTTACCTCTTGTTATTGTCATATAGCATTGCTAAAACTTGAAGAAGAAAAGTTTTACACTGTAGTAGATCCTTTATGTTGCCTTCCCCATCCCTTGAGAAGCCCTTTAAAGAGCCAAAACTGCTTCACAGTTCTCCTGAGCTGCTTAAGTTCTAGGGGTGCTCTAGGTTTTTAATACCAGACCTTCTGGCACCTCTTTGGATATCAGAGTCATAAAAAATAAAAGAAGGCTGAGAGACCAGGCTAAGTGTGGTGCCCTCCTTGTCCACCTTGCTGAGTTGCTGGTGTGTTCCACAGCTGTATTTTGGGCTCCTTGGGTGAGGTCTCTCCAGCCAACTCTGTTCCAAGGCAGTATCTGTGAACAGGATGTGCTGCATTCTGTTGGTGTCATATGACCTTGAACCAGGGATCGATCGCTCCTCGGTCTCTTTTTTAGTAGTAGCAGGGATATGTGTGTAGCTACTTATGACCCCAAAACATCACACACACATGAAATTCAGGCTTTCTTCCTTCCGTAGCCCTGATAAGTATTGTCAGAATGGAAACCCTTTATCTGTACATGCATCAATGTTATTTCTTTACTGGGGAACATGTAGCACCCAGGTGACCTGTCACATGCTCTGCTGGCTCAGAGCCACCGAGACCTTCAGTGGAGTAACATCCCCATGAAGCTGGTGTCAACAGAGTGGAAAATGAGAACATTTGGTTTGGAATTTATTTGCCCTTAAGTTGACATTTAACCTGCTTTTAAGGAGAAAATGCTTGATTTTATTATTTTAAAGGATAATCAGCTGAAACACAGAAATTCCTACAGGGTGGTAGACATTTCCTGAGTGTAGTTTGTGTTTTGAAGTCACTTATTAAACTGTTTGTGATTCATTTATGGTGCTTTCTCTTGCACAGGGACATTCTCCATGGATGATTTAACTGATGCCAGAATGAAATAAGGTGCAAGTGAGAGCAAATAACACAGCAATATTTGTTCCCAGTCAGAAACTTTCACTTCTACATACTCTGCTGTCTAAAATTGATGATACCTCTAAATCAACAACAAAAAAGGGACAAAAACTGATTTGTTGCTTTGTGGAAGATTACACAGAGCAAGTAGTAGATCCTAAAGGGATGCTTCCCATTTGACTGACTGTTAGATAAAGAGAATGCTTTCAGTCTTCATTAAAAAGACAAAAAACAACAACAAAAAAAAAAAAAAACAACAACAACAAAAAAACCTCCACCAAAAAAAGCCACAATGAAAAAAACCCAGACAGTTTCAACTGAGAGGGCGAGTATAGCTTGGTGTCAGATGTAAGCTGATACTGGAAATGTGTTTGGAAGGACAAACAGAAGGGCACATCTCTCCAAATAGGAAAAGGAGCTGAAGTTGGGTTTTTCTTCAAAAGGTATTTTTTTTTAAAAACAAGATATATAGAAATGCTTAAAAAATATGTTTATAGTTTGAGTTCATGTGAAATCCATTCCTAAATATGTCTGAAAATGTATTTTTTTCTAGGTACATATCTTTCAGACAGGAATTCTATTTGCAGCATATTTTTTCTTTAAAGGGTTTTTCATTCCTTTTTCATAAGCATAAAAAGCTTATTAATTATTTGTAACTGCTTGCCATCATATTCTGATAATAGAGGCCTGGTTATGGATAATAGCTACCACATCCCTATTTTGGGTCATATAGATTATATATATATATATATATATATGCATGTATATATACATATATACATATACAATTCCTGGTGCAGTATTACCCAAAGCATCTCCTTTCTCCCTGTACACAGGACCAAAAGTGCAGGCACATCATTTATTGATAAGACAAAAAGAATGTAATGAAATTATCAATGTTCTTGAATTAATTATGAACATGATTAAGAAAGCTAAAATCTCAGGAGCCAGGATCTCATTACCCATTCAGTCTTAGGGATTGCTTTCATTCAGCAAGGCAAAAAGGCTTTGAGCAGTCCCACAATTGCCTTAGTCTCATTTATTTGTGGTAGTATTAAGGTTTATTTGTTTTCTGGTTTGCACTTCTTCTGAAATTATTTCTCTTAGTTTATTCATTTAACAAAATGTTCCTTCCTGTGCCACAGAAGAAAGTGCCTATAAGGCCTACACAGGTTCTTCAGTCTGCAAATCTCCCTTTGAGAACATTTCTTTCAACTCACATTGCTGGAGCTCCTAAATATCTTTCAAGGTAAGTCTGAGAATGTAGCCAAAAAAGTTCTTTCAGATTTATGTCTGCAGCTGTACTATGGCACTGTCTGATTCCCATTCAGCTCGGAGCCTTAATGACATCATTATTACGCTGTCTGAACCAGATTTAACTTGGAGCCTGCACTATATTGTTACTTATCTTCCTTCCTTTGTGGGAGATTCAGTATTACTTTGTTTAAAAAAATAATAATGAGCAGGTGATGGTGTCTCAGTGTTTCAGATACCAAACTTTCAGAAACTGGGGAGACCGAATCAGTGTTGGATACATGCAAGCATGTCTATTTTAAATTAATTTCTGAGTGTAAAAGATTACAGTCAGGTAATGCTTTTCTTGCACAATTGTCTGAATGAGGAATGTGATGTGCAGCTGTTTTATTTAGAGAGTTATAATGCACTGTATTACTTAGCAATTTTGGTTTTTTCTCTTTACAAGGCCCTTCTGAATTTCTTGTTATTGGAGGGTTTGCCCCTAAATAAATGTTGGAATGATGGGGCATAGTGATTGAATTCTGGAAGTAGCCCTGCAAAAATAATGCACTTAGGATTTTTAAAAATGGAAATAAAGTCTAGTTAGCTAAGAAACAGAGATCTAACAGACTGCAGGGTTTTGGTGGGGCTTTTTTGTTGTTGTTGCCCATTTATTAGAAGTTTGATATGTCTTTTTTTTTAAATTATTGTTTCTGGTCTTTTATGTTCCAAAAGAAGAGAGGATTCTGTAGTCCTATATTTGGTACAAGCTATTATTTACCAGAATAGACCAAGGACAGCAAGGAACATATTTTAGATTTAAATAAGTGGTGTCTGTGACAAATGAAAAAGATTGATTCTGGTTGTTTTCTCCATAATGCTTTGATATAGTGTTTTACTGCCTTTCCTAATCTCAGCTAATAAATATAAGTAAAATTCAAAGCAATTAATTTGCTCAGAGTATGTACATCACCTAAATGGGACAGTCAGACTGAAAAAACAATGATAATGCCTTCCCTCCTTCTTGGTAACCTTGAAATGCAGGATTACAATTACAGCCTGGAACAAAAAGCCTGTGCAAATACTGCTGTTCTTCTGTTCCTGTAGGTCTGCAGACATAGCAAATGGCAGTGTCTTTAAAGAAATAAATGTGGAGGAACTTTAGTTAAAACTGACACCTGAAAGTCATTCATACTACTGACATATGTATTCTATGGCAATTAGAAAACAATATTCCTGTGTTTTTTTAAGATTCAGGGATGTGGTTTCTTTAAATTTATGTCTAAGTGAAAGCTTTTGCCCTCAATACAATTCTTTGCTGTCTGCTTCAAGATTTTCTATTTTGTTTAAAAAATGGCTAATGAAGATAATTTGACACTCTTAAAACTGTACTCTATTCCTCTGGGCCTGGTTTCAGCTTTCATTTTGAAAATGTTAAAGCAATATATGATATAAAGAGCATAAATTTTATTCCTGAATCTGATAGAGGGAAAAAAAGGATTTTTCTCCTTTTTAAGATTTTTTTTGGAAAGGCACTGAAGGTAGAATTTTTAATTTCATCTCTTTCTGAAGAACTGAAAATATCTCAGCCTGTTTTGATATTTCTCTCCCATACCAGCCTTAACAAACAATATTCTGTAGATGCAAGAAATTGATCAATTTACAGGATAGTTTCCAGTGTTATCGAGAGAGAACTTCAGCAGCATATTTTAGATGCCATCTCTCCCTTTAGCACTTGGATATTTTCTGATGCTCAAGCAAAATAGTTTGGAAGATCAAATTTATTATCTAATAAGAAATATACAGCTACCAGTAAAAACAGGAGTAAATAAATAGTTTGTCACCTGTACGGTATGAATCTTGAAAAAAACCCTATTTCTTTAAACTATATTATCATAAGAAAATACACTGTTTTGTTTTATTAATGTTGCAATATATTTCTAATACAAAATTCATGCTGATTTTGTTATCTCAAAGAGTTCACGTTTGCATAAAGTACTGCAAAAGCACATACTGAACTAAAATTACACAGTTTAAAAGGAATTGTTTAAATCAAAGAATCAGTAAGAGTGTAACCTTTTGCATTTGTGGAGAATACTAAATTACACTAATTAAAATAGTTCATATGTGTAAGGGTTTCATTTGGTCTGTGAACCTTTGTAATGCAGACAGGAACAGAAATGCTGGCTTTTTGTGTGTGTTTACCCTATCCAATATTTTTTTTTATATGTCTGGTAGGGAGTGGATTTAGGGTAGGAAAGTATGTCACTGGGGAAAGGTTATAGGAGGATTACAAGGTCAGACTCTAAACAAGCTCCAAGAAAATTGGGATGAGAAGCAAGCGGCTTGTTTGCTAGAATCCAAATTTCTTTTTCTTTCTTATTATTATTCAGAGGGATAGTTCAGAAATAAAGGCAATGTCTCCAAAATAAGTCACAAGGGAATCCAAGAAGTTCGAGCTCCTCAAATTACGCATGCTGATTATATGTCACTTCGATCCCATTAACTCCTAAGACACGAGGGACTGACTGTTGCAATCAATAATTTAGCTCAGACTGACTTTGGAAAGAGCAGGATCAGGCCCGGGATAATGGTGAAGGTGACCATTGAGTGTGTCCAACTGCCTGAAGTTAGCAGGTAGTGAGGGGGTGCCGGCAATGTGTGTTGTTAATGTGCTCTCGCAGGCTCTGGGAGCGCCGTGTTCGTCTGCTGGGCCTCCCCCGGCCGGGAGCGCATTGGCATTTCCCAGCTGTGCCAAACTGAGTGCAGTGGCTTTTTTGTCTTTCTAAACACCAGTCAAAAAGTAATGCTTGGAGACCTCTAATATTGCTTGGCAATATTAGCAAAACATCATTTAAACCATTTTACATTTGGAATGTTTAAAAACTGGGTTTAACCTCCTTATTTCTTAAGATATATGAAAAAATATAAGCAATGCTTGTAAGGATTTTTAAATGAAAACTGGGGATGGAATCTCCATTGACATTAAGTGAAAATACTCAGAATTAAAATAGCTGTGACTTGCTAAACTGCTGACTGATCACAATATTTTCATTTTACTTTTGGAAATTCAAGAAAAGTTACAATTACATTTTCCATTGCAAAGAATAAAAATATCTTTACAGGAAAATATAATCTGAAGACTGCCTTCCAATAACTGTTTTGACAGAAAATTGTGGTGAATGGTGTTTAAGTGTTGCCTTTTATAAAAAATAGATTTTCAGACAAATTGAGAGCAAGGTGATTTTAGATAGGCTCAGATAAATTAATGCCTTCTGCATGCAATATCCTAGTTTAGTTAAAATCAGAATTTTCAAGAATATTAAATTTTACTACTGCAAAGTATTATATCTTTGCAGAGTGACAAGGTTTTAATACAAGATTTTTTTTTTTAAGTGGCTTATGACATTGTGGTGTTTGGCCCACACTTCTGCTGCTGCTACTTCTTAGATTCAGTGCATGTCACATCTGGTAACATAGACAGAGTTTGCATTACTTTCAGAAGAAATAATCTTGTGAGGAGGTCTGCTTTGTTCCTAACGGGTTAATCAGAACTACCTGCTTTAGATTGATTTAAATCAGTAATGGATCTGCTCATAAAGCTGCTGTTACTAGATATTACACTGCTATCTTAGTCCTTTGATAGCCCTGATAAGAAGTGCTTACCACAGAGGATGCTCCTAAAGGACAGATATTGTTTCCTGTACCTCAGGGAGTAAAACGCCATACTGCTGGATCAGGAACTTTTACTAACAGCAAGTAAATTCAGGCCTTATCAAGTTACAGCACAAACTGCACTCATGTTTTATTATTCTCATTAGAGATTTAAGGACTAATTCCAGTTGTTAGCACTTAGCAGTTTAATGTTTTCCATAGATAAGAATTAAGATTCTTCAGGGGAATTTTTTTTGTTGTTTGCTAAAGCTTGCAAAATATAATGTCGTAATGCACTTAATTTGAGGTAATACAACTGGATTTCCTAACGTTTTTAGGACAGGGTTAAAAAAATTTAAATCTAATAACTGAATTTTTCAACTCCAAAGTACATCACTTTTCAGTCAAATAGGGGTTTAGAGAGCTAAAAAATGCAGATTTTGCTTTGAAAAAAATATGGTACCAATATTGTTAGTCCTTTAGCTTTTCCATGTATTACTAATGCTGATGCAGATCAACAAAGTTAAGAATTTCAGCATGCAGAAAATTATGAATTGAACCAACTTATTACAATCCCTTCTTCATTAGCAATGAAGTTGTATTATTGAGTCAGAAAAGGAGGAAATAAGGGTTAACTAGGTTTCTAATGAAATGACATGTTCAAAGAGATAGTAAATCTTAAATTTTCCATCCATTAATTTCTCGAGAGATTCATGAAGACGTGAAATTGAATTATGTGAAACAAATAGTGATATATTTGCATTAGGTCCATGAAGGTAATGGTGTCAGAGGAATGAATCTGTGATTTTGCCTGTTAAGGTGACTTGAAACTGAAGCTGGAGCTTTATTACTTCGACTTTCTAAGTTTAATTTGGTTTTAGAAACTAAGATTTGAAATCTTGCAGGTTTTTTTCAATCTGTGCACTGCCACTAATCCCAGCCATAGTAATGGCAAACAGTTTTTGGTCACAAAACTCTGATGCATCTGGTCAGTTTATGGAAATTAAGAATTGGCTCCCCCATGACTTGCCAGTCTCCATGTCTCCCAGTCATCCTCTCAGATCATAGATATTGCAAGTACTGCAGACAAAGTTAGAATAATCTTGCATTTTAGGAAGTCCTGTTTGGGTAATTAAGTCTACTTGTATAAATAATTAATATAATTTACTATGATCCTCCTGGATCAAATAATCATAATTTCCAGTCCTTACATCTTATGAAATTTTGGTGTGTGTTTTTCTATTTGTTGTATTCTTTCTGGGCATTTTTGTTTGATTCCTCTTTAAATTTTCTCTCTGATTCATTGGACACATCCTATTTGAAACGTTTTCCTTGGTTGATATTACCTCATAAAGACAGGCCCTGTAAAAGCATCACAGCTAATCAATAATAACTGTTGTTAGTAATTGATTAGCTATGACATTGCATTTGGAAGACATTTTTCATGGAGTAGCAATACCAGGATTAATAGGATAAATCCCATTGACTCAGAGGCATGTTTCTAGAAAAGCTTCTAGAGTAGGAGTATTTAGGTATTGCTTTCAGCTGGGCTATACAAAAGCTAATTTCTTGAATAGTTTACTTTCTATAGCAACTTGAAGCTTGCTATTGGAAGACTTCCCTACCATGCAAAATTGTTTTCCTCTGGTAGTTTCCTTTTGAAGTATAAGGTTGTACTTCTTGCAGTCATGTTATTGGGTGTAATCCTTCCCCATATAAAAAATAAATTTATTATGAGGATTTCCCACTAGATATCTTGGAAAACTTACATATAGCTGTTCTGTGTCCAAAATGCTGTTCAGTAGATTTTCCAAAGCACCCAGGTAACAGCTGGCGCAGGCCATGTGCCAGCCTTGACAGCCCATATGCTCTCTTTAGTGCTGTAATTATCTCAACACAAAACTCTGATAACCCAGTCTACAGGGTCCAGTTTCACTAGGTTAAATTGACTCAGTGGCTTTGTTAGTAAGTTCCTTTGGCACAGTAAGAACTTCATCAAGACTTTAAGTATTGTGGCAGGCTTGGAAAACCAATATGACTGCTAGTTTCAAGACAGGTGTCTTATTAACCCTGGGAGATTGTAGGTTTCAGTTCATTATAGTGGCACCCAGCAGCACTGCTACAGTTAAAGGTCTGTTGTCATTCCCATTATATGCCCTCCTTTTCCAGAAGACTTTGTGATTCCTTTGGTTTAACCTGCTTTGGGCTATACTTTGGCATATGATTCCTCAGCCTAAAGGCATTTTTCTTTTTCAACAAAATTTGACCAAATTTGCTTTATATGTTGGGTTATTTTGTTGGCTGTTTGGTTGTTTGGTTTGCTTTGTTTTTAATTAGGATTAGAGGAAAAAATAACATATTTTAAAGTTTTTATACTGTTTCAAGCTTGAGAAGATTATGAATATTTCTCTTTCTAAAATAAGCACTCTGAGTGTCATGATTTTGTGCAAATTTCTTAGGCCAAAAGAGACCATAAATAAAGTAAATTAGGTTCAGCTGTATTCCAAACTCTAAGGAAGAAAATTGTGTGAAGGTCAACTCAACAACTATTTTTCTCTTCAGTTATTCTGTATGGACCAGAGGAGAATGTGTTTGATTGCATGAAGTTATCCAAAGTTCCTTCCAATACTTTTGCAATGCCTAAGCCAAAGTGCATGAAGAGACAGTAACAGACCTATGATTTATGTCTGACTTGTGTGCTACCTGTACTGGTTCAGTTCCTTGTGGACAGGTACTAATGTCACCGCTGGATCTTGGATAGTCCCCTTGTAGTGGCTGATACGTGTGGGTTGCATTAGGCTTTTGGTTTGGCATTCAGTGGTTAACCAGGTGTGATTCAAACAGATGAGGGGTGAGCATGAAGAAAGCTAAACCGTTGCCTACATAGTGCAAAGCTCTGTCAAAAGCTACTTGTCTTATATATTCAGAGCCTTTATTGATTCTCCCAAGGTGAAGAATCTTCTTCTTCTTCTTCTTTACACTGGTGATGAGGTAAATTACAGCTCAGGGCTGGGTAGATGATAGCTGTCTGCAGTCCTCTGCTTAGCAGGCTGACCTTTTTCATTAGGGCAGGAGTATAGAACAACTTTTAAAGCTCTATGAGTTGTTTACTACCAGTTGCTGAAAGGAGGCTGTTAAGTTAGGAAGTGATCAGACTCCGGCTTCACTCTTCTGGAAAAGAAGCACAAGGACTCTCGTTATCGGGCTGTCTTCCACAGGTAGTCAGGCAACTAAAGTCATCATTTATATATTGTCAGGAGAACTTACCAAATTTATTGACTTGAACATTATTCTCTGCAAAAAAGTTCTAGCTGCTCTCTTCATATTATAATTAAAACGGCAAAGACTTTAATCATTTATGAAATTTTAAACTACATACTGAATATAAATGTATCATTCAATGTGATAGAATGAATTAAATTCATCATTGTCAAATAAATGTATGAAAGATGAAATATCTCTCATCCCACATCATTATCCAATGGAAAGGTCTGTTTTCCAAGGCTGTAGAATAGCATATGGTTTGTGTCATCTTCAGTGCATTTCCAGCAAATGAGACTTCTAAAATACCTTTAAAAAGTACATTTTCTAAGGATTGTGTTTTTAACACAGTAACAGCTAGGCTAGGCCAAAGCCTTATATTAAAATCTGACCATGTAAGGAAGCATTTGTTCTTTATTAGTACTGAGAGCAGTGTCAACCACCAAGTGAGTTGGGTGGAGCCTTTCATTCATTACCTAATGTAGTGGTTTCTGTCAGTCCCACATCTGTTATGTGAAAAAAGAGATGGTTGGTTCTTTGTCTTTTGCTCTGCTGTCCCACTGAAACTATGTCCCACTGAAACTACTGGAGAAACTTTGAAGCTGTTGCGAGTAGAGGACAGGTTTGGCTTGAGGGGAAGCTCCAGCATCAATAATGGAAAAGAGGACCCAGCATGGCAGCTCCCATGCAGTCACAGTGCTGTGACACTGGGAAAAACATCTTTCTGATGGAAGTTTCCTCTGCTTTCTGTTGATTTTATGTACTCATAAGATTTGGAGGTGAGTCCAGAGATCATTCCATGAGGTCATGCTCTTGTCAGAAAGAATCAATCTAAGGAATAAAATATGGCAAAGTATGTCATTTGCCTCATGGAGCTGTCCCTGAAAAAAACCTGATCCAACTTCTATTTGCCTTTCCACATTTTCGCAAAAGCAGCTGAAGACCAAACACAGGAAAACTCCTTCTAACTCTGTCTGGAACTGTCCTTCTTACCTGGAACTTCTCCATTCTTGACACGTAAAATTCATAATTTTGCTTGGAATCAGTTTATTGCTCTGCATCTGAATCTCATAAACTCCTGTGAGTGCCTCCTGTCTTCTCTGTTTTCCCAGTGACTCCTGCAAAACATCTTATCATTACAGACAATCAAATGGTGAGGTTCAATCTTGCAAACTGAAGCAGCATTCTGGAATCTTGGGTTCCAAAAGTGTATAAAGTACCAATATCAGAGAGCCCCTCCCTACACCAGTTTCAATGGATGGGCAGTTCTCTTGGGGAGGTGGGCTGTGACAGAGCCTTTTTTTTCAGTCAATTACTTACAGATTTAAGCTTATGCATGCTGAACATCCATCTTTACAGAGGAGCTCAAGATGTAGAGATCATTGGACAATCATCAGATGGTATAATTTGAACTCCTGCTTGAAACTCTTAATTGTCAAAATGATTCTGCAGAGGGGGCTGGATACAGTCTCAGTTCATTTCAGATGTAGATTGTATTCAAATCAGTGACCTACAATTTATTCTGAGTTGACAAATACTTAAATTAATGAAGCAATCACTCTCTTGAATAACACCAACAATATATTCTGAATTCATGGTTAATATGCCAGTAGAAAGAAACTAAGGAAATGGAATGTATTTAATGTTTCTCATTTGTGTTAGAGGCATCACCCTCCTTTTTCGCAAGTAGCATAAATAAGATGCTTTTCACTGTATGTATTATTTCTATAGTATTTGGCCATATATCAGGATGAAATACAGTTCTCTAATTAGCTCTTTCCAAGTACTTACAGTTACCCCAGGCTGGTGATCATCCATGAAAGCAAATGTGGCCCTGGCAATTGTTTGTACACACAATTGTACAGCCACGGTAAAAATTTCTCTAAAGCTTTGTTGTGGCTCACAACCACCGTGTTAACAGTAACTGTGGGAGACAATTCACAAGGATCAGGCAGTTTGCTTGTTTTGGTGAAGCACATATCATGAAAAAAGGCATTTGAGGTCTAGTCCTATCTATCTAATAGCTTTATGTTGGGGTTCCCTTATACTGAAAGGTTTTACTGGTTTGGAGATACAATTTTCATGAAGCCTCAAAACAAAGAAAGAGAGTAGAAGTAAAGTACATTTTCTAAACCCTTTAAATTCTTTTTCTCTTGCTTCCTAGTATTGTTTCAAAGACTAGAAGGTGATGTTGTATTCCTTAGTGTGCTGTTTAAAGTCAGGAGCAGCAATATTTAGCACATGCTTGGGCAGCCGTGTTTGAAATCCATGCTTCCTCTCTCTGGTGTTCTGATGTGCCTTTAGGGGATGCTTGCCTGTTTGTAGTTTGTTTTCTTTTGTTTAAGGTTTCAGCTACTGCATTGACTAATGATTATATAGCAGTAAACTCTCGTCCCTGCTAAATTCAGAGGTAATGCCTCAAAAGCATTTTTCCCCTGTGTGACATAAAACACTAAAAGAACTTGACAATCCCCTTTCGAGAAAGAATAATCCTTTGTTTAAAGAAAAAAGAAAAAAAAAAAAAAAAAAAAAAAAGAAACAAGCATCTTCTTGATGCCAGAGGGTGTAGAATTCAAATCAAAGATTAAGCTAATTGATAAAAATAAAGCAAATGTCTCACAGTATAATCCTCTTTCGGCAGAGCTAACATTTTTGCATTAACCAGTCTCTAATATTAATCACCTATGCTATTTTAATATTACATTATACTTGATTTTGAACTGTGCAATATCTATTTGACAGAAATAGCACAGAACATACTGAATCTGATTTTCATCTTACTTGTAACTCAAAAGTAAATTTCTGTCCTTCAGTAATATCACTTCAGTAAAGAACTGATGAGACCTTGGAATTCAGAGAAAAAAAATCAGCTCATTGATCAACTCCTTGCTAATAATTTACCTGTATATGCTTAATATATTTAATATATTAGAAATCTATATTTAAAATTTTAAGAGGATTTTGTAAAAAACATGAAATACCCTTACTGAGGCATTATTTTCTGCATTTTGTTGACCTATTGAAGAATTTATAGAAAAGTTTTAATTGTTCTGATTATTCAGTCACTTAAAGTGGAAAAGAATGAAAGAAAGGAAAGAAAAGAAAGAAAGGAAAGGAATGAAGAAAGAAAGAGAGAGAGAGAGAAAGAAAGAGAGGAAGAGAAAAAGAAAGAAAGAAAGAAAGAAAGAAAGAAAGAAAGAAAGAAAGAAAGAAAGAAAGAAAGAAAGAAAGAAAGAAAGAAAGAGAAAGAAAGAGAGAAAGAAAGAAAAAGAAATCAAGCCAACATGCTGTTTGATTATGTACTGCCAGGAGGTTCTGAGCTTTTATATAATGTTTAATAAATTCAGCACTGCCAATTGAGTTCAGTTGTTTGCCTAAAATATTAGCAGCTAACTATAAATGAAGAGTTACTTCAATTTGGAAGACAAGCTTACAGCTAAGAGAGGAAAGTGCCACATGATTACACTATGACTTCAGCCACGGTCTGCAATTGTTGAATACATTTGTAGTATGGGAGAATTGTAGTATTAGGAGAAGTTTGACAGCAATAATTATTCATAGCTTCATTTTTATCTAAGTAATACCAGAGCTTTCAGAGATAAGTTTTATATTTAGCTTGCCGCAGACTTTTTTTTCCCTCTCTGTTTCTATTTTTTTTTTCCTTCTGCCTGCCCTTCTGGGCTTGCAAACAATTACTAGCATAAAACTGAAGGGACAATTAGCCCCTTATACAGATGTTATTACTGATATATCTAAATAAATACAGAGTAATTATAGACTAAATATCTAGGATTGCAGTCTGTCACTTCTTTCTTATTCAGATGGGTTTATAGAAGTGGCATCACTGCCACTGTGGTAAATGTGAACCCTAATAAAAACTAGACAGTTTGTGTTTGCAGACTGGAGCCTAGTCTGCTCTTTTGCAATTGATTATGTCCTAAGTTGACAGTGAACACAAATGACTGGGTTGAGTCTCATGATAATCTGAGCCATTACATGAACCTAATCCAAGAGACAGATCAGACACCAGCCAAAAAAGGGCACCAAAATCAGATATTCCCAGTTTGGGCATCATGTTTAGCCTTGTTTCACAGTGAAACAAAATGAACTCCTTCAGACACAGGTGCAAAATTATGGCACTGCTAAGGGCAAGTGCTTCAGTGTGTGCTGTGTGTGCAGCCTAAAACCACGGCTTCCCTGTCTGCTTTCAGCATATAAACCCTGCTCTCAGTGGGAGCACCTGCGTCAGGACCAATGAGGAAGAGGGATGCATGTTGCAAACACTGTCTGCTGTTTCTTGCTCACTGTGAGCATCACCCAGATTGACCCAAACATGCAAGAATGACTGACCATAAAGTTACTTAAGAAGAATTGCCCAGTGTCCATTAGCCTAATGTTTTGTGGAGAGACTGAAGTCTATAAAAATGTTCATATTCATAGAAATTAAGCATAAAAGCTGCCACTACTTTTTCTCTGCAACAAGTTTTTAACATTTTGGAGGTTTGCTCTTTTGCAAAACCACACACTCCACAAAGGTATAAAATAAAGCACTTAGTGGCAATAGTACATTTACTCAAGTGCATTAGACAGTTCTTCCTTCTCCTTCTCTTCCTGCTTGATTGGCAGCCAGGGATCCTAGATGCAGCACTACAGGAGCTATTGTTTACAGCCAAAGCAGCAGGAACTGGCACCAGAGAGGACTCCACAGGCATTTGTATTGATGGTGGCTTTGCAGTTGCCTCTGGGTCTTTCATGTGGCTGGGCTGATGAAAGTTATCTGGGCAGTTATATGCTCTTGGAAACCATTTCTTTTTCCACTGACATTTTAAATGGTTGTGGTGATTAACTGTTTGTATGCAGAGAATTTTAAAACCTTCACCACGGTAAGCCTCTGCAGAGGTCGCTGGCACATGGTGCATGTCTATATTTCTCTTTTCTGCCTAAAACCCCTTTCATGTATAGGTGTGAACAATTGTTTAACTGCAATTGTGTATGTTGGCAGTGGAACTCAGTGGAAGGAAATCTGATGCTCTAGGTGTGGCGTGGTGCGAGGTTTCAGTTCCGGCTTCAGGACCCCTCCCTTGAAATGGCTTGGGGGCTCCACTCTGCACATCTCAAGCTGAAAAAAACTGTGGTGGGAGAACATCCAGAAAGAAATTTGCATATTTTGTAGCAGATAAGTAAAGCTGTGGATAGGCCTTGAGCTTTTTTTCTCAGCCTCTTCTTGTATCTTGTTACACAGAGTGCTCAGTGAGGGAGAGAAAAGGGTCATTCACGGGCCCACAGCAGTGTTCCATTGGGCAGTCCATCCAAACAGCTGGCAACACGCTGCTTCGTGGTGTTATCTGAGATTCTCTGCAGATCCAAGCACATGCATTGTCTTGGGTAAAAAGTACAAGGGATTTCACATTTCGAAATAAAAAAAAAACCCAGACCCAGAGCTTTTACTATTCTTCAAAGACCAGGAGTTCCAGCCTGTGTTGTACCTTTGATCTCAAGGAATGTATTTCTCTGCTTCGGTGTTAACAAATGCATAAGTTTGTGCAAAATTAAAGAGTATATCTATTAAATGAAAGGGTCAGCCAGTAAAACAATGTCATATGTATCAAATGTTTTGCTTTTCATTAGATAAAAAATTGTTTTGTATGTGATTGTAGTTTAAGGGATGACTGCAATAATTTACAGTAATTTACAATATTCTAGGACTCTTACAGAAGGAATGGCCAAATCTCTACAGCTTTTTCTTCAGATAAATATTTAGCTTATCTACACTGGATTTTACAGTCATGTGAGCCAAACTTTTGAACAATATTTAGCCACATTTTCTGCTTTTGCCCAAATAGTATCAAAACTATCAGAGACAAGTATTTAATCTTCAAGATTCTAGAGTTTTTCTTGTACAAATGTAAATTTTTGTTTTGAAACTATGTATTTTATTTTTTAATGCTAACTTAGGTATCATAAAAATTAAATTATGTTTAGTGTTGTTATTTCTCATTGTTTTGGTTTTTAACAATTAAAAAGTATTTTTATAAAATTAAAAATTTGTAAGATCTCAAATCTACAAATCAAACCAGTGAAAATATGTTTGCAGTTCACTGGTGTTTCTGAAACTTTGGACAAACTCTATGTAAGTCTTGAAGCTATGCTTCTGAAACTGAAATCATACAAGGGATACATTGTGATTTCACTAGAATCATGTTGTAGGTTTAAATCATGTCTAAAGTTTTCATAAAGCATTCTGTACTTGTGAGTGATGAAGGTGCTTTTAGTGTTATGTACTTGTAATATTAATGTGTCCTGTTTCCAAGATAACCTGGACATTTTTTAAAAGTTAAGTTCCTGTAAACTGAGGAAAAAATTTAAAGAAAAAAACGAAAAGAAAAAAAAGAAAAAAGAAAAAAGAAAAGAAAAAAGAAAAAAGAAAAAAGAAGGGAGTTTCACATACTTGTGAACAACTGTTCCTCCATTAAAATCACCATAGGGTGTTCAGGACAAAGGCTTCACTGTATGTTGTAGGCTTGCATTGGCTCTGAATAATCCTGGAAAAAATCCTGGTTTGCTGTATGTGGTAGATGGTTTATGGCAAGTATCTTGAATTCCTCCTGTGGACCTGCTGCTATCCTTCCATCTCACTGGAAACCAAGGCTGCTTCATCTCCGTTACAAGGGATATAATGGAAGGAAAGGGAGAGGAAAACATTGGCAGACAAGCACATTGAGAAGAAAATACAGGAAAATAACATTTAATTGTGTAATTATTTATCCATACAGAATCACATTTTGCTGGGGCAGGTCTCTTAACTTCCGTATGAGCAGACTTAAATGCAATTAAAGCGTGGGCTGTATACTGATCTATGAAGGGAAGGTTGGAGATTTGCAGGGGACAGATTTATTATACAAATATAGTGGTCATTTACCTTGCTGGCATTTTGCTAAGTTCCCTCATTGTTATTCTTTTTAAAAAGTGCTTCCTTTTAAAGTGAGCAGCTTTTCCACCTCTTAAGTATTATAGTGACATTTAACCACAACAAACCAACTAACATTTTTTTTTGTTAGTTTTTATTAGGTCCCTTTTGCAAATTACATTGAATCATTAAAACTTCATTGTGTTGCATCAGGCTTCTCATCTCAATTTGAAGAGTATTCCTGCTAGCTTGATTGGGAATTATGACTGAGAAAAGTCTTGCACTTTGGCTTACAAAAACTCAATCAACATTTTATAAATTATCTGGATACCAAAATATCAACAGTATGATTACCATGAAAGACCTGTAGGAGAGAATAACCTTGCTGAAAAAAGTGTGAATTCATCAAACACATGTATTGGTTCCAGTGATATCTTGCTTTGAAAAACAATAGGAATTATTTAATTTTAAAAATTCATCAAAGCCTATTTATGTTTTAGGTGAAGTATAGTCTATTATTAGTTTGTTTCCATTCTTTGTTTCAAAGGTGTTGCATTTTATATTTTGCCATTAATTTCTATTGTGTTGTATTATGTGAAGGATTATATATTTTATTTTGCTATTCCAATTACTCTTAAATAATATAAATTATATAAAATCATGCTTTTCAAAACGTAAGCTGTCAAAACTTGCACAATTTCCTACATCTTTCAGTGGAAATTTCTGGAAAATCAAAGCACTGAAAATTTCTTTTTAAGCTGCTAATTTTTAGTTTAGTTTAGTTTAAGGTAAGTTTAAACTTTTAAAATTGTGATTCAATCATGTAATTTTTAAATGGGATATAATGTCAATCCACCTAGAGAGTGTAATCCATCATGGAAGAGGAAACACACAAGAGGAGCACTAAAACTTCTGAGCATTTCTTTAGCTGTCCAAGACTTAATAAATAGCTCTTCTTTTTGAGATATTTTTATGAATTTGCCTTAATTTTTCCTTTGGTGGTAACAAAGTCTAACTCCAAGCAGTCTTCCACTATCCATCCAAGCTATGATTTCCTGATTTTAAGCAGAACACTTTGATCTGAGGTGGTTTTTAAATTTTCTTTACTACTGAATATTTTGTCTGTGTAACTCCATTTAGAAGTGATGGAGAGCTGAAAATTTTTCTATGTTTTACCAGTTTCTACTGAATATAGTTCAAGAATTTTTCCTTGTTTGTATGTGCTGGGAGTTGCTTTTCATGCTTCATGGAGATTTGAACATGTTTTTGAAGTATTGTGTTCCGTCAAATCCAGTGATACTGAAATTCAGCTATATATACATTTATTCTGTCTCCAGGAAGAGTGAGGTTTGTATCCAGACAGGATAGAGATGTAGCTAAGTGTTTATTTAATGGAGCTCATATACCAACTTCTTTAGTACATACCTGATTTTTTTAAACTTAAAATTTTAACATGAGATGTTCCAAACCTACACAGACTTTGTCAAACTCCACTTTTGTATAAGACAATGCAACATGGTCAAAGCTTGCATGCAGTCTCAGTTCAAGTGTTTCCTGCATTGTGTGAGTAACTCTGGGGGAAATTAATATTGGGTATACGCAGAAGTATGATAACTCTTTTCAGTAAAAAAATCACAGAATTCCAGAATCAAATAACAGCTGAGGTTAGAACGGACCTCTGGAGGACATGTGGTTCAAGCCCCCTGCTCCAGCCTGGTGTCCAGAACCATCCAGACAGTTCTTGAGTATCTCCAAGGATGGAGCTGACTCCACAGATATTCTGAGGAACCTGTGCCAGTGCTCAGTCACCCTAACAGTAAAAAAGTGTTTCCTGATGTTCAGAGGGAATTTCCTGTGTTTCAGTTTGTGCCCACTGCCTCTGGCCCCATCACTGGGCAGTACTGAGAAGAGTCTGGCTTTGTCTTTACAACCTCCCTTCAGGTATTTATACATATTAATAAGAATCTCCTGAGCTTTTTCTTCTCCACTCTGAACAGTCCTGGCTCTTTCAGCCTGTCTTTATATGAGAGATGCTCCAGCCTCTTCATAATTCCTGTGGCTCCCCGTTGAACGCTCTCCACTAGGTCCATGTCTCTCCTCTTCTGAGGAACCTAGAACTGAACACAGCACTGGGGTATGGTCCCATCAATGCTGAATAAATGGGAAGGACCTGCTGGTAACATTTTTCTAATGCAGTTAAGGAAACCATTTACCTATTTTGCATCAGGTGCACTTTGCTGGTTCATGTTCCACCTGGTGTCTATGAGGACCTTTAGGTTGTTCTTTTGCCAAGCGGCTTTCCAACAGCTATGCCTAATGTGGTACAGATAAACAGGTATCAATGCTTTTTTTGGTAGGAATACATTGCTACCAAAAAAAAAACCTGTGTTATAAAATGTTAGGGTTGGGGTTTGTTCTTAGTGAATTTTTTACGAGATTAGTTTTTCTTTCACTTGCAGTTTTGAAAATGTTACTGAGATGTGGTGCAGTTCAATTTTCCTGATTTTTCAAATAAAGCGAATAACCTGAAAAAAAGGGAGTCACCTCAAAATCCTAAAAAGAAAGAAAAGCTAAACCCTCACACTCTGGAGCATTACAGGAAGCTCAGGTATCACTACAGCTGATATGGTTAAACATGTTGTCATTGTTCTGTAGTTAACTAGGCTCCTGTTATAGATGCGTTATTTCAAAGCGTTCTAGTTGAAATGTACATGTAAGGCGTTATCCAAATCTACTTTAGAAAAGTTAATCTTTTATTAGTTATGACTAGTGAGCCATTCTAGAGACACAAGGAGCATTTCTGATCATGATTTAATTTATAGTTGATGAAAAACAACACAAGCCCAATGTTAGAACCAAAAATAATCAGTCTCAGCACAGGCGTTTTCCTTTTCACCGGCATAATTTTGCTAATTAGAACTGGGCTGCAGAACTGGGTAGATTCTTTTACATTCACAAACATTTTGGTCATAGGCAGTGACCAGGTGATCCTACATAGGGTGGAAAACAATGTGAATTTATTGTATAGTGATTTAAAGTGTTTATGATACATTAATTTAAAAAAACAGTGTGAACTGACTGGATCTAACCACATGGGTATGAACTTGTTTGCCTCATCTCTAAGCTGAAGTTCACGTGCTTACCTAATTAAATCTACAGCTGACCTAAAAATGACTAAAGATATTATTGCAGATTCACCCCGTGTTTAGAGGGCTAACTCAGAAAAGCACACTAGTTGAAGTTAATTAAGCTGTATAATATTTCAAAGTGTTCCTGTCTCGATAATACCAAATTCAAATAAACTTGTGAATATTGTTTTCAGACCTCTGCACAGTAGTTATTCTTCCACCATGCATTCTTTCCTTTTAATGTTTTCCTACACTATCTCACAAGCATTTCTTGGATTTGCTGCCATCAAACCAGAGTGAGTTAGAAAATGGGACCTCAGTTTCTACCTGTGGAGAACCAAATCTCACTGTTAGGGAGAATGATGTGGGAGGTCAATGTGTGAGAGAAGGAGAAGACCAGGGCTGTGTTTCTGATTTGCACACTTGACGTTGCATTGTCCAAACAGCCAAAAAGTCACAGAAGTTGGAAGTCATTTTGCCTACTTTAGCCATCTAAAAGTTAAGGCTGATCTCATTTTTCTGGGCTTTATGGAATACCAATAAGGAGAACCAACACCTTCAGAGAGCAATCAACCTCCTCCTAAGAGGTAAACCTGAGCTGCCTGGGTTTGCTTTTGGAAGTCGATTACTTTTTCCCTGATGGTTGTAAAGTACCATACATCACTGGTTTGACTTAGATATTCAGCTTGTAGACATCCTGCTTGAAAAAGTTCATCAGAAGTAGTTTTACTGTACATGACATGCTCACAATGACATATATTTATATATATATATATA
>WBNO01007546.1:28516-76705 GCA_013400575.1 Peucedramus taeniatus | reverse complement strand
CTTCCTTCCTTCCTTCCTCTCCTTTCCTCTCTCTCTCTCCTAATCTATATTTCTTTTTTTTCTTCTTTTTTCATGCTCTATTTTTGTCTTCCCTCAAAAGTGTGTATGTGAGCAGCCCAGGAGCTGTATGTGTTACAGCTCAAACATAAAAGTCATGTGCATCTTCATAATATTTCCCAGATCTTTCTTTTCTCTTGTTGCAAGTGAAAGGTTTGTGTTTCAATAATCAATTTTAGAAGAATCAGATGAGCTACAAGAAATATATTGATTATACTAAATTGAATGATCTTGGATTACAACCTGTTGATACTTATTATTGCTATGAGCCTGAAGTTTGGCCAACATGACTGTACAGAAAGTCTGGACCCTGAAGTCTCCATAGCACCTACCTAAACCCATTCCCCTTCCTACAAATTCATATTAGTTTGCTAATGACTGATTTAACCCACCAGAAAAATTACTGGTACATAGAAATATGATATTAGATGAAAAGAAAGAAGAAGAGAAACTCTTAAGTATTAATGGTGAAGGTCAGGGAAAGGAAATTGCAAGGTTCAGAATAATAAACATACATGGTGGTTTTATTTTGGGAATATAGGAAAATGGGCCTGTGGGAAAGAAGGAGTCTGAAGGGTAGAAGACAATGGAGTTGAACAGAAATTGAAGTGATCCAGAGAGGTAGCAGAAGAGCCTCACTGAGCAGCTGCCACACAGTCAGTAGAAACTGAATTTCTACAACTCTTCTCAGGAAAACTGGACTTTCAAGGAGGGAAACCTATCCTTCATTGGTCGATTCTCTTGCTGGCCTCCCCACTTCCAGGAATAGCTCTGGATATCAAGTATGGTATGATATTGAAGTACGTAGAGGTCCAGGGATGAGTCATCAGTGAAGTCTATCTAGCATTTATTAACTTCCACTAACTTTGTTAGTTCTGTCTTCAGCAGAACCTCTGAAAAGAGTTCTATATTTGGCAGGGCCTAAACAAAACCCTTGCTTATTTTGGTGCAAATCAGCACAAGTCAAATTTTACTGATTTAGGTGAGACTTGAGACTCTGCCTAAGACTCATTTTCTTCAAGTGAAAACCCAAAACTAAATGTTCATAAGGACCTAGCAGTGGGGAAAAGGGGGGGTTGGTTGTTTTTTTGGTTGGTTGGGTTTTTGTAAAAAATTAGGCCAAAAGAACCAAAACAAAGTATGCAGCTCAGTTCATTCAAGGTGGGAAGAGAGCAGCAGACAAGACTGATGCCTCACAACAACTTACCAGCTTGGACAGTAACTCAGTACATAGCATTCTTCAAATATTGAAACAGAACAGTGTTTAGAACCTGAGTTTGCTCAAAAACACTGGAATGGGAAAAATACTAAAAGAAAATAGTTGGCTACCACTTACATGGCTTCTGTTTCCTTGGAGTTGGGAGAAAATATGTTGCTAGAAGCAGTAATTAGTGAAATTATAGAAAGGGACAAACTGAGGTCTAGGTTAGTTAGACGTACTTATTGCCTGCCAGCTGTAAGGAAAAAAAGGTGCACTTTTCTGGTTTGTTGGCTTTCTGTTTTTTGGCTTTTTTTGCAAAAAGTACCCTGTGGCTTCACTGAGGAACTAGAAAACCCCCTCACATTGGCACATCCATAGCATATGGTGCTCCATGTTTTTTACCCATGTGTCTTACTTTGACTTTTGGCTATGTAATCAAATCTTGTAAACCTAAAAAAAAGCCAAACAAAAACTTAAAGATCTATGGGCAAACAAAATGTAGTACCAAATAATATTTGAGGCTGATGTGGTAGAAGAAGAAAATGGATCAACAATTTGTGAATTATACCTTTGACACTAATGGGGGAAAATGCTGTAACACACTTCACACCCTAAAATATTTGCTGTTTTCCTGTCTTTGCATGGGGCCACGTTCTTCAGCTCCTGTATGCACCTACTCATTATAGTTCAACAACATCAAATACCAGTATAGAATGACATTGACCAGTTCCCTTTTAAGTATCTTTACATGGAAGTAAGACTATTTGCACATTAACTGAAGGCTAATCATTGAACTTCCTTAGTGAAATAGAAAACTTGGGTTACATTTTCCTTTTTTGAGTTTTTTTTCTTTTTCTTTTTTGGGGGGAGAGGGGGATGGGAGGGAGATTAAAAACATTTGATTTGGCATGAAGTAAAAGTGCATACTTCACACATATTTCTAACCAACCCCCAAAAACAGTCTCTGGCTTTGAACGTGTTGAACAGGAAGCCATTTAGTGTTGGAATGCTTGCTTTGCTGGTCCAAGAAACACACGTACTTATTACCTCTGGGCTATCTAAAAAGTTTGAGGGTGAAAAAGTTTAATTTATATGTAGAAACTTGTTTCCTGTTTTGTTTTTTCCCCTTGTGTGCCAAGTCTGTTTTTTAAACTCTGTGATAGGTAACACATTTCCCTTTTTCTGCCTTTCATCCCACTTTATTTACCCAGCTGTATAATTCACTTCAATTTATAGCTCATACACTCACCTGGCTTAAAGTCCAAAGACACAGTCAGAGAGAAGAAAACATGGATGTTGTGTTTTCATGGTTACTGAGGAAAGGGAAGAATCTGGGTGAATGTGAAGCTGCCTTTATATCAATATCAAGGGAGTGGTGGTGGGAGACTTCTCTTTCAGGATGTGCCACAGTATATGTTGAAGAAAGGTGAGGAAGAGGGCAAGGAAAGCTGTGCCAGTGTAGAGTGTCCCATGATTATTGAATCAAGTTATGCATGTTTTAAGTCTACTTACTTTCTCTGAATGAGATACCCATCTCAGCAACTTTGCTTACTTTGGAAGTACTTACATGTAGAAGCATGAGCAGCTAAAAATAAAATTAAGTAAAACAAAACAAAATAAAATAATAATAATAATAGTAAAAGTAGTAGTAGTAGTAGTGATAGTAGTAGTAGTGAAAAGACCAAAAGACCCATTCTCAGATCTTGGGTGTGCCTAATACACAGAAGTATTTATTCATGAACTGCAAAGGAATTAGTTGCTCAAAAAGGAAGAAAAGCCTTCCTGAACAAGAGCCGTAAGATCTTACAATAAAATTTTGCATATTAAACTAAGATTTCTACAATTGAAACAAAACTGGAGAGTGCCTGTAGAACTGGTTTTTTATTATCATTAACTTGGGGTCATTGTTCAGACCAGGCTTTTAGTAAATGGAAAGGTTTTGTGGAGGTAAAGTGATGGCTAGCTAACAAAATCTATTGTGCTCGTAACTAGAAATGTCTATCATAGCTAAAGAGAACTGCCAGATACAATACTTTATTTATTTTACTATATAAATTTAAATTTAAATAGTAAAGTAAATTTTAACTATTTAAATTTACAAGACTATAACAGCCTATGGAACAGTTTGAAGCTTTTTTTTTTTCCTGTCCCAGCATTTCAATATTACCAAGTATAACAAACAAAAACCCCCAAGTTTCCAAGCTAGTAAGCAGAGCAAAGAAATCTGATGTGGTTCCCCTTGTGTGCTTTCCTGGGAGTGAAGGGATGTAAAATAACTATGCCTCTCTTTCGCACTGCTCTTCCTATGGAGGTCAAATGCTGTATGCTAATAGCCTCCAATTAAAGTTTTGTGTAAATGCACATGATTTCTTCTGTATCTGCAACAGACCTTCACTTCCTTATACCTCTATTGCTAAGAAGAAAGTCAATAAAATAGCGAGTGCACCCACCAAACCTGCCCTTTCCTTCAAGACTATGTGGCTGGGGCAGACCAGGCACTATTACCTGCAGAGGAACTTGCTGCTGCAGTGAGCTGTCACTTGCCGCCACACCACATCTCTTCTGCAGGGGTCACACACAGGACTGAAGAGATTTCACATTTCTGCCAATATTCCTGTCCAGACTGCCTGCCACACCGCAGCTGGTGCTGAAGAAGCATTGTTAAATCTCTCTAGGGAGTGGAAATTCTTGAAAAAGACCATCGCATTTGTAGCACATTTTCCATTTTCACATAGGTTGCTTCCTATAGTTGGTGGCATATCCCAGATGGTGGCATATGTGCTGGATGCACATAAAGTTCAAGATCTTTCATCTCCCTGGTCCATGTCTTTTCCTGAAGAGAAGGTTCGACAACAGAAAGAATAATTGCTCCTCATTTCTGCCAGAATGGCATATTCCTTCCTACAGTGCCTCTGAAGCAAAGCCTCATGCTGGCTCAAGGAACTGTTCTGCCTCTTCTCTGTCCAAGGAGCTGGGATATGGGAAGGAAGGAGGGCTGAGCCTTCAGTGCACACCACCCTGCTCAAGGAGAAAAGATGTTGCATTTAACGCTCAAGTTTCAGATGCCAAATGCTCTGCAAGGGACTCACCCAACCGCTGGACAGCAAAATAAAGAAAGCCTTCCTTGGTCTGTAAGAAGACTTACAAAACAAAGTTAAATTATGACTTTTTCTGACTAAATAATATAAAAATGAGGCACTTAGTGCACTATTTCAAAGGCTGGCTGCTAACCACCAGCAATAAATATATTTCAATGGTAACTGAATGCAGGAGTTATGGTAGGGCAAATCTCTATTTAGGGCCTGGTTGAGGCATATTACAATGAAGAATTGGCAGAAGTAGAATGAGATTCTTTTATCCAACTAGTGTGCTTCTCATCCATAATCCCTTTTATTGTCTGAATAGATTGTAAATATTTTTTCTTTTAAGATCTTACTAATTCTTCTGAGGATCCTTTAAAATTCCTCTGTTTCTTCCCTGGTTTAGGAACTCTCAATTTTATCTCTGTAGCAATAGCTACAGCCACATTACTACAGAGTTCCCCTCAGGGAGCAATCCTACACCAGGTGGCACAGAGTGACTTGCATCCATACTGCTCAGGGCTATGCTCTGGAGTACCTCACCCACTCCTCTGGAGTCCACAGGAAGCCCCCATGGCCTAAGCATAATTATTTTATGTTGTGACCTTCAGAACACTTCAGCCTGCTGCAGTGATGTCTTTATAGCATGATGTGTGAGTAATGCACACTATGGAGCATGTTATGAGTTACTGAGAGGGTAGTCAAGAGAATGAACTTGCTAGAATTACATCGAAAAGACTGCATAGAGCTGAACAAGCTGAACTAGTGTTTTCTGAAAATAAATTATCCCCAAAATAATTAGTGGATTTCATCTTAGGGAAGACATGATTTCTTCCAAAGGGCAGCTCAAACCTTTGGTTTCCATGGAAGAAAATGAATAGAGGTCAGAGTATGAAAGCAGGCTTAGCACCTGAATTACAGTGTAGACCTATCCTAGCCTCTGGCATTTCTAACTAACAGATAGCTTCTCAACTCCTCTTCCTAATTAGCAGTCCTGCAAATGACAACTGAGCACATCCCTGTCTGCTGAAGGGCTCTGCATGATTTCTGAAAGTTTCCAAAAGGTTGGATACTTCAGAAAGTTCTCCTTAGCAAGAAAAAAAAAATGAAAACTAATGGGCTTTTTTCTTAACTTTTTTCCATAGCCTTAAAAGAAGAGCTGATCAGAATTTGGTGTGACAATGACCTCCTTCCATTAGTTTTTGTTTGATCCCAGTAGGCCATTCCAATGTTGGTCACTACTGTGCAAGCAAGTCTAGGTACCTGCTCTGGTGAGAGGGAGTTGAGAGTCCAGGAGCAATGCTCTGACAGGCCTTCAGCTGTCTCTGTCGCTCTTGGCCTGATCCTTTCAAAATTTCAACTGCCTGACTCTGTTCTCAGCAAAGTTGGTACAAACTGTCCCATTGATTTACACATTTTCTTGATCTGCGTCAAAGCACACACTTCATAAGGAAGTTACTGGTGGGTTGTAAAAAAATTATTTAGAGAAACAGTGCCCAAAAAGAGGTTTCTGGAGATTCCTTATATCAGCCTTGTGATGGACATATTAAAACTTAAAGGTAAGTTTTTCCTGACCACACTGCAAGTGGAAAAAGGCAGTCACATAGGACTTTTGGAAATTACTTATCAGCAGCTCAGGTGTAAAGCCTAAATACATACTCAGGAGTAGGCATTTGCTAATAAAGCCTAGAGAACTAAAATTTTTAGTTAATAGTCATGAGTTTTCCTTGCTGATATTAGAAAACTTACTGATAAAGATGTAAAAAATCTGGCAAACACTTTGCAAACTTTCTAGGCCAAATAGTTCAAGCTAAGTCTCACCAGCTTCTCTATTTTCTTGGTGCCTTTATACCCATTTTTAAGAAAGTCTGCAAATGTAGCAATGCATAAACAGATCCTGTCTAGTCTGTGAATCCTGGCACACAGCCTGTCACTTCCAGAATCTACATTTCTTATCTAACCAACCTGAGCAATAGTGGTCCACTGAAAAACAAAATACACCTTTCCAAAGCCTTTCCAGTAGGCCTTCCTTCAAGCTGAATACATAACACCAGCAGGAACAAGAGAAGAATGTCCTCATTCTGCATAGCTCTCAGTGACTGGAAGTCTTCTTCAGCCTTACATATACTGTAAAAAGAAAGACACAGTTTATATTTCCTTTTTTGAGTTAGGCAGAAATTGAATGCCTGAGTTTTACTGGTATTTAATGAAAATCATGCGGATTTTTTCAAATGTGTTTTATTATTTCCTGCCAACTTTGAGGGAAGTGTAAGCAATTTAAGCATTCCAGGTCATTCACTTCAGCTTTCTCAAATCCCAGAGCAAATCTTATTGATTCTACTAAAATTATCTTCACTTTTCAAATCTTGCTTTATCTGTATGTTTAGTGATTCCCTCACCAGCATATTAAAAAAAAATTATACCATTACCATAAACGTGTTAGGATGTCTACAGGGAAAATAGACTTTTGTTAATCCTGTGTCTATGGAGATGAGACTAAAGAAACTTTTTGCATTACCCCTTCATCTGTTGTAATCTACTTTGAAGATTAGAAATGGAAACATTTTATTGGAAGTAGATTCTGGGGAAAAGAAAGTGTTTTTTGCATTGAATCCAAAGAACTAAGAGGCATCTCCATTAGTATTGGGTGAACTGTCAAAAACTAATCCTGAGGAATCTTAAGAATTAAAATATGTCATTCCCTCTGCCTCCTCAAACACTTGAGGTTGGTATTTTTCAACTTCAATTTATCAAGAGTCATCTTTCTACTATATATGATAATGAGGTCACATTTTTAGTGAAGGTTTTATGTTTTGGGTGAGTGAGCAAGAATATACATATTCATGTGGACAATTTCTTACATGCAGTGTTAAGCTGTGTTTCTGTCTGAAAGGCTGTATTTTATGAATAATTTTATCTCTAGAAAATGTTATCTGAATGGTTTTGTGCCTTTCTAAGACCTAACCCACTCTCTTAAGAAATGCTAGTTCTGAATCCAAGAAACCAGTTCCTTTCTGTGAAACCTTTGACTGGTTCCTGTTTGTAGTATTTTGGGAAATGAACTTGATAAATATTTTCATTTTCTCTGTGTTTGCATGTTTATACATATCTGCAAATACGTGTATATCAAGGACTTCATTGTTTATTAAGGAAAAAAACCCAACCAATACATGTATTAATTATCTTGTTTGTTCCTACTCCTTTTTGACTTGTGATCCTGGTGGGACTTGGGTTTCTTTACTGTTTTATTTATAGATTATGTAAACATTACAATTTTCATTGTACTTGCACCAACCCTGCAGAAGTCCTGTAAGTCCCAAAATAAATAGTTTTCCGTGTGTTGCCAAAGAACCATTTAAAGCTAGGTTGGAACTCAAAAGTAGTTCACATTTACTGTCTCTCAGTGACTTCCCATCACTTTTCCTCAATTTAAAAGCAAAAAGTGGTTTTAGCTGTCAGGTCATTGAGTTGTTTCTTGGTTTGAAAATGAGGTGGAGTCCTTCCTGGCTCATGTATCATCACCTCTAAACCAGTCCTAGTTGCAGTAAGACATTAATGTAGAGAAGTGGGGAGATCTTCAGAAGCCCAAATAGCAGGAAAGCACCTCAAGGTGACAATCATTTATAACAATGAGGTAAGTTAGCTGTGGTTGGGTATGCAGTAGTGCACAGGGATAAGATGCTAGCTTCTCCTTATCAACCATACTCATAACCCATGGGATGGAAAGAAAAACAATATTTAATGATATTTTTATCTGTAAATGCATTAGACGTTTTTAAGAAAAAAGGAGAACAAAAACATGGCCTATATGAGCATTTTCAGAGAAACACTTCAGTGTTTCAGAACCCAGTCTATCCATAAATACATTGATCTGAGGGAAAGGCTCCTGTCCTTCCCGGTGAGTATCTACTACTATACAATTAGTTATCCTTGATAACACAGTTGACCATTATTTCCCATTCACTAATACATATTCCATTAGGCATCGTTATACGTGTCTTTGCTCATCTAAGAGGTCTGCCTTTTCATGTCTTGGGATTTCCTGACCAATGCTGAGGTGAAGAAGGACAAAGTAGTTGAAGCAAAATTAAAGGTCTTTGCTTATTCTTAGAGTCAGTACTGCCTAAAGCTTGCCCCACTTCCTAAAATGTAAGGTTGGTCTTTTTTTACAAATGTTTTGGCTTCTGCTCTTCCAGATCTGGGTTAGATAGGGAAATAAATGTCAATATTACAAAATAAAAGCTAAAACTGTGGTAGTGGAAACTGGGACCAGAAATATTGGAAACCTGTCCTAGAATTCTTATATTCAAATCGCTTCCTCTCCAATTTTGAAGTATCAAGACATTTGACTTATTTAGATAAGGTCTGGGCTGTCCAGCATTTGTCTGAAACTAAACTGAAGTTCCCAACTTTGGGGCAAAAATATTAGGGCTCTAGTTCAATTTAAATTTTATAAGAAGAGTATTCTAAAAGCTCCAGTAGGCATCTGCTATACAAAACACTGATTATTTGAAATCTCATCATCAGTCAACTTTGTGCTAAATGGTGGAATAAAACCTGAATGTGAAAAAAGAATCTAATTAACTAGGTCCCTGTACCTACTCTGGGAGCAGCTACTGAAATCCAGGGAGTACATTAGGGGAAAAATATTTACTCAGAGCATAAAGGGGATAGAATGATGCTTAGCTAGGAGTCTTTCTCATGACCTTGATGAATTTTGGATCAGCCCCTAAGATGTCAGGTTATGTGTACTTTGGAAAAGGAACGCTATATAAATGCATGTGTACACTGTGCCTTATGATCTGCAAAAGCACAGATCAAAAACATGAGATAAATGTGACAGTAATTAAGTCATATGAAACAAATATATTTTCCAGCTACAGTTAAGAGCTGTTAAGCAAATGGTGGTTACATATTTTCATCTTTCTCACAGGGAAATGCAAGTATTTTATAGCTGTTGGAAAACAATCTTTATAAACCACATTGTCAAAGTATGAGCAATCAATTTTTACTTTAATTTTCCCAAGATTCTGTCTTTTCACAGTAACATTCTGTCTTTTCACAGTAACCCAGTAAGATATACTCTTTGGGGTGGGGGGAAAGGAAAACGGTTTAGACTGTTCAGCTAATAATGAAGCTTAGATATGAAATAATACTTTATAATTATAGACACAGAATGCAGTTCCTATGTTAACTTACTTTGTGAAGTCAATAAAAATATCAACACTAAGTTCAAGGAAATAGTTGAAGCCAGAACTTTGAAAAACTGGTTTTTGTAAATTAATCTCTCTTATTATTTGCTAGTTCATGATAAGACTAATACAGCTCCCTATTACTACTGTTGTTTCAAACATCAGCTTTGAAGAACTTATATTCTGTTAGTTAAAATTGTGTCACATTGAAGTTTTGCATATGGCATATCTTCCTCAAGATGAAGGTTTCTGAAGTGTTTCAGCCAAATCTGTAGCGATATTTGTGGGAATGTGTAAGAAAATAGAGATTCAGTGCCTTGTTTTCCTGACCAGACTCATTTCACAACTTGGTCATGTTCTAGCTGGAAGTGACTATGACTGCCCAGCTCAGTGCTGTGGGCATGTGCTAAGCACAAATTAAGTTATTGCTTAAAATATTGCTTCCTCAGAAGACAGGCACAGATTGCTCAGATGGCAACATCTCCACCCTACCTTAGATGACGTTTAATTCCTTTTTTGCATCTGAGATGTGAATAAAGATGTGCAATAAACAAATACCAAATTGCTTCTTCTTTAGTGAGCACCAGTCAATCTATGGCTCAAATGGAACAGGACCTCTGTTGCATGACAGCATGGGAATGTGGGCTGCATCAAAATGTGAACATGACAAGGTGCTAAACTTAAAAAGAGTGTCTGGATACTTCCTGGCATGGCCTCAACTTTGCATCTTTTACAAATAACAAATTGTCACGTTGGTGTTTCTGGGGCAGATGATGTTACAATTCACTTCCTTGTTTAATCTTCCTTGTGCTATTTTGCTTTAAATCATTGGAAAGTCTACAGTTATACCATATTTACTTTATAGAACATGAAATGAAAGTAAACAAAGTGAATTGTCAGCGCTGTGTGTGCTTTCTTTGAATGCAGTGAGAGCAGCAACCTTTCTGTCAGACTGAGTAGAAAGCAGGCAAATTGTCTTTCCCTTGCATTGCTGTAAGTTAGCTCCACAACTTGAAGTTTATTCACAGAGACTGACTGAAATGTGAGGCGTGTGTTGAACACCTGATGAGACAACTGGTCTGATTATCAGCCTGCCTCTCTTCTGAGTAAAACTTACTAATATCAGCATCAAGCCTGTTGAAAAAGGTTCTAGGACACATCTCTCCGCTCATGAACAGCTCTAAGACCTTTGTTACGACCCTAGGAACTGCAGGAACTGTATCAGGTATAAAAGAACATATTACATCCATCAGGTCCTGTATTACCCTGTTGCAGTCCATGAATTGCCACTTTACAGTTGTCAAGCAATTTCGATAACTTGTGTCATTTAGAAAGAAAAATATTCCAGAAAAGGCTTCTTTTATTTTCCCCACATGCAGCAAACTGTACCCATGTTAGAGCCATATGAATGTCCTGCAAAGACGTTGTCTTCAGTATGCAGCGAGTCTCTGACACACCAACATTAGCAGAAAGGTGATCTGGGCTGTTGCATTTCACTTTTTGGTAGACTTCAGTTTTAAAAAGAAGCCCTCTACACTTTATTTCTTCTCCCAATTAAAGCCTCGCAGTAGGAAGATGTGATGACTCATCTACTTCTTCCCTTTTGCTACTGTAAGATTAAAGAGGTTGGCAAGCAGCTGCAGAGCAAGATGAAGTCGAGGAGTAGCCCATTCTCCCGTCCTATCACAAGCAGCATCTAGCAACTGCTGTCTCTGCAGACCTTTTCTTCAGGTGACTCAATCTCTCAAATTGACTGTGATCCTGGAAAAAGGGCTCATGCCAAATAACCATCCAGATAATGCTGCAAATTCCAAGCTAATCAGAGAAATTGCCTATTCACTTGAACAACAGTCACAGGCCTGGGAGGCGCCAGTCTCCAACTGCAGTCATGCCTTGGCTCATTAGTCCTATGTGTCCCCGAAACCAAACTGTCAAAGGGGTGTTGAGTGCACAAAGACTGGGCAGCAGCTGAATTAAATTCCTGCGCAGAACCAAAAATAGAACACTTTGAGCCCCTTCTCTGTTGTGAAGAAAAAAATTCCTTGACAAAAAAAAATGCTTTTCTTGGTATTATTTAATGCATTTTTCTGTCTAAAAAGCTAAAGATTTTTGGCCTCAAGGGGTGCTAGCCTGTTACCTTAGAGACTGTTTCTTTTAGAGGCAGTGGAGTGGCAGAGGGCATGCCTTTGTTGCTTACCTTGGCAACCATGAATTGCTAAATGCTGTTCCCATGAATGCAAGCCTTTCACTGCCATTAGTGCCTGCCCACAGGTATAAACATTCCTTCATGAAAAGGTCCAGGGGAATGTACACTACCTCGATAAAAATCAAGACGACAAACAAAAGCATATTATATAACACAGCAGTTATATAAAATTAGATTTTAAAACAAGATGTGTCTTTAATGACATTGATCCTGGATGCGGTCAAATTTCCTGTTCCATTTATATTCCCTACAGTCATACCAAGCGGTGGCAGTGGGGAAGGGAGGAAAGCGAGAAAGCTCGACAGGATATTCTTGTTTCTGTAATTGCAAAATGGAAGACCACTCCGTCCTTACTCAGAATAAACCTGCTGGACAGTTTCAGAGGAATAGGATGACTCTGTCAGTCTCCCTCCCTGGCAGTAGGGCAGATAGAGGCAGGAGGAAAGTAGAGGTTGCCGGGGCTGGGCAATGGCACTAGATCCCCTCTGCTACCAGGAATTCTTTATGGTCTAGCTGGGCAAACACTACAGGCAACATTCTCAACATGTTTACCTGTATAAAGGCCTTGTGCTGCAAAAACAAGAGATTTGTTGTATTCTTCCTGTAAATGAGCCTGTTGAGTGTGGAGGAATTAGGTTCTAAACTTAATTCTCCCCTCCCTCTCTGTTCAACGGTCTCCATTTTGAAAACTGATTTTTTAAAAAAACAACAAGATTTTCATTCCATTATCAAGTCAATTCACTTTCTCAGATCTGATAGGCAGTACTTCTAAGAAAATCTTGGCCCACCTGGATTTTTAGAATGCGATGTGGCATATTTAGGAGAACAATGTCTTGGGAAAAGGGATCCACTACAAGATATGTCTCTATATGTCTGTCAAAGGGGAGCCAGAAAGAAACTCATGGCTCATGTGGACTGAAAAGCTCAGACTGTAGCAAGGGGACTATGGTGTTGAACTGCCATACAAGAGCAACTTTGTACAATGAGATTAGGGTAAAATCCTATATGAGGTTTTTTGGGCCAGGAGAAGACCTCTCCTGCCTTGAGAAAATCCATGTGGTAATGGTGCTTGGCACTTCCCATGTAACCCTCCCTCCATGGGCTGGCCTTGCATCCACCATGCCAGGACACCCGGCAGTCAAATAATATCTTTAGAGCTGAGCCAAATGCAAGGGCAGTGTTGCAGACCTTCAGCTGATGGCCATGTAGCTGACCCCAGTTTGCCAGGTGTGCACACAGACAGACAGATGGCTGCCCCTGAAACATTCACATGCACCCAGGAGATGACATTGGAACAGCAGCTCTTTATCTTGTGGTAAAGCATATTCATGGTCCAAACCCCTGCAGAACCCTACTAAAACCAGAAGAATTACCAAGCTATCCGTGTGGCCCCTATTTCCATAAAGAGGAAGTGCTCATTGATAAAAAAAAATTAAAATGTCAGCATGGCCAGCAGATCAAGAGAGGTGACTCTGGCCTTCTGTTCCATTCTGGTGAGACTCCACCTGGAGTACTGCATCCAGCTCTGAAGTCTTCAGCACAGAAAAGGCATTGAACCAAGCCCAGAGGGAGACCATAAAGAGGAAGGGAGACCATAAAGATCATCAGAGTACCTCTCCTATGAAGAGAGTTGGGGCTGCGCAGCCTGGAGAAGAGAAGGCTCTGGGGAGAGACTTTGTGTCAGCCTTCCAGTACCTAAAGAGGGTCTACAAAAAATGTGGGGACAGACTTTTTAGTAGGCCTGTGGTGATAGGACAATGGGTATTGATTTCAAAGTAAAAGAGGGTGCATTCAGAGTAGATATATGGAAGAAATTCTCTTATGATGGGGGTGGTAAAACACTGGAACCCACAGATTTCCCAGCAAGGTGGTGGTTGCCCCGTCCCTGGAAACATTCAAGGTCAGGCTGGATGGGGCTCTGAGCAACATAATCTAGCTGAAATTGTCTCTTCTTATGGCAGGGGGTTTGGAACTAGACAACCTTTAAAGGTCCCTTCCAACCCAAACTATTTGACAATTCTATAAAAACAAGCAGAACATTTCAGCCAGCATTAGCAAGGGCCACACACCAGGCAAGCACACAGAGGGACAGCTGTGATCAGAAGAACCTGGCCTGTTGGCCATGCTCGGCCCTTCCTGGCTCCCAGCAGGGGAGCTGGAGACCAAGCAGAGAGAACATGCAGAACAAGAGACCCAAGCCTGACCTGGAAACCTGAGTGGCCTTTTCTCTTACTCCTGAAACCTGTGAGTTTGACTTTTCACTCTCAAAAGAAGAAATGTTATACTGACAGGAAAAATATTTACAAATGTCACTTTTTAAGATACCTCTTTTCTTTCCCTTCCCGAGCTCCAGTCCAGTAATTCTTAATCTTTACTAATAAGGCAGCAACATTTTTATTTCCCTTTGACCTCATTTTGTAGCACTGTCAGAAGGTGAAGAATGTGGTAGAGGACTGGTGAGGTTGACCAGCTGTCCCTGGAGATCCTGCCTCAGCATCTCCTCTTGCTCTCCCACTTTCCTATTCCCCCTCATGAGGTCTGACAGCTGCAACTGAGCCATGGATGCTCCCAGCACTCAACAACTCAGTATCCTCACCCATATCTGCTGTGGCACAAGCTTTATGCCTGCTGACCAGCTAGTGCTATCACTTTGGGCTTGTGCTGGTGTCATTGGGGGAGCAGCTTTGCTCTTCTTTCTGATAATCACACTGCTGATCACACCATCACTGTTGCCTTGTAGAAATGGGGTATTTACAGATATAAATCATGTTCTTTACTAAACACACCTTTGTTAACATTTCTCCTCTCAGTGCAACATCAGGAGAATGAGGAGCCTTTTGGTTTGTTGCAGTAGGCAGTGCCTATGGGCTCCACAGCCTTAGGGGTGTGGCAAAGGTTAGAGAAACTTTTAGAGGTTTCCTCTAGAAAGGAAACAAAAAAACTTGCAGAATAAAAAACTCACTCCTGCTAGATTTCAAATTTTATGAAAGATTACCAGCCTCTGTCTCTATGTATGTAAAAATACAACCAAACAAAAAACAGGGCAAGTCCACCAGAAAAAATAAACACTAAAAAGGACCAAAAAATACTCACACTTTTGGTGCCCAAAAGAGCGAGTGCTCTTTTCAGCAGCACTGAATCCGAAAATAACAAAAAATGAGATCTCTCCTTGGTTTCTTGATCAAAACAACCTCCTGTCATGAAACAAATAGTATTGCTTTCCAGGTGTTTGTCAAGATAGAGACAATGGTAATTATGGGACACTTCTATAATCCATAAGTAAGAAAAATTCAAAAGACATTTGATATATGATACATTAAGCAATTATAAAGCAATACATCTGTGAAATCCATTATGGCAAACATCTTACAAGGAATGTTAAAACAGTGGGAACATGCAGGGGAAGTTCAGCAAGCTTCTGAGCTTTACACACTTAAAATGTTTGCTGTATAGAGTTATGGTGCATTGCAAAAACCGAAAAATATTTCTTCATGATATTTTTTTTTCTTGTTTTTCCTTATCATCTAAGTATACCAAAATGTTCCAAGAAGCAGGATATTTGCTCTGCTCAGTTCAAAGTAGCAGAATATATATGCAAATTGAAGAGATTAAGTAAACCAAGCCATAAACAATCCTGAACTCAATATGCACTTCACAAAAATATGCTGTCTTACAGTTCTGTGCTCAAAAACTGTTGCTTCAGTTGGTTTCTGAAGTTCTTACTGTACTAAGGTAACATAAGTTCTGGCATCTTCTTCAGGAAAAATGAAAAAAAGGAAGGAAAACCAGCAGGAGGGCTAGAGGATCTGTAAGCATCCACCATCTGTTGGCTGGTAACAAGCAGGCTTTAAGATTTAGAGGCAATTAAATTAGAATTCTGTTTCCTTTCAAAGTATGGATAGTTCAGATTTAGAGTCCTTTCCTTCCTCTACCCCAGAGGAACCCCCCCTCCCTCCCTTGGCTGACTCTGTTATGGAAGTGCAGGCCAATGGCTGCCACTGTTCCTTTCCTGGCATGGACGAACAATAACCACTTACATCAACAAAACATAACTCTGGGAGCATAATGGCATCACATATCAATCAAAACAAGCCAGATGCTAAACAAACCTGAAGACTGATAGGAGAATAAAGACAGGATCAAAGGCTACAGTTCTCACCTCAATGAGAGTTTTTCCACTGTTTCCCACTTGTGCTATTACTGCTCAACCAAATGACAACACACCACTGCATTTCAGAGCTATCAAAGAAAATTCCACTATAGGAAACACATAGAATAAGGTCAGATACTTCATTATTTTAGTTTTTCAGTAGCCATGTCAGGTCACATTTAGATTTGTTAAGCTGAATTTCCTGTATCTAAGGTGTAAATTCTTGACATATTGTCAGCAAGTCCTCTGTAATGACAGCTCCCAGAAGAAATTATTCTTGCCCTGCCTTGCCTTGCCTTGATTTGCCTTGCTTTCCTTCTCTTCCCACAAAAATTCTCCTCCCTCTCAAAGGCTTTGGTGTGGCTTGGTCACCAAGTTTTGTCACTTCAGGTTATGGAGGGTGGCTTTCCCCAAGTCCACCCTGACCTCAGCCCCTGCACAGCCAGCCAGCAGCTGGGCCTGGAGTGCAGCACAGCCCCAGCCTTGACCCAAGAAGATCTGTGTGATCACTGGGTCTGGTATCCCTCCCAGTGACATATAGAGTATGTCCAGGGTGAAATCTTGTCGGGGTCTCAGGAGGTCAGGATGACCCCGATATGTGTCAGAGTCTCTTTTTTTCTCAGCCTGGCAGTTGAAGAAGGAAACTTTGTCTGCAGTTTCCAAGGTTGTTTATTTTCTCCTATCTAGTACATTCTTTTCCTGACCTGCCATGATCTGTTCAGCAGGCCAACCCGAGGCACACTGCCTGCCTTCAGGGCGGTGTTGTCTTTTTATACTAAAAACTACGTGTACTTTATTTACAGTTATTTTCCAATACCTGTCACCTATGTTACACAGTCCATCTCTACTCTAAACCAATCCAAAAGTGCCACCATCACCCAGANATTTTCTCCATGGGTTGAAATCAAAGGCACAGGGGTCTTGGGCTCTGTGCCAAGGCCTCTGAGCCCCCTGCCAGGGGCTCGAGCCATCCAGGACAGCCAGAGGGATGTCCTGGGTTCCAAAAAAATCTAATAAACTGGTATCATTTCAGGGGAAGCAAGTAGCAGTGGCTTTGGTTCACTACACTGAATGCATTAAAGACCAAGAATTGCAAGGAAAAGGACCATGCAAATTAGGGGATATTTTTTTCTGTAAATTGGGGGAATCAAAGAAAAGCTAAAATTGGTATTCTAATCCTAGCCTCACAGGTCCCAGTTCTGCCATTACCGAATAAATGTGCTGATATGTGAGGGGAAAAAAGACTTCTGTCAGGGAGCTCTGAAATGCTCTGATTATGAAGGAGTAGTGGAAAGTTCCCTGGAATTATCTAGTGAACACATCTCAAGCTGTTTCAATTCATACCTGAACTCATACCTACTGTCAGTATACCAAGAGAGGAACATCTCTCCTTCTCCAGATTTTGCCTGTGGGTTGGATAGTGCTGGTTGTTCTTCTCTTCTACTTACAGCAAACATGCTCAAATTCACCCACCAATGTAACTTCTGTTGTAAAACAGTGGTCACAGTTTGAAGGTACCAGTACACATGGCCCACAGTGACCCTCTTATATTGCTGTACCAAAGTCACCATCAAATATTCCTTGTTTCAAAGCAACCACAGCTAATTATGCCATTATTTAATGTCATAAGTTATTGTACTTCCTAGTCATGGTTAACAACACTTTCGTCTGGAAGATTTGGATTAACAAATATTTTAGATGGTAAATTCCACAAGAATATGCTCCTAATTTTATTTATCTGGTAGCTTACTTCAATCGCTGCCTTTATATATGAAGTCACTGCTGGGATGGTGGACAGCAAATATTTAACAGTAGTTGATAATGTTATGCAAAAGTGAATGGAACAAACTAAGGAGGAACACCATATCCAATTGAAGTGGCAGAGGAATGCAGTAGACAGAATGTAATTACTTGTGTGAGAATGTGCCTAGAAAACTGAAGCAAATGCCTCTGCTCCTTTGAAAAATGTACTTTTTAGCATATAATGATCTAAGTCTCTTTACTAGGTGAACATTGCATTATTAGAGCATTATTAGAGTGCTGGCAAAAAAAGTGAAAAAGTAAGTACAACAGAATTAATGGTGCTTGAATGTTCATTATTTTAATATGATATAGGAAAAAAATGCCATAACTGTCTAAGAAAAGCAAAATGGAAATCAAGGGTTAGTATGGCTAGTTTTGAGCTTCACACATCTAGAAGCCAGGGCCAGAGGCAGAAAGAATAGAGGTATTTCAGACCCAGAAAATGCTAAACTTCATATAAATGCTTTTTCTTTCCCCCATTGGATTTAAGACCTGGAGCTACGATTACATTTGGAAACTTTTGAAAATGGTTTGGCAATTTATTATGGTTTTGATGACAGCCCTCAAATCTTTTTTTTTTTTTAAAAGGCCTGGAATCTTTTGTATGCATTTAAGTTTTGCAAGGAAGACCTCAAGTCTATACTCATTTTTACTAGAAGCAAAAGTCTACATCCAGAAAGTGATCCAAAGGTGGGATGCAGGAATATGTTTGAAAAACCAGCACCCAGCCTGGTGATGCTGGAGATGGCTACAGGGAATCCACTCTGTGCCCTGCTGAGAATGACTCCGAGCAGAGAGCTCTCCAGCAGCAAACAGGGAAACCCTGAGGACAGGCGCAGATTTTTAACTCCACCCTCAGGGCACCACGTGTTGTACTCAGAGTTATCGGAAGGTGCCCTCCCCTCTTCAAATCAAAGTCCCAGTCTGTAGGAAAACTGCCCAAATTATAACACAAAGCAGAGGTGTCCGGCCATGCTTTGGAAAAATGACCTCAGAACAGCCTACAATGGCCTAGTTGACATCTGTGGTTCCATGGGAAGTGGCTGACTGCCACTCACTCTGGTCCTCCAAAACTGGGAGAAATCCTATTCCTTTGGAAAGCTCCCAAACCAGCCAGTAACAGGCGTGTGCCCTCCTGCCTGCTCAGACATCCTGTGCAACAGAAAGACAGATGCTCTCAGACAAAGTGAGTGCAACAAGTGGCAAAGTTAAACACTATTCACAGAGGAAGAAAAGGGGTAGCTTTTCATATTACCCTTAATCCCCTGGGCCCTGCCCTGCAACCAGCACAGATGGAAAATCTGATTAGTTGAAGCATAGCACCATGCAGAGGAAGCAATATTTCCTTTCATCCAAAAGCCAACACGGGTGAGCAGGGCCTACTTATGTGCTGTAGTCAAAGAGAGAGGTGATAGGGATATTTATCACTGCTTCAGTCACTGCTCTGGTCATCAGTTTGTTATCATGTCTGATTTTCCACAGGTGATAAAAATGGGATATTCTGGAATCTCTGCAGGTTGAAGACAAACATAATACATTGAAACAGCTGCAGCAAGAAAGAACAGAAGAGACTGGGGAGAAAAACTTCAACTAAAAAATTCAATTTAGTAGCATATCATGTTTTAGGCCAGCACAATGTTCCCCAAAACCAGTCTTAAAAGAGACATTTACAAGCATGGAGTATAGATTTGGAAGAAGTCAAGACTCCTTTTATTCCAGGAAATTGAAAGAAACTTTCCATGCAAACATACACACCCGTGCAATCACAAAATCTCCTAGAATGTAACTTTAAGAGACACAGCAGATTTGCTAGCCAGATCAGCCAGAACCACTTCAGTTTGATTGAAGAGAGGAAAAACAACAACAGTAAAACCACTGGGTTCAACAATTTAGGCCAAGTCCTAAAAATAGAACTGCTTTCTTATGGAAAGGAATAAAAAAATAGAAAAAATTCCAAAACAAAACAAAAACAAACAAAAAAAGCCACCCTCCAGAAGATCTGAAATGTTCTCAAAATTGTCTGAATTTGGTGCCAAGCACACAGGGGCAGCCTAGTGCTTAAGAGGCTGCCTGTGCCAGGTCTGAATCCCTCCAGTAACTAGAGACCGCATATCCAAGACTGGGAAGTGACTATGGAAAAAAAAACCCCTCTGTTTTCTAGTGGGCAAGCTATCCAACTATTTTAACCCTTGCTTGAATACTTGCCTTGAGGCCTCATGATGCAGTTTCCTCAGCAGGCTGCTCCAGCTGCCAGTGCCTGCAGCCTGCATGACACTGCAGTGGGACCAGTCTTGGTCACCCACGCTCCAGCAGTGCCTGGGGTGAAACAGCAGCTTTGTTTCTTGTGAGGAAAGGCTTCAGGCCTGCTGGAGGGGATGGCAGCCCAAGCCTTCCCCACTGCCCAGACCAGGTGCCTTTGGCATTGTGTGTCTGCCCCAGGTTGGAACCAGCCTGCTCCTCCACCGGCTCACCCCCTCCATGACCACTCCAGACTCCACTCTGGGCAAAGAGCAGCTGACTCCTGGCAGGGAACAGGGCATCACTGGCAGAGAATGGATCTGCTTCTGCACAAAAATCACTACTATGAATGAGTTGCCTGAAATTATCATCTTGGAGCAAGTTCTTGCTGTGCTGTGCAAAGTGAAAATTATCTGTGTAGTACTGAAAAGGCACAGGGGAATGTGCTGTTCCTTTCATGCAAAATAGCTGAAGAGGAAAGGCAGTTTTCTGTTTGCCTGCCTGCACCTTTCAGAATGGGCAAAACACAAAAAATAATGTTAAGAAAATAAGTAACAAAGCAGCTTACATTTATCCCCTGTGAGACTCCCTATTATCTTACTAAGAACCAGGCAGAAATACAGCTCCTCATGATTTTGCTTTCATGCTTTGCCCAATCTCAAAATGTACAGTACTAAGACAATGTACCCCCTTCAGGGACAGAATAAAGGAATAAACACTTTCTGCTCATTATACTGGCAAGAAATACAGGTCTTCTTTATTCACAAAGAAAGGCAGGATTCTGGATTTTCACAAATCACCTGAGAGCTTCATGCTAAAAAACCTGAAATGTCAGTATTGACATCTGGCAAAAGAGTTGTCAGGAGTTATCAAAACTTTCAGTCTAGACCAATGGCCTAACAGCTGTTTGTCCAGAACACTTGAAGATGCTGCTAGAAAAGACTCTGGGAGGGCAACTCCACCATCTCCCTCTGAAATGCTCCTCAGACCCTGCTGCTTCTGTGACAAATTTCACTGATATTCCGAGGCAATCTCTGTATTTTTACTTTTTCCTATGGTATAAAAAGTTATTTCTAAAAAGTGTATAAAAGATTTGTAGTTGTAGAATTTAGCTAATCATCAGTTTAATTGTTGCTAAATAGGTTCCAGTGTAGCTCCATCAGTTTTCACATAAACTCCAGACCCTGTCCTTGCTTCAGTTTCCTGAAACCCAAAGTGGCAGGATAAGCTAGTTTCTTCCTTCCCACATGGCTGAAATTGGCATAAGGACCAAGAGAGACCAGATCATTTAAGGAAGAGAGGTCATTTTTCATGCAAAAAGGGTTTTTAAGAAGCCAGGGTCACAGCTGAATTTTCATTTGCCAACTTCAAGAAATATAATATGACAGAAACAGAAGTGCTATTTTGGGGCACATAAGTATCATATTCTGAATAATCCTTTTATTAGCAGGCTGCCCTTTCCTACCTCATCTTTCTTGCCAGCAGTTACAGACCTCAGGCTCATATATTTCCATCAATGCTATGAGAAGGGCATTTATCAACTTCCTGTTGCTCAAAAAATATAACTAAATCTGAAATTGAACTTACTAAGAAGCACATAACAAAGCACAGAGTGGCAGCCCTCAAAGTTGTTTAAAAATGTGTTTTCAAGGAGAAGGTCAATATTTTTTATATGATATTTATCTTCTTTCTAAACGTCTGACTCAAATAAATAATCAAAGAGAATGAAAGCCTAAAGCAATCAGTTTAAATTCTCTCTTGTGATTCTGGCCTGGTGTGTAAGAAAACACTCTTTGAACTTAACAAGCAAAGTGTGCATAGGAAATATTATTCTAAGCATTTAATGGAGTTGCACAACTCTTGTGTGTTTGCTAAAGATAGCAAAAATAGTCAAGAAACATTTTTTCAATAAAAATTGCCCTTTTATTAAAAAAAAATAAGTTGTTCATGCTTTATACAGACATTAAGTATCAAAGTGCATCTAATAAACGTTTATCAAGGTTCTTTGGGTAACATGTTTAACAAAAATACTCATAGAGAATAGCTTCCTTTTAACATGCTAAAATGAGAACTGAATTTTTTTTATGCAAACATTTGCTTTGCAAGCAGCGATCACGAATACTTTGACTTCAGAGTACAGGGTGGTTAAATCGCTTATTCGAGAGTCTGAATCATTAGTGTATTTTCTCCCACCCTGTTTCTTTTTTTGAAGTTTAACATTAAGTATAAGTTTTAAAGCTTTCATATGATTTGGACAATTACAGAAGCCCCTTGGAACTGAATGTCTGCCTATAGTAGGCATGCTCTGAGGCCAACTGAGTGAGTCCAGGAGCATTTTTAATTACAGCACCACCCTATGCATTTATGATTACTTAAGTGTATTTGACTCCACCAGTTGTCTAATCCTTCCTTTTAACTTCTCCACGGTCTATTAAACATCCCCATTTACAAGACTCTCTGCTGGAATCAAACTCTTGATGGCTGCAATGTCTGCCTTTCCTGCTTACAGCGTTCTGACAGCCCTTAACGTATTCCAGTCCAGATCTGACCTCTCAAGGGAATGTGTCTAAATTGAGTCAATCTCATTGACAAAGATCAAACCACGACTTAAAAAGTCTCGTGGCTGGATTTCCTTCCCAGCAGACCCACAACTCCAAGCTGAAGTAAACATGAAAGGCTGCATGCAGCTGCAAGCAGTATTAGGTAGGAGAACAGTGCAAGCCTCACATGATCCGAGCAGCAAGTGTTCCTGTGGCAGCAGTACAGGGAGAAGGGAGGGGAAATGGGCAACAGGCTCCTGACCCTTGAGTAAATCCATGCCTAGAAAGCATGATGGGGATACTCATCCATGCACAACAGGAACACTCACTCACTGCACACTACACATGCACAATGAGGATACAGTCAGTACTGGATAAATGACTTCTCTGAGTAGAAATTAAAGATTTTATGCTATTTCCCTTCTTTGTGGTGTTGCTTGATTCATTTGTACTTATGGTTCAGATCTTTTCACAAGCACCATCTGGAAAAACAGCTTTCCTACAAGTCCAGGCAATCCAGCAGTACAATATACAATATAGGCATTTTGCATGGAAAAAAGAATTGCTGCTCTCAAGTACATAGAGTAATTTATGAATGCTGTCCTTAAGGTGATTACCAGCTGATATAAAACTAGAATAGAAAATACAATTCCTATTACAATATACAATTCAGTTTTCCACTGAGAAGTCACAATGTAGACAAAACCAATGTTTTTGCAGGAAGATGAAGAGGTTAAGCAAAGAGCTATAGCATCTTCTGTTTTATCTGTGATTTCATTGTTTACTTTCAACCAGGCATTTCATTTTTCTTTTAAGTTATATCATTTGTGGACAAGTATTCTAGCAAGGAGTAAGAAGAAAGCTCTTGATTTCAATTTCTTAAAAAGGCTATTTTGCCATTAATAAATTGGGAACCAGTCAGCAGCTATGTTCCTGCAGAGCCCACAGAAACAGAACTGGTACAGAAAAAAAAGGAGTTGAACTAATTCTTTCAAAGCCAATGTTAAAGAAAGTCATGTTCTCACCAGACAAGTTCTTTAGGTCAAGTACAGCCAGAAGGTGCACTTTGAAAAAGAGAATGTGTTTTCCAGATAATAATGTCCTTTGGAAAGAATTCCATGCTCCTAGAAATTGGTCTGTGAAGTTTATTTTCTGGCTATATGGGTGGAGGAACACAGATCCAGGAAAATACTCACAATTCTCAGTGGATTAGAGACGTTAATGCCTATCTCACACAGCTCTTTCAACTTTCTTTGATCCTCTCTTTAGCTTCCCACCAATCATTTTCCAACAATGTCCTGTAGTAACTCTGACCTCACTGAATGCAAATTTCTTTATCTCGATGGCATTCTTAAGGAAATGCATTCAAAACCTTTTTCTAATGAGACCAAACACCCAGGAAAACAAAACCAGAGTGCTTGATAAGATCTCACTCTGCAATTGTGAGAGGTTGGGACAACTAAGAAAAAATATATGTCTTACTGTTCTGGCAATTGAATGGAGAAATCAGTTAAACTGGAGGTCTCAGAAAGCAACCCACACAGATTATTTCAGATTTTGTGCTGATAAAGCAAAAATCAAACAAAGAAATTAATAACATACCAACTATCCTGAGGCAAATAAGTGAATAATTGTTCTGTACTATATCTTAACAGTGAGAAGACCACTATTTTATTTCAAAAACCATGTAAGTAGGGAAGAGCAACTGACATAATCTACTTAGACATTTGACACTGTCCTGAACAATGTCCTTGTCTCTCCACTGGAGAGACATGAATTTGACATAGGAAACACTCGGTGGATAAGAAATTGTCTGCATGGCCACACTATGAGAGTTGTGGTCAATGGTTCAATGTCCCAGTGGAAACCAGTGAGGAGTGGCCTTCCTCAGGGTCAGCACAGGGACCAGCTGTTTGACATTTTGTCAGGGACATGGGCAGCAGGATCAAGGCACCCTCAGCAAGTTTGCCAATGACACCGAGCTGTGTGGTGCAGTCAACAGGCTGGAGGGAAGAGATGCCATCCAGAGGGGCCTGGGCAAGCTTGAGAGGTGGGACTGTGCAAAGGCCAAGTGTGTGGTCCTGCAGGAGGGTCAGAATAATCCCAAGCACAAATATAGACTGGGTAGAGAATTGTTTGAGAGTTGCCCTGCAGAGAAGGACTTGGGGGTGCTGGCAGATGAAAAGCCAGACACGGGCTGTCAATGTGCACTCCCAGCCCAGAAAGCCAACTGCATCTTGGGCTGTATTAAAAGCAGCATGATCAGCAGGTCAAGGGAGGTGATTCTGCCCCTCTACTGTGCCCTTTGTGAGATCCCAGCTGCAGTGCTGCATCCAGCTCTGGGGCCTCCGACATAAGAAGGATGTGGACTTATTCGAGTGAGTCCAGAGAAAGGCCATAAAGATGATCAGAGGACTGGAGCAAATCTATGAAGACAGGCTGAGAGAGTTAAGGCTGTTCACCCTGAAGAAAAGAAAGCTCCAGAGACACCTTACAGCAGCCTTCCAGTACAAAGGAGTCCTCCAAGAGAACTTGACAGAGAGGTTTTGGAAGGTTCATGTAGTAACATGACAAGGCTAATGGCTTTAAATTGGAAGAAGGCAGGTTTAGTTTAGATATTAGGAAGAAATCTTTTATTGTGAGGGTGGTGAGGCATTGGAAAAGGTTGCCCAGAGAAGCTGTGATTCCCTCATTCCTGAAAGCATTCAAGGCCAGGTTGGATAAGCAACCTGGTCTAGGTGACCCTTCCCATGGCATAAGAGTTGGAACGAGATGATTTTTAGGGTCCCTTCCAACTCAAATGATTCTACAGTTCTGTGATACATAGGTATACATAGTAACCACTGGTATTTTATATTCCCTAAGAAATATTTCCTAGTTTGCATATTACACAAAGGACTGAAGAGTTTCAATTATACCCTCCTAACTTTCCTCCCTGCCAGGAGGAAAAACCTTGGGGCATTTCAATTCCACTCTGCATTCTCAGTACACACTGCATGTTTCTTGTCTTGAGGTAGCAAAACCAATTTGTTAATTTGGTTGTTAACTCAGGTGGAGAGGAGTAGAGCTTCTGGGCTTCTTTATAATTCTCAGTCCCTTAACTATGTCTGATTTTCTTCCAAATATACTGCAGAGTTTGGAATTTGTAGCAAAGATAAGAAATTATTCTAGGATTTGCTTTCCCATCCCATTTAAAAGGTATTTAAATTAAGGTATCTGGCTAGAAACTATTACTTAGAGAATAGCTCCTTGGTAAATCCTGTGTTGCACCTGGTGCAATACCCTCAGTCACTGTGCTGAAGCAAAGTGAGACTATTCCTGGGGATTCCACATTTCAACATCTTTCAACATCTTTCTAACCTGCTATAAGGTGGCACAGGGTTTAATGAGAGTTAGCACTTCCCCTTCCCACATGATTAAAGCTGATGGCATATCTCTACAAGAACACACATAAAACCCCTGGAATTGCATATTATGAAACATTTGAGGCAAGATATCTGATAACTGTAGTGTGGGAATATTATGCTCTAAAATAAAAATGCAGAATAGGATTAAGGGTATCTAAGACACTTAATAGCTCAGAATCTAGGCAGATGGGAATGCACATGCACAGATTTCTTTGAACCAAGTATGACTAAGTCTTTGACTAATTTAAGCATTTGATGTGTATCTCATAATTCCAGGAACACAGCAAGCCTTTTGCTGCTTGGATGTTTTAAGTGGTGAATCTTGTATGCCAGGTAAGCATCTGCTTTCATTATGATTGTTCTGGTTCCTAAGAAACAAAGCACTCAGGCTTTTAAAGTTTCATCTAGTTCCTCTTCAATTATCTTAATAAAAATTGTGGAATATATTTCATTTGAATAAAAATATCACCTATATTTTTCTGCAACTTATTCCTGGGATCATTATTTTTGCTTTTGCAAAAGCAAAATATTTCTAAATCACAGTACTAACACAAATTGTCAGGATAACCAGTCAGTCTCTGACCTGACCTTCTACTATCATAAACAGGACAGTAATGTATAACTCCACTGCGGAGCTGATCTTCAGGTATTTCATTAATTCTTTACTGGGCTCCTGGATAAGAAATAAATAATAATTAATACCCATCACATGAGATGTTTTAATGGCTTTGACAGTTAGACCCACTGAGGATGAAGTTTTCTGATTTGAACTTATCTGAGCCTACTTTCTCCCTCTTTCTCCCAGACTGAAGAATCTTCATAAATCCATGAAGCAAGGCCTTCATTGGTTCAAGTTTTCTTAATTCCTCCCATAGATCTTACCTCTTATAATAAAGTGTTCCTGGAAAGTTCTATTCAAAACCTTTCTGTTCTTCTTAAAAGAGCATTCAGGTAGCTGATTGTAGTGGAAAACAGAAATTACATAGAACAGTGCAAAAGCTTACTACTTTCTATTTAGATAAATATTGCAGATATTTCTTGAGAAAAAGAATATTGTAAAACTTCCATGTCCACTGACCAGTTCAACTAGCTGTCATTGAACTCTCTGATGATTTTATTCATCTTCTCTCCTTCCAGCCTTTTTGTTCTGTTTCAAGGGCCTGTGCTGTTTTGCTGCATTAATGTTCTCTTCTGAGGAACTCAATTTTACCACAGCTGCTGAAGCACAAATCAAGACAACCTAAAAGTTGTCTTGGTCCCTCCATATTTTCATCCCGTTCTCCTAATTTTCTCTTCAAGACTCTTCCTCCATATCAAAACAACTGAACTATTCTCTTTTCCATGTAACAGACCCCAAGAAGCCCTTTTTATTCTAAAACCCCTTTTCCTTGTCCCCAAATCCCTTCTTTCTTTTGATACAATATTCTCCTTGAGCCTCCTGTCTATCTGCTCATCACTGAGACTGGCACACAAAAGTTGCATTCTGCTCAGCTCTGTGGTGTCTACTGCTCTAGCACAGGTCCTACTCAGCTCAAGTAGTGTCTTCCCACTAAAAATACTCTGTTTAACTCTTTGGCCAGAAAAAGTCCCTGGTATATTACCAGGCATTTTACCTTCAGGGCTCCATTTCAGCACAACAGGCATAGAGGAATCACCAGTCCTGCCTGAAGGATGAACCTTCAATAGCCACATTTTTCCTGGAACTTTCTTGCATTTTGCAAGTATTTTTTTTAATAATTTGCCTATTTTCATGTCTGTCTAGGTTTCAAGTTTAGGATTTTGCTGAAATAAAGTAGATCCAATTAATGAAGAATTTGCTACCATGTGTCTCAGTCATTCTCAAAAAGCAAAATAAAAAGACCTTTCAAACTTCTGTCAGCATGTTCTCTGCAGACATAAGAAAGTAATTTGGACTAGGTGATTCACTGTTTGTTCCTTTCCAGATGCAGTTTTCACTATGAAAAAATAAAGTTCTTTGTTTTTAATGCCTTGAAAAACAACAGTAGCTGTTTTCACAGACTAAATTTTCTACTCCTCAGGAAATATTGATAAAGGAATCAAATTACTGAGAATCAAATTACTCTCCTCAGCTTCTTGTATCACATGCACAAAACTTAAGTAAGTTCAAATATCACCATTTAAGTACAGAACCTTATTTAAAATGAGCCACATACAGAAGGAGCTCAACTGACTAAGTCTGCAGTTTTGAACAAGAACCCTTCTTTAATGGAGACTGCCTCTATCTTTCCTAATTATTGCTAAGCAATTAATTGCTGCAACTTGTAAAAAGCAGAACATTAAGTCAAAACATGATCATATTACATTTACAAATCCCAAGTACCACCCTGACTTTCTTATTTCCAGTTTCACAGGACCTTGGTGCTTTCTTGGTAATCCTGATATATCTGACTTCAGAAGTGACCCTAACTGGACAGCTTCTCACTTCCTTGGCAGGAAGAATGCAACACTAAAATATCCAAAAACAGGATTCTCACTTCAAGTGGGGTTGTTACATGAGACTTTCTTCTGGGATGGGATACAGATCTAAAGCAGTCTGGTTCTTAATATCCAGGCTAATCATCAAGAACAGTACAAACCATGGTATTTAAATTAAGTAAACAGCAATTTTGAGTCATGCTGTTGCTCCCTTCTAACATGCTGTATGCTGTGGCTGAACCATCCAACATCTGGACTGTGAATATAATACTGCCAAAGCTGTACTCTGTGGTTGCCAAACTGTTGAGCCCACGTGTGGCTTCACAGCTTGATATCCAGGGGGCCCAACTATGATTCAAATTCTGAAAAGCCACCAGGTCTATGGTTGAAATATGATTCAGCAGTTTGGAGGCAAGCCTTCTTAAGCTTAAAAAAAAAACAGCAAAAAACACCACAGCTGACTATATATGGCATACAGCTCCTAGCAAAGAAGCAGACTTCTTGAACAACTTCACAACAGAGCTCCATAACTTGACTGGATGGTACAAAATGTGGCTTATCACAAGCATTGGGCTAAATTCTGCCCTCTTAACAACTGTGCAAACTCAGATGAACTCCACTAATTTCAGCAACACACAGCCCGTTTAAATATGACTGTACAGGAGTTCCTTGACATGCCTCTTGCTGGTGCTCTTTGAGATAGGCTTGAAGTCATTAACCAGGTAGAGAGCAGCGTCCTTACAGAAGAAAGCCTCCGGTGGTATTCCAGGAATGTAGCTACAGAGGTAGACTCATTCCCTACCACACAGATGTACTTGATTTGTAAATTAATTAAGCCTTGTCAATTGACCAGAAACAAAACCCAGATTCTGCACACATACAGAATGCACAGGGAACGTCAATCTTCCCCTAATTACTCTGTGTCCTCCAGGATCATTTACACACATATAAAAGATGACCGTATCTTGCCAAAATGAGGTGTCTACTGGCCCGGTACATGGAAGAGTTCAGCTGCTGATTCACATTGCAAAGTCTACTTCTCAAACTTGTCTCCTTGCCTTCTAGCAGATATAAATAGATAAGACATTATTATTTTCTTCATTTGGTTGATTGTTTGGGTGGACCAGCACTGCACCAAGGCATGACAGTCCTCAACTCTCATCCTGTGCTGCTTAGCCCTGCCTGGTCAGACAGATGACACACTGTCCTTCCATGTGTACTGCCCTCATTTCTTCTGGTGATGATGCTTACTCTTGCTTTGCCAAGCAGAGTGGTTTAACTAATATCCTCTACTCCCTGCAAAACACATGCTCAGTCATTCGGGAAATTGAAAAAAAAAAAAGTGGAATAAATGCTGCTCCATTTGAAGTTGAATGATTTGTTCAACAGTTCAAAATGTTGCTTTAAGAAAGCTCCCTTTTAATATAGTAAATGAGACAAATGAAGTCCCCTTTTTTCCCATTCCTTTCTCTTTAATAGTAATTGAATGAAGTGGAGATTGTGAGGTAAAACCAAGCACATCTGGGTCAATTAGCATGGAAAGTCAATTCTTTAAAACCTGATGGATGCCTCTGGGAATCGTGCACTTCTCAGCACGAATCTCAGGGCAGCGCTGTACTCTCAGCAACTCAACTCAATTAAGCCATTACGTGGTTCTTTAAATCTGGGGATGCAGGGGAATTGTTTAATTGTCTGCTTGTCATAGTTCCTCCTCAGGGAGCATGTAAACGTCTTCTGTTTCTCCTATAGATGTGTGGTGCACATAAGAACAATCCATTTCAGCTGACTTATTCAAAGCTTATTTCTCCCGTGGGAAAATTAATCTTCCACCTCAAACATAGAACAAAGCTCTCCAGTGGAAACAAACCGTGCCATCAATGTGGAATAAGTTTTCAATGACTACAGTCAAGTTTATATTTCCTTTCCCTTACAAGGCTCAACTATTTCTCCCTGCTTTCACTTGTTCTTAACTTTCACAACCAAAGGCTGTAATAGAGTTTCACCATTCTCTGCAGCTATGGGCAGCTCTGACACACCTAATACACAGTAAGTCACCCACTGACTTTACAGTCAACAGGGCCCAATCAAGCCATTTAAACATTTATGAAGTGCTTAACTCCATTGACAGGGCTGAACGCCTCTGGAGGATAACTCATCCCACATCCAGGGAGGTGGGCAGGATAGCACACCAGGGGATGCTCATCTGTCCTGACTGAGAGCTGTTCTGGATCTACTGAACTAAGGGATCTACTAAAGAGGTCTTGAACAGCCAGCAGGCTGTTCAAGGCAGACATTCCACTTTAAGACAATAAAACTTGTGAGCTTAATCCTATCTACATCTCCCCACTGCTGTGATTGTGACAACCACTCAGGAAAGACAGACTGCTGTCCCTGTTTCGCCACACCACATCCATGAGTTCATGCACATACAAGCAGCTGCTTTCATTCTTCTTTTGCTCCATGTTTCAGGCTGCTGAACACCCAAAATCTCTAGCTGGTCTCAGCAGGACACAGTTGCTGGGTGCTCAGGATTGTGGAAACAAGTCATCCCATTTAGCCCTTAAATATGGATTTAGAAGGCTAACTTTAGCTTCAGATTTTTTTAAACTTGGCATGGTGTTAAAATCCATCCATGGGGCGAGTTAATTTTTTACCATCAAAGAGTAGTAAAACAACTTCTCCAAGGTCATACAGGAGGATGACTAGGATTAGAATGCCACAAATTCCATGTGCTATAACCAGAAAATTATTCTGTTTCCTAAATGTAACATAATTGGGACACAGTCTGATAAATGGAGACTGAGTAAGCCACACTAAATCTACTGATGTGTTCTGCAATGTCTGGATGCATCCCCAACCCTAGCTATGAAAGGAAATGTAATTATGGTAATGAGAAAGTACAGTCCACCCATCATTAGGGTTACCACACACATACGTAACCAAATTCCAAATATAGAACTGCAGTAATGTCTCCTACACTCTTATCTCCCATTGGATCCCTTTTCCTTAAGTTATACACTTGCCATCTTTTCCTCTGACAGGAGAAACAATCTATTTTGGTGCATGCACAGCAGCTACAGGACTATCACGTCTGTCAAGACATGGGGAACAGCAGCTGGACGTTCACCAGAGAGCTGACAGTGGGGGCAGACACCTTCCCTTGCCCACAGAGATGTAACCAGTGTGTTTGCTCAGGCGCAATGCTGGGGTCGAAGGAGGGAAGCTAAGCCTGAGGAAGAACGTTCAAGGAGGAGAGGAAGATCAAGAAGCCAGAAGGTTTTATAAAGCACCCTTGTGTGTTGGAATCTATGCCAATTTTAAAAATGAGGTATATGTCTCTTAGTGCAGTCTTAAGCCATGAATGCAAGGCAGTGTAGAGATTCAGAAGCCTTATTTAAACACCCTCGTTTGGCTCCAGAGAAGCAGAACAGCATAGCACACAGTCCAGGCTAACTTACACAGCTCTGCCATGGCAGTTTAGACCAGACAGTGCCTCGGGTGTATAAAGGTCTCTGTACAGCAGTGACCTCAGCGTGCATCACTCACTTGGTTTACGTCATCTGGAGGACATGTCTTCATGGTGGTGCAATGTGTGTGAGTAACTTAAAAATTTCAGCCGTGGCTCCAGAGTACGTGCAAGGGATCCTGACGGCAAACGTTCTGTCTCTCCTGCCTGTCTGCAATCCAAAGACACAATGCCAGACACTTTTCCTGCTGCAGTTATCTGGCATGCAATTATTTTTGTGCACCTCAGCTTGTCTTGGTTACAAAAAAGAGAGGAAATATTTTAGTAACTTTCATCTCCTAAACAGAGTGTGGCTGATAGCTAGACTTCCAGTTTCACCAAGCTTCTGAAGGCAAAGGAGAAATGGGTCACTGACAGGTGTTCATAAAGGTATTCAGCGGTATATAAAGCTGAAAAAGAGTTCTGAGTCTAACCTAAAAATGTTAGTATTTTAGGCTGTCATGCCTAGACGTTTGCCATGAGTTACAGGAGTACAGTCATATATAGTGGAGGCAGCAGTATTAGAGAAATGGATTGTGACGTGCGCATCCCCACATGAGGCTTCTTGGAAGTGCCTTGGTTTTGTGTTGAGCACAGCATGCCACAGCAAAGGAATCCCAGACATGGCAGGGGCAGCTGGTCCCGGTGCATTGGTTACAGCTCCTTCAGCATTCAGTGCTTTTGGACACAGTCACACATCAGGGCTTCACATTGAAGGGACTCTCTGTCCACTTTCCACTCACAATGTAAGCAACACCACAGCTCTGCTCTCAGTGAAAATAACACTAAATGTATGTGCATCTGGACCAACTGTCAGGGTGTTGTAAATTCCAGAGACTTTAATTTCTGTTTTAGAAAACAAAGGAAATGAAAAATCAGCAGACTACCTCTAATCTTTCTTATTGCCTGGCATTAACAAAGATGATGCCTGATAAGGCATGGATGGAAGAAGAAAAATAAGGAAGGTCTAGAGCAATCCCAGTAAATTCATTCCAATCAAGTCAACAGCAACTTGAAGGCTTTCTGGATGCTCCACAACCCACATGCAAAAGTTCCTCCAGTTCACCTTCTGCTACCAATGTATCTGCATCCCAAAATTATTACACACCGAAGTCAGTAGCAGCTGAATTGCTTCCTGACATAAGGTAGTGTACCCTCTACAGTTGAATATGCACCATACACATGTTGAGGAAGGGATTAAATATTGAATTGCAACTGCATGCAGAGCAGCCAGGGCCTGACTACCCTGAATCTCCTTTGCTGTAGCCTGCTATTGTGGCTCAGAGATGATGTGAGATGCTGCTACTGTGTTTATGTTGGCTTCACTTTGATGCAAGGGACTACATGAAATCCCACATTCGGGAAATTGAACACAACAACACACACATATACACACACACACCTCAACGACAAGCCTTCTTCCTGCTGTCAGCAGCATCTTTGAAAAGTTGTATATGTACCTTAACAAAAAAAAAAGCCATGTTGAAGAACTTTTTCTTACCTTTTTTCAGAAACAGCTCTAGCACCCTCCAACACTCAGGCTAGCACAAAACCTGGTATGTTCATCTTGGTATTTCAATACCACTTACACAGACATGGACATACATACACATACCTATGGAGACCCAAAACTCTCTCCCCAGGAGCATGGCCTTCCCTTTTCAGGTACATACCAGTAGGAATGCATACACTGAAGAAAGAGAGGAGGAAAAACCATGTTTTTCTTACAGCCGTTTTATTCTGCTTGCAGGAGTTCCTTTTCCAGCCACAGGCAAGGGGTGAATCCAGAGAAGTCAAAGGCAGTTGAGGCAGGATGTAAATGAAACCACTCCTTCCAGACACACTCCAATCATATGGGAAGAGCATGGATGTCAATAAAACCACAGCTTTGCTAGACTAGCCTTCTCTTCTTAGGTAAAACAGTTTCCAAATAAGGCCATTCCTTCAGATGGGCTGCCTATTTCCATTTGTGATGAGAGGCATGTAGACAAGGCCAAGCCCTTTCATAAACTCTTAAGTAAAACTTTGAGAGGATTGTAGATTTTATTCTTCCCTGGATCAGAGAAGGCCAGTTCCTTCTTTGGAAAGCACGTAATTGCTCTGCGTGGGATCTGATAAGCCAGCCCATCTTTCCTCAGTCTTCCTGTCAGGCACTGAAGACTGCTTTATGAAAAACTGCTCATAGAACATGGATACACATTTTAACATGCAACTTTTACCTTGCACTGACAGGCCTTTACACTGACTTTAGATGGGTGCTTTCCTTTCAGCTGGGCAGATTAAAAAATGCAACAATGGAAATATGAGGTCCTTCTGCATTTTCTCCATTTGCTCTTATATCCTTCTTTCCACATGCATATCCAAAGCTGATTTTGAAATTTCCAACCCAGATCAAATGCAAAAGGCTTGTCCCAAAAGGTAAAGAACTAAACTGCAGCCATGCTTCAGTATAATTTTTTCCAGATGTCAGAGCTCACTATAATAATGACTGATTTTAGTTTGGGTCAACAAGCAATATAAGTATCAGTAAAACCTTACTATCACTGAGAGTCTTTAACTACTTGGAAACACTTCAGATGTCTAGGTTAGGAAGACAACTTGCAGGCATTCTGAGAGAAAAAAACACAGTTCTCATCTGTACTCCTCACACGAAGAAAGTCCTGGAGGAGTGAAAAAAGCAGACTCAGTTTCCTAGAACAAGATACATGAGACAGAGCGAAAGTGCATACAATGGCACACACTTTATCCAAAAAAGAATGTTTTTAATAAAAATTGGGAAAGGTTGTACTGTATTCCCAGAGAAAGGGTATGTTCACAGATGTTATCCAAGTTTAGGAAAACAAAACTGTCCACATTTTTGATGTTTGCACCAAAGGAAAAAAAAATGCTGCTTTGAGCATTTGATGGAAGACAACTAGAGGAAATCAATACTATCATGGCTCCCACCACTGATACAAGAGGCCAGGAACTGCCAACATTTTCCTTATAAATCTGTCTTTCAGGAGAGTCTAAATAGGCTTTAAATGACTATACTTGGGACTAAAATTTGGATTGTGAGATCCTTAGAAACAAATCTGTATCAAGCAGCTTACAAAATTCCAGTCTAGAGAGACCGTAAGAGTGGAAAAGGGATAATTTTTAGTGGTTAAAGGTATCTGTCTTGTTTGTGCTGCTAATCAATGATCAGAAACCGAACAGGATGTTTGGAATCAGCTGATGAACACACAGAAGTCTGCATGCACATTTAGTCATCTCCTCCAGCATTTTCTTCTTAAACATACAGCTGCCACACAACACAGGCTGTCTTGTGATATATCTGAAGCTCACATTTCCAGAGACATCCTGGACAAAACTCAGCAAGAACCACAGCAGGAAAAGAAAGATTCACAAACAATCTAGATTTTTAGAAAGATATTATTTCATGCCCAGGCTTAAAACTAAGCTATGTCTAAAACACAACTATTATAATAGTTTCATGAACCAGTTCATTAGGCTTAAAGGGTAGCACTTAAACCAAACCATAGATGCAGTTTTCCTTTTCTGAGCCAGTCCCCCAAAAGTTCCTACCTACCCCAGAGCTGTACACTTTAATGAGAGACAGAAAGGAAGTAAAAAGAAAAATGGAGTCATAGGACAGGTCTGATTTGGCAGATTTTTCATTTAATGGACTGATTATACCCGTTTCCATCCACTTCTCCTGCCTCATTGCACTGTTCAATGGCCCTGGCCCTCTCACACACTTGTAGCACATTCCAGCTATTTGCTTCTACAGCTTCCTTCCACACTTCAGCTTACATAGCTGTAAAAATGAAAAAAAAAGTCAATGGTGAAGTTCATTATGTTTCACTTTACCAGGCTAATTAGGTGTTGGGCAGAACAGCAATGGGTCCTGGTGCAAAACCCACCATGTTCTACTCTTTCAGGAACTCCTCCATATGTTTTTCTGCTCTACAGTTTGTTGAACTTCCCCCTCAGCATTTTACTTTCTTGCTATTTCTGCTCCAGTTTATGCCATGTACCTCTTCTTCCTCAGTCTCCCTTTCAACTGTAATACCCCTAAAGTAAACCACCTTACCTGCACTCTGGGGAAATACCCATCACAGGTTATTGGTTCTTCCCTGTTTTACCAGATTTTACAAGCTCTTTTGCACAAACCTGCTCTTAATCTGTGCAGCACAACTGGCAAAATCTGGACCCAAAGATGGCCTCTTCACACAGAAGCTGTGTTTTACTGTGCATTCCTGAAACACTGCACACAATTGGTGTCCTTTGCCTATTAGTCTACTATTAAAAATGTCTTACCCCATCAATTATGTCTCAACAAATTATATAAATCCCTTATACTTTAATTAGCTTATTAGCTAGATCTTTTAGGAAGATGGTCTCTTAAACTCCTAGGCTTACCACAGAATTATTTTGTGAACCAAATCTATATAACAGTATCTGAGAGAAACTTTTAAACAAAATATTACAAGAGAGAAACTCCAGTTGGTGAGAGACCAATAAACACACTATAAATTCTGAGGGTTTTCACAAGAAACACTGAGTCGTGAATGACTATTCCAGAAATGGAAAAATAGAGAGTCTCTTGACATCTGAATAGGGTGAGCAGGCAGTGGTCCAACAAACAAACCAGAAGTGGAAAGAAAAAAAATGTCTTTTTGGATCCAAATAGTTTCAAAAATGAAAACAGGGATTAAAAAACAAGAATTAAAACATGGGAAGCTGAAGTCTATTCCCATATTTTATTGCGCCACTTGAAAGAAAGCTAAATGCAGGCTCTGTCCTGATGAGAAGCAACATCCTCTGTTTTTCTGCCAATTTTAGATAAGACTCACTGTCAAAAATGGGGTTTAAAATAGAATGAGATTTAAAGCAGTGCACAGACAGAGAGGTCATGCTACTTCTTCTTCTTTCTTTAAATGCAGGGGTGACTTTCCTAACCTGTGTACTCTTGAGGTGGCAGACCAGGTAGATAAGGCTCTCCTCTCAGCTCTTCCCCATGCCACTCTGCAAAGCAGATAATCCATAGGGCAGCTGCTGGAAACACTGACAAGTGCTGAATGCTACTGCCCTTGGCTGTGAAAGGCAGGAAAACCCCTGAAGGAAAAACCTGCACCAGCCCTCTGTCCTGCAGGTACTGGCAACACAGCCCATACTTGAAGCCTCTGGAAATGTCCCTGGCACATCATCCTTCAGGAACAGGCTTGAGGGCTTAGGGCAGAAACCCAACTACTACTAGTTTGGAGAGCTGTTCAGTGTTAGAACACCTAGATTAAACTCAAGAAACACAAAATGTTCCTGAAGCAGCTGTGAGGGGAGATGAGGTCCTTGTGTGCGAGTATCATCAGAGAAAATTTTGGTACCCTCAGGTCTCCAAAGAAGATCTCACTGGACTCAGTCCCTGCAGCTGTGCCTCAGAAACTCTCCCTGCAACTCCAGCAGAGAAAAAGCATGACAAACAGCTACCATTTCTTTAGGTAGCAAAGCTTCCACCCACACTCCCAACCATACTGCACGCTCAAGCACAGGACTCACACGAAAGCACAGAAAATGCAGAATGATGGCTGAAGGTCTCCAAGGCCATCATCAGTGACTGATCCCTACGTGCCAGACTCACTGGCCTGTACCCAACACTGGCCTTTTGAACTACCTAACCCAAGTTCCATACTGCAGACACTCACAATGGGATTTGATTTAGGAACAGCTGCAGCGACAGAAAATGGTAAAACTGCATCAAATTTGCTTTTACATAACAGGCTTTCATGACTCTGAACAAATCATAGGATGTTTTTAAGTGTTCCTGGATGTGGACCAGAAAACATTTTTTCTTCTCTTTGAGTTTCCAAACATGACTTCAGCCCTACTTACAGTGACAGACATTAAAAAAATGCCACTCAAAGTGAAAATTTTAAGTGTTTTTGAGGACAATCAAGACCAGTAAGTCATTGTCATGAAGATGATTTGCAATAAACTCCTCCAACATTTCTCTCTTTCAAAATCAAACCAAATAATTGACATGTTTCAGAACAAAAGAATTCCAAGTTTTTTCTTAGCTTCATTTTGCTGAAAATCAACCCAAAAAATGCACAGGGTCTATTTCATCAGGATTTCTCTTTCTAATGAAAAAAAGCTTCAATCAAAGGTCCCCAGTTGTCCTAGAAATTTAGGAAAAAATAACAGAAATGTTCCTGGTGTCTTTGTCTCTCAGTTGAAAAAATGATAGGCTCTATAAAAAGCACAAGACAGATGAACAGATAGACAAGCAGATGCTCACAACTTTGAAGACACACCAAAAAAATAGTGCTGGAATTCTGAAGGGGATTTTCATAGCTTGTCTGTAGTTCTGACTGGTTCCCCAATTGGAAAACAAATATATAATTGCTTTATATGCTCTTAAAAAAAAAAAATCTTGTCATCATTTTAAAGTGTGTTGATCACAGTTTATTTTTAGATCTGACAAACCACAGAAACATCTCCAAAAATATTCTAAAGAAGCAGTGACCTTTACAGCTTGGAAAGCAGAGTTGTTTTAAAAACATCCTCCAAGCTATGGTACAGGCTAAACAAATCTGTAAGACCCCTCAATGGCCTTCCCAAAAGTCTTCCACATTCACCTATAGATTGTTTTATAAAAACTTCTCACCTAGGCTAGCAAAGGTAGTCTTAACTATCAGCTCATACTCAGAAGCAGACTGAGGAGTCACCTCCTGAGGAGGAGAGCATTGCTCTAAGACAGAAAGGGCTGCTTGTGGGAACGTGGGCTGCAGTGGTGAGGAGCCACAGCAGCTTCATCTCCATGCTAGAGAGACACAGTTCATTGAAGACACAAGCAAAATGAGGAAAGGTGGTGAAAAGGCACTGGGAGTCAGTCAGAGAAAATAATGGTCAGGAAAAGGAGAAAGCTTCCAAAATGAAGAAGGATTTGATGCACAAGTGATGCAAAAATAAGTGAATATTTTGCAAGGTGCAAAGGGCACAGGCAGGCAAGGAAGAAAGTTTTACCCCTCATGCTCTGGGGATGACATGTTACAGCTGGTCAGGCAGAGTGTCACCACTGCCCCAGGGTCATTCTGCTGAAGCTATCTACAGCTGGGTACTGTGTAATGGCTAATTATCTCATCTCCTGCACTTATTTACAAATTCAAAACCTCCAAGCAAGAGCAGTCATTAGGCAAGAGGATCACTCTGGGTCTATGTTCATCAGAAGTATCCCAGCATCAAATCTTCAGAAAAATTCTGGACACTCTACTTTCTTAATCTCGTGAGATTTTTTTTCTCTACAGCTTTCCTGTTATTCTCATCTTAGCTCTCCCCAAAACTCTAATGCATTTGTTCAGTTAGTCCAAGATTATCAAATATGTTTTAAGTCCTGCAATTATGTTCCTGCTTAGCTTTCTTGGTAAATATCTGTAAATCTCTGTAAATATCTTGTTATCTTGGTGGGTTTTTTTGGTTTTCCTTCTTTTATATGATTAAATAGTGAGAATGTACTGTTCTGTGTTGGCCTGAAGCAAAAGCAGGAAAAATTATGGATTTTTGAGTAAAAACATAACTTTGACAAGATTTGCTCTAGGGGCCTTCAAGAAATAAAAATTAAGACACCTCATCTATTCAACTAATTTGACTTGAAATACAGCATATGTGTTTTTCTTGCTGCAATTATATAATAAAATGTCAAAAGTGCTTAAGGAATCAGGTCTGGACACAATGTAAAACCAAGCCTCTGCAGGAACAAACCTGTGACCTCTAGCAGCAGAAAGACACATCTACACCTTTACAATGAGAAGAATGCTTCAGTTACACTACAGTAACTATGCTGTCCATTCATCCTCAACTATGACGAAGAGTCTAAACAGAAGGGCTGACACATCAAGTAAAAGTCCTGGACTAAAAAAAAGGATTGCTGCAATTTCCCTCAGACTTACTTACTCTCTTTTTCTTTTCTTTCCTGAAAAGAGTAAAGTGATGAAAATGGAAAACTCATAGAAACTGGAATTACAAACTATGCAATGCTGGTTTTGGTCTTGGTTTTGACTTTGTGCACATATTGAATTCTTTAAATGCTACAAAACACCCAGCATGTCCAGAATTAATATCTTGACCCTGTGCTTTCTAAAAGCGCTCTAACAGGGACTAGGCATTGTGACACTGTGCCACTGACTCAGGTCAGTGTTCTCCAGGGTTTTATTATTACAAGAGTCCAGGTGAGAGCAGTAAACTGTGGTACAAGCTTTACTATGCTTCTGACTTTAACCTCATCTGTAATTTATGCACAACTGGAACAAAGGAAAAAAATAAAAGTTTCTCTGAATGTATTTCATTTTATTGTTTTCTGTTTATATTTTTATGTTTGGTTAACTTCCTGAATTTGCAACAATCATCCTAATTAAAAACAACAAACTTGAGGTTTAGGCACAAGTTTGAAAAATGTATATGTATTTTTTTAATCTTAGATGTTTACTGTTGAGCAAAACCAGCCTTGCATTCCCCAAGAATTTCATTATATTTAACAAAGTTCCACTCAAACTTAGGCGCATTACCTCCCAAAAGCATAAACAAATTCCTTATGTCTTATTTGGAAATTGGACCGATAATTCTCTCTTTTTTGTGTCTGTTAAGAAGAAGGTTGTGGAGCAAGCACTGAATTTATCAATGTGCTAAACATAAAGAATATGGATTTTGCCCAGGCTCCTTCTGATGACAGTTCAAAAGTCCAGGAATAACAGATATACAAAATGCATTGAAAAATGTTACCCGAAGAATGGTTTTCCTTCCCAATCTATTTTCACCATTAAAACCAAAATTAAAGACTTACCTGCCATATTCTCCTCTGCATTGTAAAATAACACATTTAGCAAGTGTTATTGTTATTTCTCACGATAGGTTACAGAAGCATAAATGTGTTTCTGTTTTAATTCTTCCTTTATTCTCACTTACTCTACCTCATTACATTTGTGTGCAATCAGATCATGAGGACTTAGAGAATGTGCCTGATTCCCTCTTTTCAGTTGTTTTCCTGATCATTAACAAGTTCCTAAAAATTATTTCATTCTTTCCCAAAAATTGTTGACTAGGTTGTCCGGTGATAAAACTCCCTAATGCAGACCCAAAAAGCAAGAAATTTGTAGTGTCTCCACTGTGCACCTCAACACAGCTTGTTCCAGAGTGCAGCAGGGCAAAAGAAAGGAGGGACTGGCTACCAAAGGTGTGGAGAAGAGGAGCACCCACACTTTGCTGCAGACACCTCTCTCTTCTTCTGGCAAATGAGTTTTCCCATGGTTGAACTGACCTGAGCATGGTTTCTTGGTGGTGAAATGCTGTGAAGGCAGCAGGAAGGAGGCTGCCAAGCCCACCTCATGCTTGGCTGGCTCACCTACACCACTCTCCTCACACACCAATTTCTCCACTTCCTCCATTCCACCCCACTCCACCGCAACCCTTCCCACACAAACACATACGTGCACCTTCCTCTTCAGCCCTCTTTAGCCTTTCCCACTCAGGACCTTGGCTGCTTTTCTCTGGGGACATGTTCAACTAGGGCACATGGGTGGGAAGCTAACAGGAGGGGTAAGTCCCTTTCCACCCTCTTGTTATACTGCACTACTTCAAAATCCGAGCCCACTCCTTCAACTCCCGCTCTTACAGCCCCATCTCTGCCCACATGCTTCCCCTGCAGAACTGTACCAACCCCAGTGGCAGAGCAGGATGGTGGCTGACAGCCACGCTGCTGCTTCTGACTGTGCCTTGCAAGAGAAGTTGTGGTCACACAAGGGACAGGAGAGTGACCTCACAGCCAGGGCCAAGGCGTGAGGAGCGCATCCTGCCTGCACAGGACCCACGGAGCCCAGTTACTCATCGTGAAGCAGACAGTGTGGATTTCCCCAACACTAAAAGTCCCACAAAAACAACATTTTCTATCAAGTTAGCAAAACTTTTCCTCGCTGTGTCCTCTGCCTTGCCTCTGCCTTGCATTTTTTCTTCATTAGCCAATAGCCTTAATGTGGGAAAAGCCTTTTGTCAGACAGGCAGGGATTTTGCAAGCACTTTACAACTCCCACATGTCATCTTCCCTCCTGAGGCAGGAAAACAATTCAGTCACATTCTCCTTACATCTGGACAGAAAAGCTGGTAGGAATGAATAAGAAAAACAGCGTGGTTTTGCAAAGCAGTGAACCATTCAGCTTGTTCCAGCTGTAGAAACCCTCCAGATCCTTTCTCCAACCAGCCTTTTCATTCCTAGAACACCCACTCCTCTTTTGCCCCTGCTTTTCTCCCCGTGAGAGACTGGCCAGGGTACACACAAATACAGCACTTGTCTCGGTGACTTTTTGGGCAGCACAGTCCTTTCCAAACTTCTACTCCCCCCTGTGGCAGCTTGATGGCAAAAAAAGAAATAGGAAGTGAACTTCTCAAGTTATGCACTCCACTGTCACTCTTTGCAAGCCATTTATCAAGAAAAATAAAGATAAGTGAAGGCCTAGGTGAGTTATCACTGAATTTAAGAAGGTAAAATGAGAAAACTGCTCTCAGCGAATTTGAAAATCAGGCCTCTGTATCTTGTGACTGACAGAAGGAGAAAGACTAGTTCATACATGTTTTTAAAACTCACTGAAACTTTTATTACAAAGTTTGTAACTCACAGAGGAACACTGTTAGTACAGATTTAAGATTTTCAAATACCTTGAAAAGCTCAGGCAATACAAAAAGGCAGTTGATGAACTGTCTTTTCATCCCATGTCATAACTGAATCTCAAATAATCATATAGATCTACCATGCTATTAAGGTTAGACTTTTCCACAAGATCCATCACGGATAACTTCCTCACAAGAAATGCACCACAAATAACTTCTTAGGCTCAATCTGCACAAAAACCCCATTGTCCAAAATGGTCAAAACAAACACCATACAGTAAAAACCTAACCCTGATTTCTATTTTAAACCCTTTAATAAAAAGGTTATAAATGGAGTAATATGCTCAGAAACACGTGCTGTTAGTGAGAGTCCTACCACTTTTACAACATCATGCTTATTACTTAAAAGCCACCCATCAATAAGACATCTGTAGCAACATGGTTGCAAACTCTGGACCTTAGACCATTGATGTTTAAAACTAGGTTTCCTCAATTAGTTCCTGCAGGAAATCAAAATATTTTAAACATGTCCCCACTTCCCTAACAATGCACGTTTCTTGGAGTATCTGCTTTTCTCGTCTCCATGTGAAAAATGCTCTGACAGAGAATTTCCCGCCAACACCAGAGGGATCAGCAGTCTAAGATGTTTTTCAGACCTGGCCCAGTAGTTGCTAAATTTCACACACATCTGTGGGTCAATAAGGAAGCCACCTTGGCTATTGTAGGTTACATCCCAGTTTCCCTGTCTGCGTCACTTGTACAGATGTATTTACACAGGTCACATACCACGTTTCACTTGCTGAAAAAACAGAGAGTCAAGCTGGCAGCTGAACCATGGGGAACATAGATCAAATTCTACGATTTTTTCCCGAAAAATCATAGAATCTCTAAAATTCAGTGCCGATGCATCGAGGACATTATGTTGCTTTGCAGGCCAGCTGATGCAGTGTGCTTATGAAGTCCTCCAGACACATTACAGACCTATGCAATAAGCCAACTCCTCCACTTCCTCTGGAAGGACTGTGTAAACAGAAAAGCTCACTACACCAAGGTCAGTGAACTGAGGTTGTATCAAAAATGGGGGAGACATTTCTCTCTTTTTATTTCTCCCCAAACAAACCACGCTGTCACCCACACATGTAAAAGTATTGACCCTATCCTATCAGACAACATGGAAAATATATCCCACAGGATTCTCCTCAGGCCTCTACTCCACAGCAGCCTCAATATAAATTAAGAGATCCCATCGTCTATGGCAAAGCAAACTGCATTTGTTTGAAGTCCCTAATTTGGTTAAATATTAATTAAACACTGGTGTCTCAGCCTGGGGGGAAAAAACCCACAAACCATCAAAACGTACACTAACAGCTCCTGAAAGAAGCAGGTTGAAAAACTGAAAACAAGATCACACGCATTGTAGACTAAGCAGATCTGATTCTTTCCTGCCCACATAATCCATGACAGAGTGGGAGGAAGTGTTCGTCCAGCTGTTTTCCACGTGGTTCCTCTGAGAATCTCAAAAGGATTTCTGGTGTTATGTTCTGAGTCAATCCCTGGCCACATTTCCTCTCCAGCCAGCAACACTAACTTTTTATGAATTGTTAACCATTTATGGGACAATTGTCAAAGGAGTGGTTAGTGACTCACTGCAGCCCTACACTAGTTGACTTACTACAGCAAGAGGTTGCAAACCTCAGTCAAATCTGAGAAATAAACAACTGAAAGCCTCTCCCTATCTACTCACCTTTGCAAGCCATGGAAGGGCTCTATGTCTCCCCAGAAAAACCCAGGACCCAGCCAGCCTGCTCACAGAAGTAGTGAATGCTGCTCCTACAGTGCTTCTAAGACCAGATCTGTGGCAAATTTTTCAGAATAAAATAAGATAAATTGAATTTGAGGCTCAGTAGTTAAAGGACATTTAGCTTCACAGTGCTCATAATCTCACTTTGGTACAAATAGTTTTACATGTGCTTTGAATACCCATTTACATTACTTCCAGTAATCACTTTGTTGGTTTAAGACCACACACATTCACAAAAACTCCAGTTCCTTTTTAAGAATAAAGCCAAGTGCTTAAAGAAGCATTCTCAGGGACTCTAGAAGTAACAAAATATTTGCATGTTAACACATACAGCATGACATTATGGAAAACCACAAAACTCAGGTCTGCTAATGGGAATTGCATCTGATGATTTTGCTTTAGCGCAATGGACCTGGACTTTTTAAATCCCAGTATTTTGATGGCCAACAGTGCATTTAGTGAACTACCCAACTGATGCAAGCAGATAATCTGAACCAGTATCTTGAGGAATTTGGAGCAGGTCCATCCTTTCAGCAGCAAACATGTCCATAGGCCATCCAATACCCCTCCCTGCCTTCTAATTCTGGTTCACTTTGGAGAAGAGCTAGTGGCTCTCATCAGCAAGGTTAGCTGACGTGAATTGTCACGACTACAAGGTGAAAGGCTTTGTACCACTCTAACCAAGCAGTACAAATTGCACAACACATGTAAGTTGCTTCACAGATCCTGGGAAATGTGGTCTTTTCTCTGCCTTTGTTGATTCATGAGATCATGCATCTCCTGAGAAAAGGATGAGTAAAAGTTCAGCAATGGTCTACTTCAGAGCCCTTTCTATGCCTACAGATACATAGAATAAGCTACCAGATGACTTCTAAGAAAGAGAAATACCAGGCAACCACATTCATGATGGAATAAATCTCTTTATTTTTATTCTGTGTCTATTTCTGAGCTAGCAGAGTAAGTCTTTCTTGGAATCTGCATTTTAAGCAAAAGCCTACTAACGTAACTTTAACCAGACCTCTCAGAATTTTGAGATGTATTTATTACAATTTTAAAGAAATATCCTGGTGAGCATTTTGCCAAAGAAACTAATTGGCACTCTAAACCTGAGGCAAGCCAGAAAAGTCTGAAGCCAGCTACAAGCCTATCATGATGATAAACAGCTCAGGGTCCAGATGTCCATATATGGCAAGACTTCCTATAAGACTGACAGTACTGTATGTGCATTGCGTATGGTTGTTGGATCAGATTCACATTCCTCGGGTATGTTTCTCTGGGAGCTTTTGATTTCCGCTTTGAGGGCTGGCTCAGACCTCCAATTGCTCTTATAAAAAAATATCTGTGACTGAAAGTTGAAAATGTGCAAGATTCTTTCTTTAAGTACACAAACACTCCAAGTCTAGCCACTTTCCTGTAGTCTTGCCAGGTTTTCACTATGTCTGATACCTGATCAAGTGACTTTTTGGGGGGAAGCAGGGAAAAAAAAAAGAAGGAAAAACACAAGAGAGGAATGTAGCAATCCACACCTGTACATTTTACAAGACTTCACCAACTGAAGCTGATGTAGACACACGCATACCGTATATAGCTGTGTAAACAAGTCTGCAAGGCTGGTGTAGTGAATTCCTAGTTTCAGCAGAAAAAATATACTATCTTAAAAGCATGTGCTGTATAAACACCTGCATGGAAGTCAAAATTAGTGCATTTTAACCATTTTATGCATCAATGCTAGGATGTACCTGTCCAACCTGTGGCATACTCAAAAGGCACCTGGATGTGGCATCCGGGAATACTGTTTAGGGGTGATTATGGTGGGGTCACATTGCTGGCTGGACTAAATGATCTTGAAGGTCTCTTCCAACCTTGAGGATTCTGTGGTTGTCCTCAGAAGGGATAAAATGAAGACAGATTGAAGTCTGCAAGAACTGCCTTTGCTTGCAAGCTCCCTTTGCCCCCGTGTGTACATACACAGGCACCAATGAGGTACCCATTGTGACACATCTAACATAGAAACCAAGATGACCAAAAGGCGAGTGCCTGTGGACTCTGATTCTAACCTACCTGCATGTGCTGATATAACTTGTAATTTAGTGGGCTAATTCCTGATCCACAGTGGTGCAAGACCAGATTTAGTTCTGAATTCAAATAACTATTCAAGCCATTTTTCTCAGGGCAGCAAGTGTATGGGGCTTGCTGTACTTGGCCTGCAGTGAGAGGACTTAGGACAGATTTATCCTTTAATTTTGGATTTCCTGGCTTTCTGGTAGTTTGTTACTTTTAAACATACTTTTTCTGTCAGTGAGATTCTTAGGTTTTGTTTAATAAAATTGTATCTCTGAAAAAACCTCTTACATGGAAAGTTATAAAACATGTCTAGAGCCTCTCTCTCTCTCTCTGATGTTCTACCATATTTAGGCATTTAAAAAAGGCATTCTGTTTACCTGGTTACATTTGCATTTTGGTATGCATGTCATACATAGTTTGGTACACATACTATTTACCCAGCACTGAGGCCACTGGAGTCCTTCAAGTAAATACGGATTTTAGGATACCTCATGGTTTTGGGAACATATATTATTTACCATAACTGTTCCTCCAGGATTCATTTTTTCTTTCAAAGACAATCTCATTTCTTTTAATGGAGAACTTCAAGTAGAAGAAATGATATCCAAATTACTTTACCAGACACAGTACAATGCTGGCAGAATATAAGTAGCAGTTTTACAGCACAATGGTCCTACTGGGGCATTACATGGATAACCTTCTTTTCCCCACATGAATCTTGTTTCATTATCATAGCATCATAGCATGAAAGTATACCTAGATATGGAGGGATGGAAAGAAATAGGGAGCAAGGGAGATTGGCAATGAGGGAAAGCCTGCATACAAAAGATGAGCTCTCTTCAGGTACTACCAGATTTTAGATTGCTTATCGCGATGCGTTAAGCCGGTCTCTCTTACTAAGCTCTAACATAGACTTCCATAGGTCAAAAGCCAAAACATTGGCATTCCTTGCGTTAAAGTGGAGGTCAAACAACATGACATCACTGAATATTCAAATCATACACAGGAGGCGGGGGAAGAGCCATCCTCCCAGTTGGTTAAAAAAAAGAAAAAAAACCCAACAATAATCATAGCAGTTATCTGCAATGACTTAATACAAGCCACAATGCTTACATCCTGGGTTCAGTCAAATACAAACCACAGTGTTAAGGTTTTGGCTGAATGAGGTGGCATGCCATTCTCCTCTTGTTGTAATCCTGGGGTGGACCATCAGGAAGGTTGGAAGCAGAGATGTGCGAGGAACGAGGAACGTGTTGCTCAGAAATGACAGCTGCACACAGGCAGTGGGAAAATAATAGCCACTTCTTCCATGCTTCAGACTCCACTCACTGTGCCAAGTATTTCAGAGTAAATAGGCACTCTCTCTATTCATAGAGAGCATCTATTAGGGAAGGAACACATTACAAATATTCAGTATGATTCAGTGGTACACAGAGTCAATTTATACCCGGTAGTGTAATTATACCTTTTTTCGGTGGTACCAAAGCGCCGGGATCGTTCGCCGCCCGACACCGGGTACCCTGCGCCACCCCCGATCCACCCGTCCCAAGTCCCCTGTGCCCGGGGGAGGGACGAGGGACGAGCGGGGAGCACAGGGGAAGGGAAATAGCGGATTCCCCCGAACGCCCCTGGCAACCGCCCCNCCCCGCCGCCCCTCCCCGCCGGCCCCGCCGCCCGCCTCGAAATAACGCGCTGCCGGGGGCGGGGGGGCGGCCGGCAGCGACGGCGACTCACATTTAAAGCACATCGGGACGAAAAATAAAAAACCGTGATGGGGGGGTGAGAGTGTGCGCTGGGGGGGCGCAGCCGGAGGAATGCGGGAGTCAGGGGTCAGGGCCGCTCCGGGGCGGCGGCGGCGGCGCGGGGCGGGGCGG